>JARHVA010006723.1:17500-557500 GCA_037957365.1 Torreya grandis | reverse complement strand
CTCAGTGTGGGAACACAAGAAAAAACCATCTACATAGCCATGAATAATTGTTCATAGGTTCACCACCAACCCTTGACAAGTATCATGATTGCTACAATACATTTTGATCAACAAGTGAACAAGAATACACATCTATCATTATTGTCACACCACACCACACTAAAAAACTAAAAAGCTAAAATCCACATCACACAATAAAATCACATGCCACTAAAGTAGAAGTGGTTGCCCCATTGCTAGTAGTTAATGAGAGGCTTAAAAATACATCCGTAAGAAATTTTTATTTTATTTTTTTACAATTTTGACTATTTTGGGACAAAATTACTCTAGACTCTTGACTCATTTTTTATTTTGATAATTGAAAACTACGTAAAAGCTAATTGACTATTAGATTAAATAATATATAAAAATACATTATTATAAAGACAAAGAGACTACAATCTTTTGATTTTAGCACACAAGATTATAATTATGAGAAAACTAAGAACTAAAAACCAAATATTGAGATTCAATGATTCTTGAAAATTACTTTAACTATGATGACTCACTAAAATTTTGAAAACTACGACCCAAAAACCAAATATTGAGATTCAATGATTCTTAAAAAATTACGTTAACTATGATGACTCACTAAAAATTTTAATACTTTTGAATAATAAACATATAACTTTTACCACTTCAAAATAAAAAAAACAACTTTGACTACTTTTAATACCAATATTGACACCTAAGAATAAAAATATAACTTGACACCTTTTCAACTTTAACTCTTGAATGAGACAAAATAAAAGACCCAACCTATTAAATAAAACCATGAACTTGACTTCGAGTGACCTAAGTAAGTTTTAAATTACTTTGTAAACATTTGAGGGTCTATTCAGTAGCTCATCTAATTTGAAGCTGGTGAATCATTCACCATAGTTTATGTAAAGTGGAAGTAGATATAATGTGGGTTGATAGGGGGTATAAAACTTCTAGACATCAAAACAAAATGCTAAAAATCAATCAAGGAATGTTGACCAATGGGAAATAGGCAGGAATCACTATCAACGCTTAGTGGTTGTGATGATGTAAGGAGTCCATGTGGAGGTGCAATGACTAGTGTTTTATGTTGGACCGATCATAATAGTATATGATGCTACAAAGAAGACAAAATATCTAATTAGGATTGAAATAATGTGGATCTAACAGATAATAGAAATTGATGTTAAAATCATTGATTTTATTTATTCCTTCCTATTGAACACTGAGGAGACTTCTTAAATAGTTGGCAGGAGATGACACTAAAAAAGCTTAGATATTTATTTCAATTCTTAAAAATATCTTGTTACCCTAATTCTTTGAATAGAAATCAATAATCTACATGGAGTTCAAACTGTTAGTGTTGATATTAACAATAAAGAATTCAAAGTACAACCCAACACAATGTTAACTACATTAGGTATGTGTATGATTAGTAGCTCTAACTTTGAGACTACTTCGATTTGATTTTGATACAACTACATATATAAACCAGTTAATCTCACTATAAATAAATTAGGCAAAACCCAATCATACTCCCTCTAATATTAATTAACCATAACTAGATCAAAATAATGATTAAGGTGTTTCCAAAAACTACACTGATGTCTACCCATACTTCTATTATCTATGCTACTTTAATACAATTTTAAAGAAGACACAATAACTTCTTCAAAACTCTCATAGAATGGGTGACCATAAATGATAATAAATCTTCCCCATACAAGCTTAGTATCCCATAAGATGCTTTGATACTACTGATAAGTATTTAAAAATCTTATATAAGTGATTTAACTCAAGTAATCAATAATGAAGTTGAACACAATACATAGAGAGTAGAAAAAGAATAATATTATAATTTTCACACTATTATTTCATATGTGATAATATATTTATATAGGAAAAGTCTTTCCCATAATTTTGGAGCTCATATTTCCACCACGATCTCCTCATATCCCTATAAATACACAATCTCCTATATGTAATATATTATTGTTACATACAACAATATAATTCTAAATTATTACATTCTAATAACTAACTTACATAAAAACATAACCATAAGTATTATGTACTCTATGGTAAATACCGAATGTAAATACCAAACTCCAACAACTCCAAGGCACACACTTAATCAACACTCCTTACTAACAAAATAAGTCCTTACATGGTTGATAAATCAAACGATATGCCAATTGTGGAGGTAAAGCATCCTAAGATAAAATAACTCTTTAATTATCTTAAATTTGAGGAAATAATATGCCACTTTAATGGTTTTTGACTTTGGTCTAAAGATATCAATAAGTGATTTTATAAAAATTGGACCAAATAGTGTGAGGTTCTTTTATGCTCCAAAGGTTTATTTGTATTATAGTTTTGTAATCATGAAGATTATCAAAAAATATTTGAAGAGAGACCATGGTTCTAGGGAAGAGAGAGACTCTTTGTTATTCCTTGGTTTTCATAATTTGATCTTAACACTATGGTTATTTAAAATACCTATTTGGATTTGGCTCCAAAATATGCCTCTTCTTTTTTGGCATTCAATAATAATCACTGACATTGGGAATGCTCTAGGTCTTTTTTCAAATATGATATTGAGCAAGCATGTAAATGCATTTTCAATTTTTCTCATATCTCTGTGGAGATTGATCTAAGTAAAGGATTACTAGAAAGAATAATACTAAAATACATTGATTTGATATAGAGTTAAAGACTGGACTATGAAAATACAACATTTAGGTGCCATTTTTGTAACCAAATAGGGAATCTACAAGAATATTGCACACACACACACACACATGAGGACTTATGAAGGGGAAGAGAGGGTATACTACCAAACCAAAAATTTGGCAACCTTATGATCCTCAGCCTCCAGAGGATGAAGAAAATAATAGCATAGCAAAGTCACTTATTATAGAGGAAAACAAAGATACCAATTTAGGAATATAAGTTAAAAATGGTGATTTAAATCAACCATCAAATAATTCTAAGGAAGCAATGTAGGTTTGGTAACCATCCACATTGAGAATAGATACATGTTAAAATTAAATAGGAAGAATTAAGAGATTACATGACTTAGATAACTTTGAATATGATAAAGATTCATCGATGGTTGGTTATTCAAAAACACAACATCCTGACTTACAAATGGTGGTGGAAGTAAGTCATCTTGGGGGCTGGATTTAGGTTAAAAAGAAGAAGTAATTAAAAGGACAACTCGGGGATATTGACATATGTATATGTTAAGGAAAAAACATGGCCAGGGAAGGAAATATGGGGACCAACACAAGGGAAAACATGCCAATAAGAGCCAAATATTAACTAATGATCCATATACATAAAAAACAATAATACCATAGAAAGTGGATTATCTTGTAAAAAATTTAGATGTATAAAATAAGAAAAATCAATCAATCCATCTACACTTGAAGCATTAATAAGGAGGAGAATGATATGACATGTTCGAATTAGGTAATTAAATGACTTGTTGTAAGAGTAAGAATGTTGTGGCATGAAGAAGAATATTGTTGTTGTATGTGTTTAAAAATATATTGGAATTTTATTTAATATGATCTAAATAAATTTTTAAAATAATAATTAATGATCATAGTTTGTGTGCATGAAAATAAGATAGGTAACGATCATTCTTCCAATATCTATTTGTGACTTTAGATATAACCATTGGGGCCTCTGTGTGTCTCAAAAATAATTATCCTAGTATGTGTTATTTTTATTATTATATTAATTTGATGGTTATATATATATATATATATATATATATATATATATATATATATATATATATATATATATATATATGTATGTATATTTCCTATTAAACTAAGTTTTATTATTTATAATAAGTGTTTTGAAGAGACCCACTCTCATGCCCAAACTCTTTCTTGAAATAAACACACAAAATTAGATCTTGTTTGTTTTGAGATGGTAAAATGTACGCAAAAAAGGTGATCTACAATACTTTGAGCATCAACTAATTCATGTCACATAGAACAAAAATTATAGCTACCCATGTATAGGTGGTCACATGGTTGAATCAATGCCCATGCTAACCTTGCCTATAATAACTTACCCACTTTGACATGGATGGCCTATATTACCTTAATAAATGTGATGGACCCCATGAATCTCATGGTCTCAATTCAAACTCAAAGTTAATAATAAAATGTTTACAATGTGGTCTATGGTAAAACAACCCACTTATGTGCTTACTAGAATTCAAAAGGGATCCCAAATGATTCCAACCAATTAGAGAGACTGAATTCATACTTTATATCACAATTAGAACTATAATTACAAATTGAGTTAATTTTAAATAAACTAAGGTAAAGTTAAAATATATTGCATTTGACCTCAAATGATACTTGAAATAGCCTATGTAATCCATTTATGGGTACAACATCCAATGTTCATAATTATAATTGACTTATTGTAGTTATCAATTTTTGTGAGATCCAAAATCCCTAATAATCCTTATGAATTCCTATAAATGTTCTCAAATTCAACCAAGTTTAATAAACACAATGGGTATGTAATAGAGGAAAATCTCACAATCCTTCTCATTTCTCTTTTAGGTCCCTATTTGACCTCTATCATTGGGGTCACATGCAAAATAATGTTTTTTAAGAAAGTATCAAATTCAAGTTCTAATAGTTGAAATGCATCATTAGGTTAATTCTAGGGCCCTTGACCCTAAAATAATGTCTCTAAAACACTCTATGAGATCTAAGGGGTGAAAAAGGTGAAATGGGATAAAATATCCCATGTGGTCATCTCATGGCACTCAAATTTGAAAAATTAATTTAAGGTATTTTGCCACTTATCAAAATGACTAGGGAAGTAAGATGTCCCCCTAGAAACTCCTTATAGATTCCTATTCAAAATGGGCACTTGGGCCATTTTGGCCCTAGGGACCTCTATCAACCATTAATGGTCATCAAAAGTTTACATATTGAAACAAGTTAATTTAAATTTAATATTTTATTTTATTTTATAATTTTTTTGATTAAAATCAACTTCCTTTTTTTTTATTATTGGTTTTTGAAATATTTTATAAATAAATGATGTTGTATAATGGGGACTCTAGAGACCACCCCTATCTTAGTTCAACATCTTAAGTAGGTTAGTTTCTAACCTGTGCTAAACCCATACTCCTACAAACTTGGATTGTTGATTTAATTCAATTTGATAACTCATCATGGACTCGATTCCCTTATGTAAATCCTTAGTAATGTAAACACCTCCTTCACTCCTATTTTTCCACTTGATAGTGGATATATGAATAAAATTGGCCCATGACTCTAAATAATCAATGTGACTATGTTTCCAAAGGAAAATAATTCCATCTCTACAAGTCCCACATTACATAAAAGTGTTTAGGATGAAAACATAGGGGTAAGGGGTTCTAAGCTCAACTAGGCTTGGAAATAATGGTTGATAGATCTCTACATGCACATTATATCAATTAGTTACATAGTATTTATTAAAGTAGGTGGATCCCTCTAAGTAAGATTCATGTTCCCTAGGAATTATATTTGACATTTTGGGTGCCATTAGTGCCACCCACCTTTAATTATTTTTTCTACCATGTGACCACCATTGAACTTTGTAGGATTAAAATTCCTATGGCTTAGCCTTGTCTAAGCCACCACCACACTTATTTTATTGATAAATGATCTAATACTATTTAAAATCCTTAAACATGCTTACATCTTCACATAGGGCTTACATGCCAAAAAACCTTTATTTTTGCCCTTTTGGTTGGTGCCACTACCTCATGGCCATTCCTTTGCTAACCCAACACTCATAAAATATTTGAGTCAATTCAGTGACTTCACTCTCAAAAGGTCCCATACCTGACCTACCAGACTATCTAACACAAAATGAGTTGCAATGATACTCGAATCATTGCGCCAAAACTTGCAAAGGTAGAGAGTTAGAATTTTTGCATTTAAAGAGGGATGATTTTCTAAAATTAAAAAAAAGCCTAGTATCTCAAAAAAAACAAAAATTAATTCTAGGTTATTATAAAAATTTGGAAGAAAACTATAAAAAAAAAATTAACAAAAAATTACTTCCCAAATTTTTTAAGTTAATTACTAGAAATAAAGTAATCTTACAAAGGATATTTCCCCCATTTAGGCATTCATCTTCTAAAAATCATATCTTGACTTATATATCTCATAAAATTTAACATTAAATTTATAAAGGTTTATGGAGGAGCATATAACACAATAAAAATAGTTTAGTGAGAGTTATATATAAATAGATTACCTTTAAAATTCAAAATGTGTAGTGGGCCCCTTAGGCCCTTAAATATGCATAGCTAATTAAAAAACCTTGAAATGAGATTCCTCATTAATTTATGATTTAACTTATAAATGCATTCATAAACTAAAATAATTTATCATATTAAACATTCTAAATCATATGCATAAATATAACATTCCTTCCATTTCAAATGCAACTTGTCAATAATGGTTACAAAGCGACAAGGGTGTACAAACACCTTAAAACATATCTTATCAATTTATTAAAGTTTAAAATTGTTTCCAATTAAAAATTAAAAATATTTTAAGGCTAAAAAAAAACCATAAATAAATTATTAAAAATTTAAGATCAATATTTTTCATTTGCTCTTAGATGCATCCTAAAAGGCCAAGTCAGGGAGAAGCTTGCCTCCCATCCTATTGTCATCATTAGGTAGTTTCCCTAGGCACCTCCAAGCCAAGGAATCTAAAATATGGTCATTAATGGTAACAAAACAAGGATAAATAAGATATGATGAAGGATAAGATCACTCTAAAATGGAAAGTACACTAGGAAACACCTCTAGTTTAATTCCTCTGCTTACAAGATAGTACCAATTCCAACACTTTAAAAAATCACACACAAAGCATATAATTAATCATTAATTAATTTTAATTAAATAACCATAATGGTTATAAGTAAAATTATATAAATTGTGAGCATAAACATATAATATAACCATTTACTTATAATGGAGTAAGAGGGAATGCTCCATTATTTGCCTAAAAGACATGGAAGATAAGTTTCCATTGATTGTAAGTTTCCACAACCACTAAGAGGAGTTTTCAATTACAATATATAGAGGGGATGGTATGATGACTATGAAATATAATCACCATGAAAACACCTATCCAAACATTATTTTTTGAATACAAACAATAATGAAATATTAACCTCCAGTATCCTACAATAAGCCAAGCCCATTTAGGCAGTGTAACATTAAAGTTTTAAGACTCAAAAAGGAAAAAAAGAAGAAAAAATAAATATGACCAGAAACCATTATTAATACCAAAATAGGGTCAAAAAAATGTTTTATCCTAAGGCCCAACAAATGCAAAATGTAAACAAAGAATTGCAAGCCAAGAGGCCTTTCTAATCCATAAAACTTACAAACTTTAAGAAAAGCGAAATAAGAGGTTTCAAAAAAAAAGAACGAATGTGTACATGGATTACCTACCTAAATTAATTCACTTGGTTATCAAAAAAATATCCTTATCTAAGGCTTTGAAATAATAATCAACACCCATCTCCAATGTTCCTTCTCTTTCCTAAAATCTAACTCTAAAATACAATGTTTAAAAATTTCAAAAATATGGACAAGGATAAATTTTCCTTTAATTACAAGTAAATCCAACAAATCCTTTACTAATGATAAGGTGACACTTTTACTTTCCTATCCTTATGCCTCTCTCCTAGGAGTCTTCAACCTCATAATTACTCTTACAAAGTTAATAAGTTTAACTTACAAGGCACATGGGCCATAATGTCCCTCTTATGACTCCAATAATGCCTTATCTATCCAAGGGAATTAATTGGATCATGGGTTATCCTAAAATTATCAAAAAAATCCTAAACATATTCTCAAGCTAAAATATTAAGTCAAGGGCCTTTATTTTTACCCTTAAAATCACTTACCCTTTTTTCACACCACTATAAAAGTAGGTTTATTTTCCTATATATATTTTGTAAGTTAGGAAATATTTTATGACTCATACATACCTTTAATTTAATGTAAAAATGTTTATATAACTCTCATGGGTAAGGTAAAATTGGTTTTGAATTATGAAAAGGGCCTAACATTTCCAATTTTTCTAAAAATGCAAACTAGATCAAAATTAGGTAAAAATACAAGGTGGAAATATTTAAATCTACACATCTATAAGTTTGGTAGTCCCATGAAAAATGTAGTCCAATATATCATTATATCATATTTTCATGTGTATAAATCTACATGGTATAATCCTAGCATGTGTATTTGTCACATTTTAATATAACAAAAATTGTAACAATAAAACATAGAATAAAAATGCTAATAAACAAAAAAATGATAGAAACTACTTTCCCAAGGGTGGATTGTACCTTAAAATATGATTATAATAGAATCTCTCTCACAAAATGGAAAATTTATCTTGTTGAAATTTTATATTGTTAAAAATATTATTCATTCTTAATGGCTTTTCCCCCTTTGTATTCAATCACTATAAATATCAATTAACCTATGGATAATTCATTGCCAAACCTTTTACTAAATCTAGGCACACAAAATATAACATAGTAAAATTAATGCTAAACTATACACATATTTTATATGTTATGTTTATGTACACAACATGCCCTCCCCCTTAAAGATATTTGACCTTAAATCTATTCAAACTCTAAACATACAAAACTTCACATTATGAGAATGGAACTCGCGACCTCTATCTATTACAAGAAAGCCTTGACCATCATACTAGATACCACTACTTGATATAACACATGAATGATAATGAGGTTTTTTTAAATCATAATGCTTCCCTTAAATTTTGGGCATGTTTTACAAAAAATAACACCTCCTCTTCCATACTTACCTTCATATTTCCCATTTTTTATCACACTAGTATTTTTTATGTCCTCTCATTCTTGTCAATTTGCATGTATTACCATCATTTCAAGGAATTCTAAACTTTTTTCTTCCCCCCCCCCCCACCACACACATACATATATATTACCAATATTTTATGCTTAAATACATTCCTAATAGTTCTTATATTTCCAAAATTGCATCTTCTATGGGAATACCTATCCACTTCACCTTGAACATTTGAAAAACCATATTCCAAATATTCCTAGATTCCTCCCCAATAACACACTTCAGTGTTACCACAAGATTGTTTTATTCATTAGTGATTGGTAGTTCTATTTTTAGCACTGTTATCCCTATATGGTTAATATTAATAATGTGTTATAATTACCTATTTTCTACCACACATTTTTATAGATCTTATAAAACTACCTTGTGTTTATATATCCTCTCTAAAATCTCTACATCATATTCATGTGTAATAGATAATTATACTTCCATACTATACAAGTAAGCCATAAAGCCAAAATGCCACTTATTCATTTTTTTTTTCATTTGAATAGAATATGTAGACTCTAAAATATAATATTATATACTTGGAAATGTTCATTTTTATCTACCTTCAACTTACATGGATTATGCATACACATATGGATCTTATTCACCCTTTTCTCACATCTACATGTTTTTTAAAGGTTTGACCTTCTTGATTTGTTATCAATCACATATAGGAACTCCATAGTTGTGTATATATTTTTTACAGTCATATTTAGACCATCTCTAGATCATCAAATTAATATTCCTTCCTTCTAGATAGATATGTTAGAATTATTGTTTTAGACTTATAGACTCATCCAAACTTGATAGAATTGGCATGCACCAAAAAATGGTCACTTTTCAAATTTAAATAATTATTAAGGGTCAAACCATATGTTTTACATGTTATTGGGATTATAAAGTACCCAAATATTTGGATATAAATACATAATAGGTCTAGTGTATTACCTATCTATAAATAACCTATCAAGTATCAATCAATCATTGTCCCATTTAGAGGGATTTACCTATTCTTTCTAATTTATCCATTAGTCTCAAGGAAAAGTTCCTATCCAAGTTTGAATCACCTCAAAGACAATCCAAAGATGTCATTTTACAATATTTGAAATCTATATAATAGGTTGAATTCATTAAAGGATAACTACTGCACACATACACTTAACATTGAGAACTACATGCAATTTGACTTCCCTCTTTAGAGTATTAGATATGTAGACAATGCTCAACCATTAATTGGGAAGTGGCTTGGGTTAGCTCAACCCTTATTTTCAATTTTATAGACTATAACCTAGCAACGAGAGTGGACCTAAGATTTAAAAGAGAAAGAAAAGGTTTTGGGAATTACATGCACAAATATATACTAAAGATCACACACATAGATTGTTTACAAGTAGACACAATGGCATATTTGGAAATAGAGAATAAAAAATCACCCTATCAAAACCATAATGTTTCATATGGTAACATCTATTAGTCTTGTCTAGAATTATGTGATTTTATTTGGTCACATATAGAGACTTAGTTTATGATCTGAGTGAATCACATTCTGCTTTCTAACTTTTCTTATCATCTCCATTTAGTCTTAGACCTATATAGTATAGTAATATTTTAAGTATATTAATCCTATTAGTAATTTTCACAAATATCCAGTGCAATTTTCAACAAATATTATACATTTTACATTCACATTAATGTTTATTGCTATATATATATATCACATAATCTAAATTAATTAAAATTTATATCCTATTAGATCACGTTAATAGAAAATAAGATAAAACATATTAGTGAACTAATTTATTTAGTGACCATGTCAAACCCTAGGTTTTCCCTTAGGATTTCATCATTTAGAAGGGTTTCATATTTTTGTATTTATAATCTACACTAGCCACCATATTAGGAGTAGGATTGATCTTGTATTTCTTTCCCCCTTTTATTTTGGTATAGTAGAAGTGTTAAGTCAAGTGATATGGATGGTGCACATAATAAAATTTATATGGCTATCCCTATATAGTTTGATTCTATTGATATTCCTCATGCACCATCACTATCCATGCCTACCATAAGATCCCCCATGTAGATCATTTTAGATTTGCTAACTCAGGTGTTACAGTTAGAGAAAATATATTTTCCAGTGATTCATTTGATTGACTCTTCTCCAAAGAATACATAACTTAATTTGAACAAAGGAATGTTTCCCTCTATTAAATATAACATTCTTACAATGCTTACTCATTTGAAAAAATATGATTTTTGATAGACTTAATTTTTTTTGGATATAATGGACAAGGATTTAGATAAAATTCACAAGTCATCATTGAGCCTATTTCTATATCTATTCATATAGGACACAGAGGTCCCAAATACATAGATCATTCAAAAGTAAATAAAGAAATAAAAAATATAAATGGACATATTGATATATCATGAGATGTTCATATATAATTTGATGATCCTTCTTAAGTTGATTATTCTAAAGGGAGGTACATTCAACTAAAAATTATGAAAACTCTTCCAATATACATTAAAGCTAAATTATTAATGAAAAATGTCAAGCTAGTGTTAATAGATAATGATTTAGGAATAAACAGGTGTAACATAACATGCTTAAAATATTTGGGAGTCAACACATATGGAATTTGTAAATCACATTGGCTCATGATAGGATTCAAATATACACCTCAATAGATATTTGGAACCATATCATTCAATATGACTGTGGCACCCAAAATAGTGTGTATTTTCTTTCACATTGTGCTTGTTAATCAATAGTATAACTTTTTTCTTAGGTCAACCTTGGATATATGCGATGGAATACTCATCTAAAATACATAGATGTGTGAAATTCATACATCATGTATGTTTATATACATATCCTATAGATAATGACCCCGTAAAGTATAACACCTTAGCATGACCCACTACCCAACATGCCAAATCAGTGAACCAAAGGTGACAATTTTCATGATTAACTAAATCTCCTCACAAGCTATTAGAATAATTACTCAAGTACAAACTTATATCTCTTCCTCCATTGAAATAGGTTGAAATGAGTAACACACTATTTTAGGGACATTCCAGTAACTCATATTTTTATTATCATAGATGCAAAGGACATTATACAAATCAATGTTTTTCACTACAATATAAGATTCAAAATTTCATTCATGGTAACACTATTGATATTAATGAAACCAGTACATTAATGCATGAATTGAACCTAATTTCACTATATATGCAAACATTTCATGTGACCATAAAAGACAATGTGGATACTATAATCAAATAACTTACGCAAGGATAACTTGAGTATGATAGGGAGGATGGATAATTTACATCACATGATTGCTTTACAGATTTAAACACAGATACATATGATACAACTAAGATAGTTTTTATCCATGAAAGGAGACATTTATACCACATTATACAAGACCCAAACATTGATTCTTTTATTTTACCATGATACAATCCATTGTACATAGATTCTTAATGTTTTATTCATTATTTATTTCATATACTTTCACATATGTATATAAATATGCTTTGCATTGATCATTATTCTATCCCTTGGTTTATTATCACTATGACTTTTCCTCTTGATAGATTTTAATGCTGCAAACATTTGTGACACATATCCTATAATGATTTTAGTACACATCCTTTGTGTAATTTTACTTTCTCATTCCTATTTATTGACTATTTATACATGCTATGGATTCCATTGAGCTTATACAATCTCATACATTTATAAGAATATACATATATTCTTCCTCATCCCCCACCACATCTCATATAGTATTTTGATTTTTGAATTTATGATTCACATTTAAAGTGGGGGCATATTGCTTGTATTCACTCACTCCACATCACCATGTTATCACTTTTGGTGCACATTAGGCCTTAACATATGGTATGAATTGTTCAGATCCTACCCATATTTATATTTTTTAAGCCTTACGACTTAGTTTTGATTTATTTTATCAATGCATGTATAAATTTAAAAGCATTTCAAAAATACAAAACAAATCAAAATATTTTTAAAAATTGGGACCTAAACATGACATTTTTTTCTAGTTTCCCTTATTCATTTATGTTATTTATCACATGTTTATTAGATTAAATATATTTTTTCATACACATGCATTTCATGATTTATATGAGTGGTATGCATGATATGTAGGTTACACATGCTACATGGATGCATATATGTAGGTCATTTTTAAACCCAGGCACTAGATCAATATCAAGGGAATATTATTCCATAGGTCACATCGATACATGTCATATTTTTGTATAACCTTGTCATTTATATGTTGAGAAATATTACTTGCTTACACATGTAATTCTATTATACATATTATTTATAATTCTATATTTCATGGATATGATACTATGTTATGTTGTGGCATTGACATACATCAATAGTGTAGACTAGTTTGACTTGTTATATGCTTCATTACTATTATTTTCTTTCAGAATAGATTGATCATTACTTGTCTATTGTGTTCAGCCCTTAGCCTTGTTTGGAACTCTTTATTATCCATTGTATGTGTCCCTTGACCTTGTTTGACGTTAAATGATATTGTGTGTGTCATGTACATGACATTATGTGCTTGTGAGTGGATAAATATAAGATTGTTTATTAATATTTATAGATTATGGTTCCATGATCTATATCACACACTTCCCCATTTATATGTGGTACCATGACTTAAATCATGCACCTTTATTGTGTAGTATTATTCAATTATTTTATAAGTGATGGTTAATATTATGTGCCTAATTATAATATATATCTTAGCATGGAATTTGTATAATTTGAATTACATGTTTCATATATACTTTGATGATACATTCATACTATAATGATGTATTCTCCACATACGAGCACATAATTATATATGATTACATCTTTTTACATAAAATAATGTGGTAACTCTTTTATTTTGAGATGATTAGTTTGAAGGATACATCCATCACCTCAAAAAGGGGGCATGCTAGTAGTATTTTCACAAATACTTAAACCTTCATGAGTAGAAAATTGAGAATTTTGGCATAGATTACATGATTTAAATAATTTAATCTAGTTTAAATATGGGATATATACATACACATTGGTATATATTTATGGTGTATGATATGCATATGCACACGTTTTTATATAACAAAATCAATAGGTTTTTAGATATTCATATATTAAAACACATATGGGGGAATCCTCCATGCATATGCCCACATTTTTCAAGAACATGAGTTACATATTTTGATGTTTTGAATAAAATAACATATAAATGCATAAAATTATATATCGTATTTAGACTGATTGGATCAAATCATGGGGCATGAAAATTATTCATGCACATACACACTATTATAATTTTATATTATAACATCAGTGATAGCTAAAAGTGAGAAAATTTGAATCTCTATGTCTATCTACAATAGTTAATTAAATTAAATGAGGTAATGTGGATGGTTAAACAATGTTGAATAGCTTAGGAATTACTCAAAGTGAGACATGTTGACCAAATTTGACCCTGTAGGTCAAATTGGGGCACTTATAGGTAAAAACTTGAGTTTTAGGTGTTTTAGGGGTGTAATACATATGTAAATAGATTTTTTATAGGATAATTTATGTCATTTAATGTTATACTAGCCTTGGTCCTTAGTTATTTGTCTTTTTAGTCATTTTGAGGCATTTTGAGGTCAAAAAGGGGGAATTTAATGAGTTGTATGGCCTCATTGGTAAATTTAAAGATTAAAAAATATTATATCACATCCCATGTGTCCTAATAGGCTTTAATAAAATGTATTAATTAAAAATTCATAGGTTCTTCAGAAGAAAGGGCAGTTTTCTTAAGAAAAAAGGAGAGTTTGGCACTTGTACGACTAATGGGGAAGTTTGCCATGTGGGATAAGGTTTTAATATGAATAATAAGACTCCTAAAGATAGGTTACACATTTTAATTACTATGGAAGTGTCAAAATTTGGCTAAAACCATTCTACTCCTTTTTCACCCTTCTAGGCATACCAAACCAGTCTTCAGGTTTGTGCTTGGTACGACTAGTAGAGGAGGTTTTAGATCAAAAACCTTGGGGAGGTGAAAATAAATTTATATACCTAAATTTAAATAAAAATAATTTGAATAATTTTGGCATGTTCTTTATGAACCATCCTCATGAATTTGACTATGTTGTTTCTACTTGTAAATCTATGCACCCTATAGGTTTTACTCCACTTTGTGCAATTCCATACAAACTAGTTGCTTAGGTTGGTTATAGATGATTTTGAACTCATAATAAAATTATTCGCATGATTATTTTCATGTTTAAATGTGTTTGGATAGGTCAAGTACATCAAATTTATAAGAAGATACACATTTTCGAGTTGTAGGTAGTTTTTCACCATTTTCAAGAACTTCATGCTTGTTAATAGATTTAGAGGGTTGTGATAGGTATATTTATATGTTTTAAATGTGATATTTATTCCTAATGACATTTAAATCTAATTATTTAATTTAATTCTCTATGAGAGTGTATTTATGAACACCATACAATCAACTTTTGTTCACTATTTACTTGTAACCATGGTGAGACATATGTATTAAACCTATATGTCATGATCACAGAGGTGTATTTAAGGTTTTGAGCCTTGGTTTATCATTTATCAGCATTAATTATTGGATCAATCTTTCATTTGATGTAAGAAAATGGGAATTGTTGTAGTCATGAGCAACATTTGTACATAGTCTACCATTAGTAAGTACCTACAAGTGTCCTCATGGAAAATTTTCATATTGAGTAGTTTAGATTGAGCTAGGTTCTTGGTTATGAAAGGAATATATTTTTTCATGATTTAGAGTGGTATAAAACTTAGATTAAAGGCCAATACAATGCTTACTACCCATACTCCTCTTCACTACCTAGATATAGGAAAATGGTCACCTATAGGTGACGATACAGAGAAATAAAGAGTTTTGTTTTGAAGAATTAAAACATGTTGGAACCTTCCCTGAGGTCATATTATGTTGAAGAGGTTAGATCAAAATCATTTGAGGTATCAAGTTGGAAATTTGAAATGGAGAGACCTTCAAAACACAAAATGACCAATTATGGGACCTAATTCTGATAACTCCTTGAACCAAATAGTTTGAACCTTGTCCCCGCTTAGTGCGAGTGCACAAGTATTTTATTAATATTCAAAAAATCAAGTACATAAGGGTGTCTTTACTCTGTTAACCCTTTTACATTGCAAACATTGATTTATATATTTTTTTACCAATGACTGATAAAAACAACTAACCTATAACCAACTATTTATGGGAAAACAACCCGTAAGGCATTTATAATTAATAAATATAAAACATGAAAACTACCTAAAATTAAACTAAGTTTATTTTATGGGGGTGTATTTACTAAATGATGCATGCCCCATTTATAATAATATTAATTAACCTACCAAAAATCTAACCTAATGTTAAGACTTTGGAACAAGTCCTAACAAACCCTCCTATGATCCAAAGTCAGGTCTTTGGACACATACCAAGCATTTTTCTAAATTTTTCATATTTGATTCTATCAAGGGGTTTTGTGAAGATATCAGCTGTTTGATTGGTAGTTGGGCAATATATTGGATCAAGAGTTTTCTTTGCCACCAGCATTCATAGATAATGGTATTTGACATCCATATGCTTTGTTTTGGAATGAAACACTGGATTCTTGGACATCTTGATTGCACTATGATTATCAATGTATAACTGTGTAGGAGCAAACTAAGAAACCTAAAGATATTCAAGAATACGATGAAGGTAAAAAATTTCTCTAGAAGCATCCCATGCTACAATATACTCTGATTTTGCTGATGAATTTACCACTGTATCCTGATTCTTACAACACCAAGCAATGGCAATTGAACCCATATGCATAGTGTATCCTATGGTTGACACTCTATCATCCACACATCCACCAAAATCTGCATCACAATATCTAACAAGTTTGAAGTTCTTGTTGCAGTGGTATTCAATGCCATATGTTTTCGTTACCTGAAGGTAACAAAGTACTCATTTTGTTGCATGCCAATGGATTTCTCTAGGTTCATGCATAAACCTAGATAAAATTCCAACTAAAAATGAAATATTGGGCCTAGTAGTCATCAATTATATCAAACCTCCCACCAATTATCTATATGTGGTGCCATCAAAAAAGGCACTGCTATCATCCTTAGACAATTTCAAGTTACTTTCCATGGGAGTGAAGGCAGGTTTGCAATCACTCATGCCAAACCTCTCTAATAACTCAGAAATATACTTAGTTTGTGAAATGAAAATACTATGCTCTTTTTGAATTACCTTTATGCCTAGATAGTAGTGAAGAAGTCCAAGATATGTCATTTCAAACCCATCTTTTAATTCCTTCTTCATAGACTTGTTATGGTTTTCATCATTACTTGTGATAAACAAGTCATCGACATAGAGAAGAATTATCACCATTTTCTTACCTTGCACTCAAAAATAGAGAGTATCATCAGATTCACTATGATAAAAACTAATGGATTTCAAGTATGAATCCATTTTCTCATACCAAGCCTTGGGTGCCTGTTTGAGTCCATACAAAGCTTTTATCAATTTACATACTTTGTGTTCAACACCCACCTGTTCAAAACCCTGAGGTTGTTTCATATATACTTCTTCCTATAAATCACCATTTAAAAAAGCACTTTTAACATCCAATCGATGTACTTTCCAACTATTTTGTGTTGCTAAGGCAAATACCATATGAATAGTGTGCCATTTGGTAGTTGGTGTAAATGTTTCCTCATAGTCAATACCTTCTTGTTGTACATATCCTTTTGCAACAAGTCATGCCTTATGTTTATCAATGGAGCCATCTGATTTATACTTAGTCCTATAAACCCATTTACATCCGATGGGTTTAACATGTGGAGGAGGATCAACTAAAACCCATGTATTATTTCTAAGTATGGAATCATACTCACATTTCATTGCCTGTTGCCAAACATGTTCAGTAGATGCCTCCTCAAAAGTGGATGGCTCAGTGGAAGAAGTAGTAACAACCATAGCATAGTTTACCTATTTTCAATAATTCCTAGGCCCTGTTAAACCAACTTCATCTGTTGTCAAGTCAAAAAAATTACTTTGAGCCCATTTTGGATACTTAGTCAAATTGTTCAAATCAAGGACTCCAAAATTCTCATAATGTGTATCATTCAAAGGACTTAGAGAATTTTCAAAAATTTCTAAGTCATCAACCTGTGAACTTGTAGATGAAGGAGATGAAAGTGAAGGAATTTGAGTTTCATACCACAACTTTGAAGAGTTATCCCCATTATTCAAATATTTATCTCTTTTTGTATTTTTTCCTCTCTAATATATCAAGTTGAGAATCAATCTCTGTAGTGTTCATAGTCCCAAACTCATCAAATATTACATCTCAACTCACTATGAATTTTCCTGACACCTGTGCAAGAAAACAAAACCCCTTTTTATCTTTAGAATAACCAAGAAAGATGCATTTTTGACTTCGTGGTTCCAACTTAGTTCTATGTTTAATAGGAACCAAAGCAAAACAAAGACATCCAAACACTTTCAAGTGTTTAACCTTTGGTTTAAATCCATACCATGCCTCATATGGAGTTTTTCCCAAAAGTGCAACTGTGGGGGACCTGTTTCTCAAATACACTACAGTACCAATAGCTTCTACCCAAAACTTATCATCAAGTTGTTTATAGTGCAACATGGCATGTGTTGTGCCCTCTAAAGTTTTATTCATCTATACAGATACTCCATTTTGTTGTGGAGTATAAGCATTACTATATTGTCGATGAATTCCATGTTCTTGAAAATAATCTAAAAATTAATTTGAGGTATACTCACCTCCATTATCTGAATGAAGAGTGGCCAAATGTGAACCTGTTTCCTTTTTGACTAAGTATAACCAATCAAAAAACCTAGCAAAAACTTTAGATTTGTTTTTCATAAAGAATACCCAATTCATCCTAGAAAAGTCATTAATAAACAAGACAAAGTATCTACACCCACCAATGGATGACATTTCCATGTCACATACATCACTATGAACTAACTGTAAACATATGTTAGCTCTCCAAGATAACTGTTTAGGAAATTCTTCTTGATTTTGTTTGCCCAAAACACATGACTCACAAAGAATACTATCTTTGAAAAAAGTCGGCAACCCATTCACCATCCTATATCTCTGCAAATCCACTAAAGAGTGAATATTCAAATGTCCATAGCGGAGATGCCATAACCACTGTGTAGACATAGTACTTGCACCTATGTCAATAATTGCTGCAAGTTCTATGTTGGGAGGAAGCACCTTAAAATGCAATCTAACCAAGTTTCCATCTTCATATCCTGTATACATTGTTTTATAATCATCCTTCACTGAATTGATGTAAATGAGCCCATTTTCAAGCACAATTTGATAACCTTTCTTTCAAATAGTTACCAAAGAAAGTAAGTGTTTCTTCAATGTGGGAACATACCAAACATACTCCAAGTATTTTATAGACCCATTAGGAAGAAGAATCCAAATAGATCCAAGTCCTAGTGGTGTATGCATAGACTTATCTACTAAGGCAACTAGAGAGAGAGAAGCTTCCTTAAAAGACCAAAAGAAATCTCTCATAAATTTCATGTGTTTGGTTGCTCCTGTGTCTAAAACCCATACATTTTTGAGCTCATCTCTAGCCTCATATTCAATAAAATCAATGTGCCCCAAAGTAGTGAATGTAGATTCATGGGCAACATTACTAGATTCATCATAGTCATGATCAACATACTGAGCAGAGTTAGACTTAGTCACTTTTTGTGGCCTCTAAATTTTATCAAAAGGAATCCTACATTGTGAGGCAATGTGACCAAATTTTTCACATTTATGACACTAAATGTCTGATCTACCTCGACCTCTGCCCCTATATGAGTTGTGACCATGTCCTCGATCACTTGTTTCATGTGAATGTGATTGGTTAGATTTTTGATTATTTGAATGACCCCTACCTCTATTTTGATATTTGCCTCCTCCATAACCTCGACCCCCTCTATAACTATTTCCTCTATTGTTTTGATGGCTAGATGAAGATGAACTAGGCCTTGACTCTAAAACATGGGCTTATTCAATTTTCTTGGATAGAGAGAGGTCATTTTGGATGAGAAACTTAGCCAAATTATCAAAGGTGATGCCTGTGATCTTGTCAGAGACATGCAACATTTCAACAAAATTCTTGTGGGACCCTTGTAGTCCTTTTAAAGCAGCAGTAACTATGAGGTCATCATCTAGTTTTCCAAAACTAGCCTTAGTGTACTCAGTAGTGATATTTTTCAACTTAGACATATATTCTCCCATATCCCCATCTTCATCTAATGACAAAGTAAACAAATACATATGAATATCTATCTTCTTATGCTTAGGTTTCTTATCATAAAATCTGACAATGTTTTCCATGTAGTGTAACTATGAGGAGAATTTTCAATATGAACATAAGTATCATGAGTACAACATCATTTAATGAGAGATAAGGCCTTAGAATCATGCAAATTAAATATATCTAATTTAGCCTACTCTGTTGGTAATGTGGGATTTTCATTCTTAACAATATCCTATAGCTCATTAAAAACTAGTGAAGCCTCCATCAATCATTTCCAATCTGAATAATTAGAAATTGTTAATCTATCACCATCTAAAAGAAAATTTTGAATTTTTGGCATCTTGAAATGAAAGCAAGTGCAGTAGATAAAAAATGCATCAAAATGCAAAAGAGATGAAACAAATATCACACTCACTGCACAAGACACAGCTTCTATGGGGTTTTGCACTTAACCTCCGTATAGAGTGCAAATGAAAAAAACAAGAATTTTTTATGGGTTTTGCACTTAACCTCACCAAAAATCAATGATTACACCCTTATTTCACCAAATTACAACATTATTCCACCAATTACACCCTTATATCACCACAACAATGTAAAAGAAATATGATTGAATTCCCCCTTTTTCGATTTGCAACACAATACAATAAGTATGTGTTTTATAACATTCAGATTTAAAAGGAAATATTCCTTTTACAAAAAAGCATATTCTAAACTAAAAATAATTTTCTCCAAAAAGAAGGGATTTGAACCCTTGACCTCCTCCTTTGCAAACTTCTTACAAAATAAGGTTAACCAATTGCTCTAAGAGCATTTTCAGAACATTACACTCAGAAATTTCTACTTATTCTAGATTTTGTGTATGAGGGAAAAGAAAAAAAAATTACATGTGTGCAAATAAATTCAAAAAATTTCCCTTTTTCAGCGTTCTCTTCCAAGCTTCCTCCTGTGGGACCCACTAAGGCAAAATTTTGAATGCAAACTTTAGAAACATGAAAAAATATTTATTCTTGAGATTAAACCTGTGCCATGCTTTCTTGGGATGCCATGGCTACTGCTGGAAGTTTCTCTCCACCTAATCTCTCTCCTACAAGCCATTAAAATCCGTACAGGGAGGATAAAAATGTTTTTGATTGATTTCTGACATATTTTAAGGTATTTTTTGTAGAGAATGGATTCAAAATGAACTCAGGGCGTTGGAAGGCCGTACAACTCCAAAAAAATCCCAAATTTTTATTTTGAATGCAAAATATAGGGGTTTAATACCATTTGATCAATATTGGTAGGTGTTTTAGCTTTTAAGAGGCCTGAGAATGAATTGAAATAACAAAGGCAGCCATGAATGGAAATTACAAAGGTTTTCAACAAGAAACAGGCCGTACAAATTTGATTTTTTTCAAAAAATAATGAATTTAATAACATTGAAATGCTAAAAAATTCATTTTTATGCCAGATGAGGAGGTTTGAACACAATTTTAATGGAGTATGAATGATCAAAAATACCAGATGGTGGTATACGAAAAACACAGGTTTAAATGTAAAAAAAATATTTGAAAAATGAAAATAATTTAATATTTTTTCAAACATTTAAACCAATAAAATTTTTACTATATGGCATACCTTATTTCATGCCAATGAAATCATGTGAAATTGAATTTTCACCTTTCTCCTTTCAAATTCACCAAGCTCCCAAAATTACCAAAGCTTTGATACCATTGATAACTCCTTGAACCAAATAGGTTTAACCTTGTTCCCACTTAGTGCGAGTGCACAAGTATTTTATTAATATTCAAAAAATCAAGTACATAAGGGTGCATTTACACTGTTAACCCTTTTACATTTCAAAAATTTATTTATATAGTTTTTTACCAATGACTGGCAAAAACAACTAACCTATAACCAACTATTTACGGGAAAATAACTCGTAAGGCAGTTCTAATTAATAAATATAAAACATGAAAACTACCTAAAATTAAAATAAGTAAGTTTATTTTATGGGGGTGTCTTTACTAAAATATGCATGCCCCATTTACAATAATATTAATTAACCTACCAAAAATCTAACCTAATGTTAAGACTTTGGAACAAGTCCTAACAAATTCTCCAAAAATGCAAAACAGAGGCCTAATGCCATTTTGGTAGATTTATATGGTAAGGTTGTTAATGATTATGATGTCTCCTATTATTTTTGTTTTAAATCCCCTACATAGTTCAATTACCTTTCAAGTTTTGAAGGGTAGATGAGAAATGGAGATTAGTTTTCTGGAGACCCCAAATTGCCCATTTATGCTCTAGTAACAGTCAGTGTTATCTACATGATTTTGAGTTTTGAGCAACCTTTATTTTCAAAATTAATATTATACCATGCCATCAAGGTAAAGTGGTTACAAATGGTTCAAGAACATCTATGGTGTAAAATATCATTAGGAGGAATGATACTTCATTTTTTCCTTCCTATATCACCTTCAATCTATACACAGGCCTAGTGAACACCTACAACCAACTAAGGGTAAAGTTTGAAAAGTGTCTCCTGATTATGAACCTAGGTGAATAGTAACCTATAACATGATATGAACATGGTTGAACATGAAAATAGGAAGGAGTTTAATATGTTAATTTTTTATCAAATAAACACCTTTAGGCCCCTCATTTGGAAATGTTCACCTACAGTCAGTTGTAGGTGACTGTTACAAACAGTGAGATGAAACTTGACATCTAAGGTTTATATTTCATGAACCTGGGGTAAAAAATGAATCCAACCATTTATATATCACCATGGAAACTTAAATAATAGTTCTAATCTTGTTTTCAAGGCCCAATTCAAACATGTTCACCTATAGCTAGCTATAAATAATTGTGATGTAACAGTGGGCTAAAGCATAATTGCCTAAGTAATGGTCTAGGATACCCAAGGTGAAATAATAGGTAAAAACTAATATAAAATGACCTAATGGATTAATTTAGGCTCGTTAAATGTTTTCAAAGTTCTAACATGCATTTATACTACATGTACACTCCAAAAAATAAGAACACAGTCAAAGGAAGAACATAATTTAGACTAGGCAGTTAATAAGCAAAGGTTATAAGGAGCATGTGGGAATTTGGAGAAGCAAATGAAGATGGTAATACCTCCACCATGATCATGATGGTATTATGTGGATCTCATGATAAACATATGATAGGGGAGGACCTCTTTTCTAGAGTATGTATAGTTCATGTGACAAATCATGCTTACAACCTACCTTCCTAAGAGCTTGTTTTGGATTTTGAGGAGATGGAAAGGTAGGAAACCTGAATAAGGGTTGAAAATTTTTGCAGACATGTTAATAATTTTAATAAACCCATAAAATATTAATTTTTTTATATAATAAGGTAAGCACCCTCTATTTTGTCTCAGATAAAGGGTACTTCCCCTTATTTTAAAACTAGCAGTTTTTAGGAAATGATTCAAAAGGACTCCTTAAAATTTTATGAGACCTTGAAAGGAGTTATGTGGAGATGAAACACACCTATAAAATCATAAGATACCATGTAAAAAATAGAGAAACCTCATAGGGTGCTTAAAAACCCCAAGATTGCAGTCAAGCCTAAAAGGCAAGGTGTAGTCATATAAAATGCAAAATTTGGTAACTTGAGTGTGGCTATGACACTTGATCAATAGGTCCATCTTGATTGGTCTCATGACCCTCATAGGCATGTTTTCACTGATTTCCAATCATTTGTAGCCTCCCATACTAAACCCTTATAGACCCATATTATTCTTTTTATGCTTAATCCATCCCCTCAAGTCCCATCAGCCATGGACAATACCACCCAAACTTAGACTATAGCACTGAAACTAGGGTGTCTTATTTCTAGCACTGTTGTCCAAGTTAATTTTGGATTCTAATAGTCATTTTCTTTTGAATCCTTATCCTAATTCATGTTAGCCTAACATGAATTCATTTAACCCACGATCATTAAATCCCCTATAAAAGGCCATTCAAACTCCATTTAGAAGGGTTGGCACTCATTTACAAGAGAGAAACAAGAATGCAAGCAAGACCACTTAATCACTTTTACCTATTCTCTACATGTAACCATATAATAGTATTCCAAGCTTATTCAAACCTTTATACCAGTCCATAGTCATTCCAAGTACACCTAATTTTGCATTTACTTGTATTTTCATCACACTATCACACCAAACACTTCAATGGGAGAACTACATATAACTTGATCCCTCCTTGGAGTATTGGTATATAGGCAGAATGCCCACACATGGGGTGTGAAGTACATTTAATGTATCCTTTACACACTAACCCCTCCTCTCCTTTCTCCAAATTTTATATTCAAGTTCAAGCACAAAGAGGACCTAGAGTATTGAAGACTAAACTAGGTATACAACAAGCTCCATAAACTTTTAGGCTTTGATATTTCATAGGTAAGGTCACATAAACCTAATGCACAAAACCCAAAAAGCTTAGATCACCAGGACAATAATGCTGAGATAGGACTACATCATTAGAACCCAAGGTGTCCCACTTTCAGTGCTCCTATGCAATCAAGAAATGAATTCCAAATTCCTATTTTTGATATTCTCTCAAGCCTACACACATATTTCTAGATCCTATCTCAGTTGGAACAGTATAGAACAAGATAAATTTGATTTTATCTCTTTCACTACTATTTCTAGAAAAACCTTAATTATTGTTAAATTTTATAAATTAGTAGCCTAATTATTGTACATTATTTATTGATTTTATCTATTCAGACCCGTTTATTATTTAGGAAAAAATAATAAATCATTTGGTGAACCTGACTTACTTCAAATTTTGCATAGAACCCCTAAAAACTCTAGGGTAAAGTCCTAGCTGATTTTTCCCATTGAGTTTTGAATTTTTTTATTATTAAAAATCAAAAATTCCTCTCAAATTTTATAATTGTAGTAAATTTTAAAATAAATTCATTTCAAACCCTAGTTGCATACACTAGGTCCTAGTAATTTTCTAGCATTAATCCAATAATTTATTGATTTTTTGCTTGCACATATAAATCAGAAATTGCTCTCAAATTTTAAAATTTTATAGTAAATTTTAAAATAAATTTATTTCAAATGCTAGTTGCATAAACCAGCACCCAGTAATTCTCCAATTATTTTTTAAATTTTTAGTTGCATATTAAAATAAAAAATCACTTCAAATTTTCAAAAATCCATAGTAATTTTTTTAAAAAAATCTCAAACCCTAGCTGCATCTACTAGGTCTCATTAAATCAAATACTTTCCCATAAATTTTTGAACTTTTTCTTGAATACTTAACTCAAAAATTCAATTTTAATTTCAAAAATTCATAGTATTTTACAAAAATATTTTTGAAAAATCCCTAGTTGCATGTACTATCTCATATTTTACTTCTTGAGATATCACCTTACACTTATAATCAAATTGCCAAAATGATGCTCATTTATTTACAAACTTTTCTTTCATTTTTTGCAAATAATAAAGAAACCATAATGGGTCCTATTATGTACATGAATAATGAAGTCTATCATATGTTAGTACAAAGCTTCATTCTTTGCATTTCATGTTTATTTTTCATTATATGGGATGATGTTAAGCAAGTTATTCTTAAACATTTTAATACATATTTTGCATCACCTCCCTTAGAGCCTCTACCTCGTGCCGAGTTATGTTTCATGGTCCATTTTTCTCTTCCCCAAGTTACAACCCATCACCAAAGAGCCCAATTGACACCCTTTATCCCTCTACCACCTTGACCCATCGATTATCTTTGCTTTCCTCTCATAACTACTACTAATCCTATATGGATAGTAGATAATCTAGTTAGAGATATTACTCAACATGCCATTGTGCCTCTTCTACCTAGCCAAGAAACCTGTCATCCTTTTATTCCTACCCATCCCAAGCCCAAACTACTTTCATAGGTAGATTTTCACAAGTCATATGACATTATTGATCAAATGAGGAACACTCCAGCTAAGATTTTCATGTTAGAATTAATTTATAAAGCTAATGTATTCAAGGACATTCTTTATCAAGCACTCACTCAGACTTCTATGTCGATTAATTTAGAACTTTCTTATTTTGCATCAGTGGTCAACACTTTAAAAACTATAGAAGATGCAATTAATTTTTATAGTGAGGGCATTCCTTCTCAGATAGTTATTGATCAAAATTTGTCACTATTCATACAAGTTCAAGTCAAAACCAACATAATCAAGAGAGTTCTTGTTAATAGTGGTTCCAGACTGAATATATGTAATATCACATTCTTACAGGCCATGGGTGTAGATTTGGTATCCATGCAAAAATCATATAAGAGTAGTTGAGGGTTCGATGATATACCCTAATAGGCATTAGGTACTATTACTTTAGATATCATGGTGGGAACAAAAACCCTCTCTACATAGTTTCAGGTCATACCAAGTCCTCTCCACTATAATCTTTTATTTAGACAACCCTGGATACATACTATGGGGGCCATTCCTTCTACTCTCCATCAATGTAATAAATTTCTCCATGAGGGATATCTATACACATGTCCAAAAGACAACCAACCATTTAGGTATTATCAAACTATAAAGTCATCTTTGACTATTTTTCTAGATGGGACACCATATCTCATAGTACAGCCACAACCTCATAGCATTTATCTTGATTAGATACATACATATGAGGTTGGAAAGACTAGAACTTCTCACACTCCTCCACTTATAGTCACACCTTTAGCTCCAAATATTTTTCTAGTCATAATAGCTTCAGCTATCCCAACTACTCCTTCAGTCATAATTTTGACACATGTTACACACTCACCATCATTGATAGCAATACTAACAATTTCAATTGATTCCATATTTACTCCACTAGTTATAGATACCTTTGTAGTAGTACCATTTTCTACTACTATAGATGATGAGACTCCTATATCACAATTACCCCTTGTGATAAATTTTGAGTTAACATATGTACATGATGTTGATACAGATTCACAGGCTTCTTTAGATGATGATATGATACCCACACTCATAGATGACTATTTATGTGGATTGAGCTTTACACCAGTTGGCCCAAGAGAGTACCAAAATGACTTTAGAGCTCTCATACCACATCCTACAACACTTTTATCATCTCACACTACACTCATAGGATATACTCCACACTCATGGCCACAAATAGATCACTTAACACATACAGTTCACATGGTTACCTCTAAAAATATAGAGCTAGTTATTTAGATTCAGGTAGGTAGCACAAAACATTAGCCATAGTTTATGTTATAGATATTACTTTATTATGGATTGATCACATTACCTATAATATGACACAGATCTATAAAAAGATTATCACATCAGGATGGTCTTCCATTTTGTACTTTTCATAGGATTATAGGTCATGATACAAACTCAAGTATATTTTTATAATAGAGATTGGATAAGCTACAAAATTGAGGCATTATTCAGATTATAGCACCACCAACAACACTAATTCCATTACTTCCATTGAAGTCATATATTAGTAGGACTAAACACCCCAAAGCAGAGTCAACATCTCTACCACTAGATCAACCTTTAGTTCACCTTCAACATGATGATACCATAAACACAACATCTAAAACATATGATGATACTTATGATGATGATTTTAAGGCATTTTATGATGGTCATGACCCTTTTCCCCATTCCCATCCCTAGTAGGCTCCATCCTTAGATCCTTTCCCCCCTCCACCCTAATTTTTTTATCATGTACACACTACTTTCTTTACATTCTTGTACATAGTCTCTTTTCAGCATTGCTTGTACATAATCTCTTCTTATTGATTATAAATAGTTAAAAAATTAAAAAATACAAAAACAATATAACATTTCAAAATCTAAAAACATTCAAAAATGTCAAAACAACAAAAACATTTTAATTGTATGCATCATTCATACTTTACATTGCTAGTACTATGCTAGGACTTATATTTGTTGTTTCATGCTAGTGTATTTCAATTTATTTACATTACCATGCTTCACTTGATCTTCTTTGAGTGTGTGTAGTGATATCCATCTCTTTGATTGCTTCACTCTACCCATTTGAGGGGCATCCTACATCTACATTCGAGACACACTTTGATATACACACCCATCGGGGGCATCTTCTACATGACTACACCATCTAGGTTATGTCATTCCTACATTAAACAATCCAAGTTATCATGTTGTTGTACATTACTTACTAGATTACATAGATTACTATATCTATATTTCACTAGTATCTAACACTTGTGCATCTCTTAGCATATACCTAGTCTTGTACTAAACATGTCTTGCATAATTTCACTCTTGATTTGATTAGTTAAATGTGATTCTATCTTTCCAATTATTACATGCTTTCTCTTCTTACTTAGCATAGTTTTTTGGATTGCATTTCCAGTTCCTACTTATCTCCAGTATGTGCCTTAGGACATTTGCCAATGTCTTTCTCTTCTATTCATGTGTGTGCCTTAGGATATTTGCCAATGTCCTTTGCTTATACTCCTCTATGTGATTAAGGCTTCCATGCTAAATTGATTTTTTCAATTGTATGTGTATGTGGCATTTGAACATGCCTTGTATGCTTGTTTTCTAGTTTGAGTGACATGTGCCCATTTACCTTGATTGGTTGTCCCCTTGGCCACTCTTGTATGCTTCTTGATTTTTACTTTGTATGTTTATTTCCTGATTACTTTTCCTATTTGTAATGCCATGATCCATACCATGCATTTTATTGCTTTCATGGATGCCATGATGGACATCATGATCCATCCATCCTTGCTAACAACTAACAACTAACACTTTCAATTCTAGTTCAGTACATTGCACATGTTATTACATTGTTACATCTATCTAAGAATACTCTTGTTGATCTAACAATATCTCAAATCAAACCATGTTATATCTTGAGAAATCTTGTTGATTATCATTGTTATATCATGTATATTTCTAGCTTAACACACTTTCAAGGATTCTTATTTTGAGGGTAGTCATGGTAGGTACCTATTCCTACCCTCAAAAGAGAGGGAAATAAATAGGGGTTTCATCATAGAGATTAGAGCTCATAATAGATGAAAAAAATTAGAACACTCATAATAGAATCCAGACATCAGACCAAGTAGAACAGACCAGATAGACAACAAGTAATTTAAAATAATTACTAGATTTAGCCCTAGAAAACAACAACAAAGTTGGACTATAGCACTAGATAGTAGGGTGTTCTATTTTTAAGGCTCTTATCTAGATAGTATAAAAATTAGTTTTTCTAGAAATAGATAAAAAAGTGAGTTTAGTCATAGGTTTGTCAACTCAGTATAGTCCAAATTCAACATGTTTTAGTACATTTTTTGCTCAAAAAATTTAGATATAGGGGGAATCATGCATGGCATGATGACTCTCACTTCTATTTTTAAATTAGGTAGTTGATATAACTTCCAGATTACAATCCATGTTCTAGACATCAATGATTGGGGGTAATGTGCATAGCACATTGATCTTCCCCTTTTTTTGACTTCAGATTATTTTCCAAATAATTCTCAGTAGTTGCATGCCTTAATCTATTTGTAGGTGGTTGGCATCCTTTTTCAAGTTTGGATTTCATACAAGCTTAACTTCTTGAGTTCTTGAGTTGGCTTCCATATAAGACACATTTTTATTTTTGGAGTGGCTTTCATACAAGCCTAATCTCCATCTTTTTTGAGTGGGCTAAAAGTGGCATGTTTCCAACATATATTCAGCTATCCATGCCAACATTATCAAATCATAGTACATTCATTGGATTTAGGATCTATCTCATATGACATATATTCCATACCAGTATTACTTCATAGCTTCAACTCACGAGGCAATGATGGAGATAAAGGACTAGCTAGCCTTTGTATTCTTGATCCACTTATTTAGAGGGATTGGACACATAGTTCAAACATGAATTGATATATGAATGATTCATTAGCTTTACTTACTAGGAGATGATGAATCCAAAGGGCCTACCTTTGCATTTTTGAGCTACTTTTAGGGAATTGATCACTTAGCTACATTCATGATACTACTTTTGATACAACACACACCCAACATAATCCAACATCAAAACAAGTTTTGTATTGGTTCACATATCTAATGAGGTGTATTTATTCCTTTATCTTCTTCTCTCTCTTACCCAATTTTTTTATGTTCTTATTTTAGATATAGCATATCTAGTAAGGACTGATTTACTCTATGTTTTTCATTTCAAATTCACACTTCACACTATGCTCTCTCTATGCACATATAAAATCACATAGCTTCATGAGCTTCACCTTTATCGATAAGTTTAGGTATGCTTTATATTTTTCCTTTATCCTAGTATTTCACTCTAATACATCACTAAAATAAAGGGGGGGTAAATGTAGTCATATAAAATTCAAAATTTGGTAACTTGAGTGTGGTTAATGACACCTAATCCATAGGTCCATCTTGCTTGCTCTCATGACCCTCACAGACATGTTTTCACTCATTCCCAATCATCTATAGCCTCCTAAACTGAACCTTTGTATACCTATATTTCTCTTTCCATGCTCAATCCATCCCCATAATTCCTATTAGCCATAAACAATAGTGCCCAAACTTAAACTACAGTGCTGAAACCTAGGGTGTCTTATCTATGGTGTTATTGTCCATGTGCATTTTGGCTTCTAATATTCATTTTATTATAAATCCTTATCCTAATTCATTTCATCCTAACATGAATTAATTTAACCCATGATCATTAACTACCCTATAAAATGCATTCTAAAGTCTATTTATAAGGGTTGGCACTCATTTACAAGAGAGAAGCAAGAATACAAGCAAGACCACTCATGTACTTTTCCCTATTCTCTACATACAGCCATCCAATAGTATTTAAAGCTTATTCAAACCTTTATACCAGTCCCTAGTCATTATAGGTACACCCAATTTCTCATTTAATTACATTTTCATCACACTATCACACCAAGCACTTCAATGGGAGAACTACATATAGTTTGATCCCTCCTCAAAATACTGGTATGTAGGTAGCATACCTACACACAGGGTGTGAAGTGTGTCCAATGTATCATGTACACACTAACCCCTCCTCTCTTTTATCTAAATTTTATATTAAAGTTTAATAACAAAAAGGACCTAAAGTATTGAATACTAAATTAGGTACATAGTGAGCTTTATGGACTTTCAAGCTTCAATATTTCATAGGTAGGGTCACATAAACCTGATGCACAAAACCCATAAATCTTAGATCACCAAGACAATAAAACCAATATAGGACTAAAATTATAGAACCTAGGGTGTACCACTTTTGGTTCTCCTTACCAATCAAGAAATGAACTCTAAATTCCTATTTGTGATAGACTCCCAAGTTTACACATAGATTTCTAGATCATGTCGTAGTCGAAATAGTATATAACAAGAAAAGTTTGAGTTTATCTCTCTCATTACTATTTTTATAAAATCCCTAATTATGGTAAAATTTCAAAAATTAGTAGCCTAATTATTATACATTATTTACTAATTTTATCTACTCAGGCCCATTTATTATTTAGGAATTAAATGTCTAATTCCCAAAAATAATAAATCATAAGGTTTAGGCCTAAAATCAAAAAGGGGGGTCAACTTCATGTATAGCCTTAGATGACCACTCCAATTAATTTGGTCATGTTCATATGGTTTTAATAGAGGTGATAAAACTTTTGGAAGGTAGATAAACCATAAGGAAGCCATTTTTGGCCTAAAATCAACATCAGGCTTGTGCAAAGGGTGAAAACAAGCTCAATAGGAAAGGTTTAAATGCTCACATATTTCATGAGGCCTTGAATGTAAGCCAAATGAGTTTGGGGAGGTTATTAGGGGTCTTGAAGAACATGTTTGTGGATTTTTTTGGCAATTCTAATGTCAAAGATTCATGAACAAAGCTTAAGAAGGAAAACTGCCTAAAACCCTTGCTAAACCCTTACAAGGACCTGATTGGATAAATGAGGATGGAAAGATGATATAATGACATATTTTTACCATTAAATTTGTGTTATTTTTTATAATACTCTCTCATTATCCTCCCCATCCTATTGGACTATATGGAATTATATGGATGGGGTACAAAATAGGGTTTTTCTAACTATTTTGTGTATTGTGCAGGTTCTAAGAGGTTTCAAGAGATGAAATCAATTTTGGTGGGAATATTAATACTTTTAATAACTCCATATTTACATTTAATGCCTTGAAAAAACTTTTAAGGTGTGAAAATAATAGCTCTCTGTAATGAAATATCTATGTCAGAAAACCCTGGTACAAAGGGTCTATTACATCCCCCTTCTGACTCCATCTCATCCTTGTTAGGAGTTTTTCCTGGAGTTTCAGTACCCTTTCCTTGGCCCCGAGTTTGTGGACCTGCCATAAAAGGGTTTCACGATGTCGACCCTTATTGACACTTTTGATCCAACTTTGACCAAGCAATTTTGGAATTATTTCGGCCCTAAATCAAAATATACAAAGAACAGACCATATCCAAATTTTTCTAAGCTTTCCAAAAATGTAAACAACTCAAAAAAATTCTTTGAATTGCACACTATAGAGCAATTTTATGAAAAACCATAAAATAGTGATAACTTTTGAAAAATAAATCCAAATGAGCTGAAATTTTAATGTAAGATTAATTCGATTATTTCTCATCTCCAGTAAAAAAATTTCATATAAATTCACAACCATTTTTTATATATCACAAAATTTAAAAATTTAGTGTTTCGCCCACAAGATTGCCCAAATCGCAGCTATGATACCACTTGTAATGAAATTACTTCAATAATTAAGTATAACAGCAGAATTATATCCAAATATGACTGAAATATATCCAAATATATGATAATAGATAAGCCACTTCAAGGGGGAAACGTCTACAAGCTTCAATAAGAGCAGAATTCACAATATGATGATAAATGATTACCCACTACCTCCTATATATAGTCTAACTAGGCCATGGTTACTCCATAGGCCGACCTACTAATCTAAATAAAGCATAGATCAATGTAATATAATGTCAAAGAGGGATAAGTAAGCCACAAGTTGGCTAATACTATCCTCATACATGTGATAGGTTAGGGGTGTAGCACTCTCACATCATCCAATCAAAACTAACATAGTGACCAAATTAGTGAGAAGGGTGGAAAACTTCATGTGAACAAATTTTAAGGTGTCTATAATGCTTATAATGCCATTTAGGGTATTTAAAATTGTCATCCACTCTATACCATGTATTTTTATATAAAATTTATGCCTTTTTTGAGGCCAAGTGTGTAGGGTGCATGAAAGAGGATTTTCTTAAACTACAGATGATGATAGCTCATTTTGGGAAGTTTTAAAAAGATAAAGCCTAAAAATAATGCATGGAGAGGCATGTTTAAAATAATTCCCCTTTATTCCAATCATAATACCTATCCCTAATAATTTTTTGGATGTTCAAATAGGTCTAAATTATGTAGGTAGTTTTCTGAGCCAGAATGAAAACTTTCATGCCACTTTTCAAGAGTTTCATGCCTTGAATTGACACTTGTGTTTCCTAAAATTTCATGTTTCATCCCACATCCTCTTCTCATGAACAATTAACTTATTTTTTTCATCTTTACAAGTGTCCTTGTGACCCTTAGACTTCTCTCTTCTCCTTTCTCTCTCAAGTTATATAAGAACTAGCCACTTTGTCTATTGTAATTGATGTTCCACCTGAGTATGGTTAAGCCCTACTCATTTAAATACCTTTTGATCAATAATACTACTTATTTTCACCTATTCCATGATTTTTATTAGTTTGTTCATTTTTTATTTTTTATTTTTTAATTTTTATTTTGCATAAGTAATAACTCTTGTTTCCTTAGCATGATTATTTCATTCGATAATCTATTTTCAATTATAAAGCTTCATCTTGTAGGGAATGTGAAGTTTCCTAAGAAGTATCAAGGTTTAGTGAGTTATTCTATTCACTAGTTCCATTCAAGGCCTCTTGTTTAGCCCTTCTAGCCTAAACATTCATCCATAACCTCATAATGTAATATTGATATGAGAAGATGCAGATTGGAGAAATGTATGTTTGTTTAGTATCTTAGTTTCAAGTGTACATGTAGCTATTTGGAAGTCATTAATATATTTTATTTATCACCTCCCTTAAGATATTTTGATATTATTTATCTCTCTCCCTTTTCCTTCCAAAAATTTTAGGTGTAGTAGTGATCCCAAGTTGTACATCAAGGGAGCTAGCCCTACCTAGAGAATCACCTCATCATTAGGTTACCCAAAATTCTAGAGGTATTTCCATTGTACCACTTGGATGAGGAGAGATAATACATCTCCTCAAAGGGTGAAAATCTAAGTGATAAAAAGACCAATATCTAGCTTCCACTTTTCATCTTCAAGTTCAAGATTAGTTAAATAAGATAATGTGGTTGATTTTTAGTGACACTCAAATGCATAGGTGTTACTTAAAGCAATCCCACTATATGGCTCCCACATTTCATATTCTAGCTTAATATTATTTAAACACGTAATGTGGTTGAGGTTCAATGATGATAAATTACCTATGAACTACTCATATTTTAGTGAGGGTTGGGGCATTTATCTTCCCAACCCATGGCCTTGCCTTAGTACATAATTTAGGGCATGATCACCTCCGAATTTTATAAGTGCTTCAACAATAAAGCACATTTATATAATGATTTAATAAGGAAGCATGAACTCAAATGACATGAAAAAAGGAAACATTTTTCACCCACTTATAAGTGTATTCCTTCAAGGCACTTTAAGTTCTAAAAAATTTAGTTTCATTTCAGATTTTAGATTTCATAAATATACATTAATTTATACATATTAATTATAGGTTACATGAATCAAATTTCACATTCAAAGCCTCCTCATAATATAAATAATGTGTTACACACTTAGGTATGTTTCATTATCACTTTACTCTAGCATTTTATTTTATTTCAATATTAGAGTAAAAAGGAGCATCTCTAGACACTAAAATATGGTATTATATACTTGTAAATGTTAATTTTGATCTACCTTCACCTTACACGACTTGTGTGTACATATGTATCTCTTACTCTCCATGATGTCACATATACATTATTTTCATGGATTTGACCTTACTGATTTTATAATGGTCACCTATAATAATTCTTTAGTCTATGTCTAATCTATTTAAAATCATCTTAGACTATCTCCAAACCATTAGATCAATATTCCTTATTTTTTGGTAAAAATGTCCAACTTAGATTGTTATAATATTCTAGACTCATCTAAAACTTAATGGATTCATCCCACACTAAGAAACAATCATATTTTGAATTAAAATACTTATTATGGGTCTTCCCATGCATTTTTTATGTTGGTGGTGTGAGAAAGTACCCAAAGAGTTCCATATAAATACAAAATATGTCTAAGTTTATTACCTATATAGAAATCACATATCAAGAATCAATTAACCACTTTCAAATTCAAAGGGGATCCCTATCCTTTTTAATTCAACCACTAATTAGATAGAGTAGGTCCTAGCCAAGTTTGAAGCACCTCAAAGTCAAGCCAAAGTTATCATTTTTCATGTTTTAAAAGTTAGATCATAGGTAACATTCACTAAAGGAGTACTATTACACACATACACCTTATGGGAAAAAATTCATGTGTTTTAACTCCCCTATTGAATTATTTTATATATAGGTAGTTCTCAAAGATTCATCGGGTAGTGATTGGGGTCATCTCAACCCAACTTACTTTTCCTTTTATAAAGTAAAACCTAATGTTGAAAGTGGACCTATGTTTTCAAAGAGAAGGAGATAGGTTTTCAGAATTGCACACATATAAAACTATTAAATACCACATATAGAGATATTTTACAAGATAACGTAGTGGCTTATGTGGAAATAGGGAATTAAAACTCACCCATACAAAATAGTTAGGTTTCAGGAACTAATGTTTGTTGGTACTATCTAGAGTTAGATGATTATATCGAGGCACATTTAGATTATTTTTTTGAGTGACTCATAATTTAGTTTCCAAATATTCTAGTCATTTAAATTTTATCTTAAAACTACATAATATAATAAAATGCTAAGTATCTAAATTATCTGATTGCTTTTCATAAATAGAAAGTGTAATTGTCATATCAGATTCTACCTTTTACATTGAGATTCATGTTTATTGATATATATCACATAATTTTAATTAATTCAAATTTATATATTATTAGATCAAATTGATAAAAAATAAGGTGAAACAAAATAAACCATTTTTATTTCCCTCTAGGGAAAGGACATGATAGTATACTAATAATCCCCTTTCTTGAATGTCAATAATATCTCTTTATGAATGGTGGAGTATGTTCCAAGTTAGTATAACCATTAGACCCCTAAAAAAAAATCCATAACCCCACCATAAACCACATATAATTTATATTTAAGTACATAATGAACCACTAAAATTTTAACATTATGGACTAATCCTATGGATTCAATACTTTAGTGCCCTATAACCCTATTGTGAAAATGTTAAAAAGTTTCTAAGTAAAGACCTAACATGTGAACTTATTTCTTATCCAACAAATTAAGTGCACTTCATAGATTGATCATGAAAAATACTCAATCTTTAATAACATGGAAAAATAACTTGAATATGTCCAAATGTTCCAATCGTATCATTACAAAAAGTGACATAAATGGTTTCCTTGTTTCTACCATAGTAGGTGACATATTTTTGGGTTCACACTCTACATTAGTTTCTTGAGTGTATCTTCAATGTCAAAATTCAAATTTAGATTAGAATAACCCACATCATCTGCCACCAAAAAAAATTGGGTTAAAAACATGATCCCTGATCAATGGGTTATGACATGGGTTTATAAAAATGGACATAGGGGTGGACTCACAACTAGGGTTTTTAAGTATATAAGATTCAAAAGTTCCATTACATTTAGTTTCTTTGTCCCAAGTAAAAAATATATATGTATTACTCCCTAAAATTGTATTTATTATGGTATTAATATATTTTTATTCTCTTACAACTACAATAATATCCCTTTGAAAATAATTTTGTTGAAACATCCTTACCTTTATTTGAATCTCATTCTATAAATTAGAAATATATATCATCTACCCCAAATTCAAAAACAACTTGGTCTTCGACTCCAATTTTATTTTTTTATTTACACCTCTATATACATATCTTTCTAAAATATGTGCATTAATTGGGTATCATATGGTTTATCCCAATTATGATTGGCTCTCTTTGTAAGAGCTTTTACAAAGTCTAAAAACTCTACATCCAGGTTTGTAAGAATCCATCTCTCTTTAGTGTGGGAAAAAACATCCACATGTTATAGATGTACATTCAACTTGGTCATTTTCAATTTTAATCTTGTATTCCAAAAAAACTACTTAAATCTTGCTCAAAAATGTATGGTCCTCCATCTTACTTCCAAAATCATATTGTGTGATCTTAATTGTTAGGTTAAAGGAGGGATGATGCGGTCTTTACTTCTCTTTATACTAATCTAATTAGTTTTCCTCCTTGTCTTATGGGTAATGATTGGGACCTTCCAAGGGTTTATATCCTTATATTTATCATTTTATGCTTTACCTATTTTCACATAGAACAAAGATCCTTTTAAACTTCATTAGTGAAATGAATTAATAATTCCTTCATCTCCTTCTTCACCGTGAATTTTTGAGTTTTTTGATCAGATAAAATTCACTCAAAATTTTGACAATGGTTGTGAAAAATTACTAAGGCTTTGATACCAATTACTACATTAAAAAAATAATATAAAAACAAAGATATGAAATATAGAGTAAAATTGCTGATAAATGACAAAATGGGAAAACCTAATTTCCCAAGGGTGGATTGCATCTAAAAATCCAAATATAACAAAATATCTCTCACACACTATTATTTATATTTTATATTAAGTTCATATTGTTAAATGATCATAAATTATATAGGTATTTTCCTCCTTTTGTATTGAAGCAATAAAACCCCTAATTAAACCATGGCCTAACATTTCACTAACTCTAGGCACCCAAAATATAACATAATAAAAGTAATGCTAAATTAATCACATAAAAATATGCTATATTTAGGTAAAAAACAATATCTTGTCATGTATCCTATTATTATTATTTTATAAATTTCTAGTATTCATTTTAAGTATACATAATCAATATAAAATTATCATGTGTTAGAATATATCTTGCAAGACATGTTAGGGTTTCATACAAGTATGGTAGAACTTAATTTTTAATTCTATTTTAATGATATAATATCCTTAGGGACTTTTTTAGATATGTATTATTCCAATATCTATAATCCCCAATGTATGATAAATTACTATGAGGTGAACCATACTATGCAAAGGAGTACTAAATCAAAAAATGAAATACTCCATTTTAATCTTTGTCAATGTTGTAAACACTTAATTTTTATATAAGCCATGTAATTTTAATGTCTTATTCATGATTTTTTGCACTTTATTCATTTAAGTACATTTGGCCATTTTTGATAAAAATTTCATTTAAATCAGATTCTTCATGAATTTATGTCATATGCATTCTCCCATTAAAAACATTAGATATGTTAGTTGTCTACATCAAGATCCATTTGGTTATCCTTAGTTAAGATTGATCTTTGTTTCATGGAGTATTTTTGTCATGACAATTTTTGGTTGCATGAAAGTGGTTTAACAATTTTTATCATAAAAATTTGGACATCGATCCTTTGTGGGTTGCTTGTGCCATGTGTTGATTTCTCGTGCCTCAATGATTAATTCTCACTCTTTTCTATGGTTGACCTAATCATGAATGTGTCCAAATTTAAATTCAAAATAACCTATATATACATATTCCCTAAGCCATTTGACATCAATGGTCGGTCAAGAATCCATGTTATTCAGTTACACATTGAGTCTTTCTTTCATACACTTGTCAAGGAGTATGAAAGTGGTCATCATCAGATACATAGTTAAATTTATAAGAAATATTTAGTAATTATTCTAGATTTTATTTCTAGTATTTCAATTATTTTTATAAATTGAGTAATCCATATTAAGGTACATTTATCTATTTATTCATCTCTTTCCAATTTTATTTCAATTATCAATCATTAAGATTTAAACTCAATTTTAGGAATTAGGTACGTATTATTTACTAAATTCAATATATTTAGTTATATCACCTTTATGCCATTATTTTATATAGCTCACATACTATTATTTACCCTAGTGTCATATTTTTAATAAAATAGATGCATTAAAATTTGGATATGATGATGGATTTAAAGTTAAAATAAAGACACATATTAAAATTCAGTTCAAAATCCACTATCACCTCACCCTAACATCAAACACCTAATTTAAATCTAATGTCATACCTCTAACATCACCCTAACAACACCTTAAAATCACCTTCATGTTTTTTGACTTTAATCTTGACACTAAAGTTTTAAATTCAAAAACTATGCCATATAAATTTAAGCATGACTTTAGGCTTTGAATTTAAACTATCAAAACTATGTGGTGAGAGGTTATGTGTTTATTTTAATGAATATGATTTACAATATGAGTTGTGAGTCAATTGATAATGAGATTTAAAACATATTTTTGATATTTTCTTTAAAACTTTAAAGTATTTAGGTCATGTTTAAGGCTTATATGTCTTCTGATGATATTTTTATTTCTATTATGTAATGTGAAATCATGATCTTAAATGTAAATATACTTAAATACTATCCCAATGCTTCCACATTTCAAAATAGGATAATATTTCATAATATAAGGAATGAAACTAGTATTTTAACCAATAATGGTCATAGAAATGAAGTCATTGTTTTATAAAACACATCTAAAATCCATATATTCACTCAATAAATGGGTAACATACAGTCTACTAAACTTAATTAACACCCACAACAAACCTTGGAGATATTAATTGAGTATAATATGATTGCCTTACCTCCAATAATGGATTTTAGTCTTTTAAGATGCTTGTCATGATATTATTACTCTATTGTATTTTAGGACTATCATAAATTCCAAGGATATTCCAAAAATGTTTTCATGGCTTTGAAGCTTTAAATTCAATGTATAATCTATAATAATAAATTTCACTTGAGTAAAAAAAAGTAGTGGATCAAATACATTAGTAGATCCATTGAGTCACAAAGAGAAATAAAATAACACTATCAATGTACATATGGTAGAGAAATAAAAGTATAACCATTATTTTGTATTATAAATAATGTCCTCTTGATGGTTTAATTGAAGTAATTGATTCATTCAATAAATATAAAAAATTTATTCAAGTTGTGTTTACTAAATAATATATTCCATGAGATAGCATAAATGAACTATCATTTATAAAATCATCTATATATGGAAATGAAAATGACAACGTAATGGTCGATGATGGCTCATGTATTAATATATGTACTAACTAATTTATTTATAAGTACTTAGACTTTGTTTCAATGATATAGCGTACACTCTCATGATTATCACAAGATATAATCATGTTGGAATGGAATCTCTTGGTTGTGTTACTTTACCTAATAAAGTGGGACTAAAGATAATTCAAGATTTATTTTATGAGGTTTCTTTTACTGGATCATACAATACTTTTCTTGGATAACCATGGATACATCAAATATAAGAAACCCCCTATATTGTGCATCAAATTCTAAGATTTGGATATAAGTATCAGGTGGTTAAAATTAAAATATATTATTTTTTCACATGAATAACTGAAGGATTAAATTGTATACATATAAACATCACAATAATTACTACCTATACCTTAAAGGGTGTATAAAACAAAATTATGTAAGTTTTTTTGAAATGAGGGTATGTGTATCATATACTATGTCTCTGAGATAAATACAACACCATAAGTAAATTCAATTTATGAGAGACAATATTGATGGTGTAATTAATTAGTGAACAATGTTCTAAAATAATATAATAATTTTTGGTTGATATCCTTAGACTCATGATTATCATAATATTCTATACATATTGCTAGCCATATTAGTGATTCAACTCTCATATTGTATGAAAATTACAATGGACATCATAGAAATATTTGTTATCTCTCCTAAAAAAATTATCTTGGAACCATAACACTATCTATTTGTATGATGTATTATATTAATTTTAGTTCTTTTAGTGTTACATGTGGTTTACTCTTAGTGTTAATGCATGTTTATTGATATTTTAATTTATTCCTTATGTGGATATATATTAATCTCATTTATATTGTAATTTTTATTTTATGAATTCTACTGATGTTATTGTTAATTTAAATTCAATATTTGTAAAAAAAACATGTATATGATTATAATGAAAAATTGTTTTTAACTACAATGTTCAGTACATAGAAACTTAGACATTACATTGTTAATACTAAGACTCACATTATTTATAATATTGATCCTATAATAAATGTCATGTATAATTATTACCTATCCAAATACATAGAAAAGTGGGGCACGATACTTATGGAGTTAAATCTTAAGTTTAAACCAAAAAAATAGTTAAATGTAAAGTCATCACCAACCAACTCATAGTAGCTCACTTATTAGAACACATTCTAATGACTAATACTTTTCAACATGAGTTTTTTATGTGTACTAATATGAAAAAAACATGGGACATGTCATTTTAAGGGTGAAAATGTACTTCAAGTTTTGTTACCAATAATGTATTATCAAAACCTTAGGGTTGACTATGCCACTAGAATATCAATTGAGTTTTTCAAGTACCAACAATATACCAAAGTATGAGACTTTGATTCTAGATTTACGTGCTATTTGTGATTGAAATATAAAATCCATGAAATTTTATGGTGATTATCAACATGTATTAAATCAAATGAAATACACTTATCAAAATAACTATTAGAAACTAATTCCATATATAGATTTTGTAAATAGTTTGATTGACTACTTCAATGACTTTGAGATTTGAACCATTCTTTGAAGAAATAATCATCATATTATTGACATGCCTAAGGTTTTTTCCCTTATTCCTATCAATATCATAGATGATCATGCCATACTTACTATTAATAGAGTATAACAACCATTTATTTCATTACCATATCTATACAATTTAAACATATTTAATATTGATAGTGGCACTGATAATATAGAGTGGTACATTAATATCTATAATTTTTATCTGATGAAAGTATTCCTAAAAATATTCATGAAATAAAACAATTAAATAATAGATTAAATATTATTTTTTTATCATTGGTGACACTCTTTTCAAGATATTTTTTGATGGTCATTTACTAAAATTCATTGAGTGTGAAGAAAATAAAATTACCTTACAACAGGTTCACGACATAAAATTTGGTGATCATTTAAGTGGGAAAATAATGTCAAACATTTTATTATGAATGGATTACTATTGACCTTCCATGGAGAATTATTTTATATAATATGTAAATTTTTGTGATAAATTTCAATTAAATAATAATTTAACACAAACCATCTCAATAATTACAACATAGTGTTTCCCCCTGGTAATTTTCCATTTGAGGTTTTTATCTATTTGGAAAGTCAATCCAGCATCACCAACTCATAAGTTTATCATTACAACTATTGAATATTTTACCAAATGGGTTGAACCAATTAATTAAGAAGCTACCACAGGGGATGACATATTATATTTATAATGCCACATATTGTATATCTTTTACGATTTTTGTCTCCAATTATTACAAAAAATGGTCCATATTTTAAGAATAAAACATTCAATACTTTTTTACGAAGGATAATATTTGACATACATTTTCTAATCCATATTATTTCTAAGAAAATAAACAAGTTGGATCTAAAAAAATAATTATGAACATCTTAAGTAAAACCATTGTTAAACATGGCAAATATTGGCATAACTAGTTTGTATACACCTTATGGGATTATTATATGAGTTTTATATTAGCTATAGGGGAAACCCTATATTCTATTATATATTACATATAAGTACTTATCCTTCTATAGCTTTATATTCCTTCTTTTTGAGTATCCCTTAAAGGTCTTATTTATGAATATCAATATTAAGAAAATAAAATACTTCAATTGGAAATTATAGATGAAGCAAACACACATGATATTAGACACTTAGAGTTACATAATAACCTAAAGAATACTTTCAATGAAAATATCAAATTAAGATAATTCCATATTGGTGAATTCATACTAAAATAAAATCAAAAGAATAAAAATTAAAATAAATAACATGAAAAATTCAAACCAAATTGAAAAGGTCTCATTGTTATTATAAAAAAAATTGGTATATAGGTGTATCACTTAGCTATAGTATAAGGCATAAAAATTAACATCATTCACTTGCATCTATTGTACATGAGTTTAAAATTTTCCATGTGGGGCATCTTACTGCCACATTCCTCGTGATTGTTTCACTAATTACATATTACATTAATGGGGTTATCTTACTATCAATATAGTTTCCATAACAAATCATACAAAAATTAATTTGGGGAAGCATACCCATCTATCTCATGTACTTCCCTAATTATATTTATATCTACCTTTCCATTCTTGGGCATCAATCATGTACATATTTATATTTTTAGCACCGATACATTACATTTGGGATCATCGTAACCATATATCCTCCTTGAGCTTTATTGATGCATATTTTGTGCATATAGAACCTATCACACCCATATGTCCATTTGATCTTACATTTATTACATAAATTCATGGAATTATCCTAATAAAACCTACTCACATGATGGTTATGATTTTAACATTGATACATTATCTTTGGGGGCATTGTATCTATCGACCAAATTTTGACCTCATGTCAAAATTTGGTCACCCCCTATAAGTTGAAACTTAATAAACATTTATAATTCTTTTAATTTCATTTTCATTGTCTCAAGTGATCTTAAATAGTCTTATATGATCATATGTGCCCTTGTCTAGCATTGCCCAAGTTTTGGTCTTATGTTCACTTATTTAGTCATGTGGTCAAGTACAAGGTATTGTATAGTAAAACTTGATAAAAGGTATCCTATGGTATAAATTAAATAAAAATGTTATTTATACATCAATTATATCATATTATGATGTTCCATGCTTTATTTAGATCCTATATGTAAGAACTCGCATTTTGGCCACCTTTTGGCCTATTTGGAAGGGTTGGATGTGCCACCTCAAGAAGAAAACATTTGAAAATTATTCCAAGCACCCCTAGTGTCAAAAATATGTCTGATAAGGTTAAGGAATTGTTAGGGTCTGATATAATCTACATTTCAACTCCAAATCTTGGAAAAAGGACACTTTACAAGTACTTGTACAACCTTACAAAATCAATTTTTAGTTGAAAATAGTTTAGAAATGTCCTTAGGGATCCCTTAGATTATTTTATAGATCTAGACCAATTTTAATTTTGAATTGATGCTTTAGACAACTTTTTTTCTCCATTGCTACCTTCACAAGCTTAGGAAAGCAAATTTACATTGAATGGTACGACTAGGAGAGAGAGATTTAAATGCTAAAAATTTGGTAATTGTTAGGGGTCCAAGTAATCTTGAAATAAGTGGAATTATTTTGTATATTGGTGGTCTATTATTTATGAATAATTATAAAGAGTGATAGTAGGTCACTATGGCCTATCCATCTGAGAGGGGTATATTATTACACCTGTTTCTCCATCTCATAAATCGATGGAGAGAAATTATTTTTAGCGTAGTTTTTATAGGTATTTTATCTCATTTTAATGGTGATTTCATTATTTTAATCATCTCCTTGTATTGCTTTCATTTGGAAGAAGAGTGTCTTAGTGTATAGGTTGTCTTAGTGAATTCTACTACAAGTTCCTATTTCATTTTCATGGTGGTCATTCTAAGAGGTTTTATAATTATTCATAAATCATGGAAACTCCCTCAATTTCATATATTTCAAGTGATTTTTTTTGAGATGTGTTTTGTCCATCTTCTTCAAGTATGCTTGTTTTTGGGAGACATGGTCCGATTCATATGGTCTACTAGAAGTTTCATTCATAATTTTGGCTCTAACACTTGTAACATATCTTATTGTGAGATTATGAAAGGAAATTTCACATGTTTAAGAATGATAATTTTAAAATGGTAGTTCAATGCACCTTGAAATGAGAGATTCATAGTTGTCTCCTCCATATGTATGTTGTATGGACTGTGAAGTGTTTGGGAGAATCTCAGATCCATGAGGGGAACCAAATACATTTCCACATACAATCATATGCCTCTAACTATTCTAATGTCATCAAAGATTTTGAAACTAACTAAAATATCCATTCTCAACACATAAAACACACACACACACACACACACACACACACACACACACACACACACACACACACACACACACACACACACACACACAATATGTTGATTACATACAAGTTCGTATAGACTAGTTGAATTTGATATAAGTGGTTTGATACTTGTTTTAAGATCTTTGAGCCTTCAAGGAGAAACAAGGAAGGTATATAGTAGATTTACATACTTGAATAACTCAATAACCTAGTAGGTATCTCTTTGAGCCTTAGAATTAAAAAAATGAGACCTATAGGGCCTAGGCCTGTAGGTCCCCATTTCAAACCAACAATCTATTACAAATCAACATGAATCAAAGATAAGATGATAAAACCTTATCTAAGTCTCTTCAAAATAAATTTAGATAATGATCCAAGTCATCCAAGAGATCCTAAGCCACTCACAGTCAAAGATAGCCATGAGATTGAATTGATAATCTAGCTCTCTCCTACATGTCTGTAAAGTATTGTTGTGCAGATGAGAGAAAGTATAATATGGTTTGGAAGTGTCTCAATGTGTTGGTATAACCTATGGATAATTAAATAAAACTTTCCCAAAGGTTTTTAACCTTAAAAAATAATATAAAGTAGAAATACTAGGTCTAAGTATGCAATACACAGTCAAGATACCTAAAGGGCCATACACAGGCTATAATGAGAAGTAAGTTGGTCTTGGGCCTAAGTAAGGAGATAAATATCATGTATGAAATATGATTGAAACTCAAATTGAAAATGAAACCATTTCAAAGACCAAATGAATTCATTGGTATAAAATGATGGAGGTTCTAAACTCACACACAGTCAAACCCTACAAGCATCTATAGGCATGTTTGAGAGACTAGACATTTTTTAAACCTGGATAAGAGTCAAAGAATGTTTGAAGGGTTGTTTTAAATGAAAAATTATTTTCATACAAGTTAAAAATAAATAAATTGTCTATTGGTATGAATTTGAAGTTCTAAACTCCTATACTCAACCAATACCCTTGAAGTAAGCTAAAAGCCTATTTTAAGGACAACTCAATTGCATACCTAAAGATAATGGTAGGGTGTGTTTGAAAGTTTATTTTAAATTTATTATAACTTCAAGTAATTCCATGGAGCACCATCAATTACTATTTAAGAGGATCACTGAGGTGAGTGGTGAAGTTCTAATACACAAGAATGTAGTCTTGATGCCCTCATGGACACCTACATGTTACACTAATTGTAGACTAACTATAGGCTTAAAAGAGAGATAAGAGAGATTTTTAAAGGATATTGAGTCTTATTTTTTACTTAAAATAAGTATATTATGTATTTCATAGGTTATAATAATAATAATAATGAGGTCCTAAAGCACCAAGAACACAGTCAAAACCTTGATAGACACAACAAGCTACCTTTTAAGACACATATAGGCTAGTTCTAAGCTTAGAAGTGTTGTAGGAGGTGTATGAAGATATATTGAACCTATTTTGATACTTAAACTGATTCATGGAACATTTATAGGTCACAAATCTCAGAGTGAGGTTTTTAAACCAAGGTATACAATCAAGTGACTCTCTAAGGGCATACATAACTGGGTTGGTCCTAAGCCTAAAAGTGAAGAGTAGAGATGATGGAGATTTTGAGACCTACCTCAGATGGAACAAATATTTTATGAGGTAATTTTGAGACAAAAATTAATAGAGATAATATATATCAAAACTAATTTCTAAACTCATACATAGTCATGAAGAAAGGATGCACATAGTCTGACCCTACAATCTAGTCTTGAGGGAATTTGATGATTTGAGACCTCTATAGGCATACTCATACTATAAAAAATGGTAAATATAATTTTAATGAGTATAATAATACATTAATGATCCATCTAAGGTCAAAAAAATAGTGTAAGTACTCATTATTTTGTCTCAGACCTTGCCCACTCCTTGGGCAAGGGGTAGTCAACAAACTTAGGGGTCCACTTGAGTTCAATGGCACAAAACAACATAATATACTTCATGAAGAGTATTAAAGGTAGTGTAAATTCATGTAAAAAGTATCCATATAACTCTAGGTAGTAAAAACACTCAGTTTTTAGTCCAAGTGCCCTTGAGGGCTAGCAAGAAGGAGATGGGTCTTAAACCCCAACACCCTAACCAGTACACCATGAGCATTAAAATATGTAAAAAGGACTTAAAATTAATTTATAATCATGGATAGGTATGTTTAATATGTTTATTAACATATCAAAATAGTTACATGAAGTTTTGAGAACCAAAACTCGGATATGACCTCTCTCAAAGCTCAAGAATGCTAAGTAGGCCACCTGAGGAACAACTTGAGATGCTTATACCATTGTTCACACTTTGAATAGGATTTTTAGAAATTTTTAATATTATAATGGGTAAAATAATAATTTTTTACAAGTATAAGGATGTCATTTAATGATCTATTATTTTTTAACAATCGTTTAGACCCCAAACATGTCTTAAACCTCTTTTAAAACATTGATAGTGACAAGTCATGAAAAAGTGCCTCAAATGCATATATAATGACATATTTATATATAAAAACATATTTTTTATTATAAGGCATCCAAGGATGTTACTCACATGTAATTTTGTGACTAATGTCGCTTGTACAAATTTACACATATACCCTAGTTTTGTATGTTTTTGGTGTTTTTAGGTGTTTTGAGAACTAAAAAGCTTCCTAATCATGGGATGAGGTCATTTGGGACTTTTTATAGATATTTAAATTCAAAAAATATCACAAGAGGTTTTGGAAGTGTTTAAACCAAGTTCATTTTCCAAGGCAGTCTCAAATAGGCTCAAAATGAGACTAGGTGGTACGGCCATTTCTTGGTTTGCATACTTACACAAGGTCTCAAGACCCCAAAACTAACATGGAGGTTGGTTATTTCCTAGGTAAAGTTAATAATATTATTTTGGGTGTTTTCATATGTGTGGAATAAGTCTATAGCAAGAAAATAGGGCCCTAAGCAAGGAGGCCTAATTCATGAGAGAGAAAGGCAGGAAAAATGGGTTTACACTCAGATTTTGAAGATTAAATTTGGTATGGAGATTTAAATCCATACTAGGCCCTCATTTTTTCAATAACATTCATACAACTCCATACATAAGGAGGTTTACAAGTTTTTAGGGCTACAAGAAAACTAGGCCTAGTGAAGGTTTAATGAGGAAAAAAATTGGGAGTTGTTCCAAGAAAAAAAATGGTGTTTTTTAGACCTAATAACATATTTGAATATAATTCATCTATTTTGGATGATTTTAATAAGATTCACTTGAGTTTTGGAACATTTGGACCAATATAGGCATGGGGAATGAAGAGTTTCAAAACACCTATGCACTTGAATGATGGAATGGTAGGTCAGAGGAGTTTATTAAGGCATTTAAGATGTTTAATGATTTATTTCAAATAATTTCAAGTACAATTCATGGTTTAAATGTTAATTTTTCACTCATTTCATGCAAATAAGGGCAGTTTTCAAGGAGCTAGTCAAGGTGTCAAGCCAATTTGTAACCCTCACACCACTTGGAAGGCTGGATATGCTTTAGGAGTGATACACATGGAATTTTAGGTATGTTTAGACTATTTAATAACTCCTCTTCTTGATTTATCTCATGTAAAATGATTTATTTCAAATCATTTCAAGTCCAATTCATGGTTTAAATGTTCATTTTTCACTCATTTCATGCAAATAAGGGCAGTTTTCAAGGAGCTAGTCAAGGTGTCAAGCCAATTTGTAACCCTCACACCACTTGGAAGGCTGGATATGCTTTAGGAGTGATACACATGTAATTTTAGGTATGTTTAGACTATTTAATAACTCCCCTTCTTGATTTATCTCATGTAAACTTGTCAATTCTTCTCTACTACACCCCTCTCTCTCTTCACCATTCTCTATAAGAGTAACCACTTTTAGCTTTGTTTGTAAGATCCACACCTAGTATCATAAAACCTTACTAGTTTCAATACTATATTTTACTTTGAATAAATATTTTTAATATAATTTTGAGTTCATAAATTCTTGTCTAAGTGTGTAAATTAGTGCATAGTTGAATGACAAGTGATAATCATCTATCCTTGTGTTCACTTTACTCTTTCATGTTTTGTGCAAGTAGTCTACTTTCTAAAAAATCACATGAAGTGTATTTAGTGTCTTTGTCTATCTATAAGTGTAATTAATATCATTAGTGTCTAAAATCATACCTCTTTTTCATTCACCTTGAGAATTGAAATGCATATCACCTTCATGTTTGAAAAACTTATGTTAGAGAAACCTTGGATGTTGAAGCTAGTTTTGTGAGTCATCTTTCATAGTGCAAGTTAATAGTAGTCTATTGGAGATAAATTAGTGCATAAACTCATTATAATATGTTATTTTCATGTACCTTCTATCTACTCTTATCCAAGCAAACAATTAGTATAGGTGATAAGCTATCAAAGATAAATCTATGAGCTAGCCCTTCAATCTAGAGGTTTACCTCTACTATAGGAAACCCATAGGCCTAGAGTTTATCTAATGTTTCACTCAATTTGGATAAGGCTTTAAATACCTCTCCAAAGGTATAAAATTGAGTGACAATAGTTTTGGCATGCCTAGTGGGACTATTATCTCAAACACTTCTTGTCAAGGTGAATGTTGGTCTTGACAACATCACAACTGCATACATGTGTTCTACTCAACATTTGGTGACTCCACTAAAGATAATATTTGGTTGAAAAAAAAATACTTATTTATTTTGTTCATTCTTCATGTTCCTTACTAGGTTAACTACTAGTATAATTATCAATACTATAAATCCACTCCCTCAACCTGTACTTCTTCTTGTAGTTTATTACCCTGAGCCTTTCTTGACATTTGAAGAGCAAGAATATTTTTCAATTAAATAACAATAAGAGAGTGAAGAAGAGTTTGAATACAACATGGCTAGGCAACATGCTTTCCCAACCTTTAATGATAAAATCCTATAAAACTCAATGCCTATGATGATATCCCTCCTAATGCCACCAAGAGTGTTCCCACCTTCAATGGAGAAGGTCCTATCACCCCAAGTGAGAATATTATGGATATATCCAACTTTTTAAACTTACATAATGTCATTGAAGTTAACATTATAGTCAGATTAATTACCATGTCTCTTAGGGAAAAATCCCTTGATTGGTATAAAACATTACTATGAGGATGCATCACTAATTAGGATGAGTTTGGGGAGTTGTTGACTCAAATATTTGAAGACGAGAGTGATCACACATCATTAATACATTAGCTTAATGTCATTAAAAGAGGTCCTAAAGAAAATATAAATGAATTTAATGAAAGGTTTCAAAGAACATGGAATAGGCTACTACCTCCCATGAGAACCCCTACAAGTTTTGTTTTGCCAACTTATCATAGATTTATTGGGACTAATATAACTGTTATGTTGTAGTCCATAGGTGGGTACACTTTTCTTAAAGCCTATGACATAGCCATTAGATATGTGAATGGTTTAATCCAAGTTAGTAATTTTTCTCCAAAAGTATCTATGCCCAGCTTGCCTAACATGTTTGTTTCTCCTCCAAACCTTTCTCCAATTTCAAATCCAATCAATAAGTCTAGAGCTTCCCCAAATAAATGAGATGATGCCATTGATTGGGAAGAAAAGCACAAAGCCTTAGAAAATCAAATTAGGTAATCAAATCAATAGTTTAGAGTTCACCAAAACCCATATTATCACCCTCCTCAATAAAATATATTTCCACCTTAGCATAATTTTCAAGGGAGGGGACAAGGTCATCCTAATTTTAATAGGCCACCCAATGCCTATAATTTGAATTCTACTCCCAACACAAGAGCCATGGTTCCAATCCATAGTAACTTGGTTCAAGGAGAAGAATGGAAGCCTCAAGAATAATTTCATGAATGATTATGAGAGTTAAGGATAATCTTTGGTAGCTTAAGAAGGACCTATTCCTCAATTGACAGTAGAAGATGAGAGCTTCAATCAAATAGAGTCAAATGGAGAGTATGGCAGTCAAGGAGTGAGCTTGGTAAACTTTAAAGTGGAAGATAAACTTGTCTTAAACCAAATCAGTTTAGTTGCATCCAACACAAGGTCAAAGAGAAGATCCTTAGGAGATGTTTGAGATGTAGATACAAGTTCAAACAATCCTCTTCTAAGGCAACAAGGTGTGAATGCAAATGTGGTAGCCTCTATAACTCCTGCATCTCTTCAAAATCAAAACTTGGGAAGGGTGGCTCAAAGTAATTCATTGCCTATATAGATGTAGTAAAATTTAAGTGTTCCATATTTGAATATCATTAAATCTTTTAAGATTAAAAATAATATTATATCTCCTTATGAAGTGCTCCACATGCTTGGTCAAAAAGAACTACTTTAAGAGTAGTTGTCCCAAATCCATAACAGTCCTCAACCATCAATACATGGTGGTGTAGCCATCACAAATGCACCTACCCATATTGTTGAACCCTCCACCAAATCTAAAAATCCCCCACCTTTCTATCTCATCCTCATTTTGGGAGACAAACTAGTCCATAATTGTATTATGGATAGTGGGGCAAGTACTTCAGTTATTCCAAAGCTAGTTGCAAACAAGTTGGGATTGAAATATGAGCCTTATAGTAAAGGAGTGTTACAAATTTATGGGACACTAACTAAGTTAGTAGGGCTGATCAAAGGTTTGAAGTTATTTTTACATGATTTTCCAAGCTTTCCAATTTTACAAGACATAGTGGTGGTAGATCTACCTGCACATTTTGTTATTTGTCTATCAAGAGATTTCACTGCTAAGATAGGAGGATATCTTTCTATTGATTGGTCCTTATTGGCTTTTAGAACAAGGTATGGAATAAAGGTGATAATTATAAGACAACCATTGGCTAAGTTTCACATTGAGTCATATGTATAAGATATTTCTAACTTGAATTGTACCATCTTCAAGTTAGAACTAGCATCTTCTAAAATTAAAGGTATCTTTGATATCTTTCTTAATGAGTATGGTGCTGCCACTTATAAGTATGATACATATACTTTCATTGAAGATACAAGTCTTGGTATATACATCATCCATGATAAAGGTGATGAATGTTCTGAGGTGAATCTTGGTGATCCTCTTCAACAAGTTATAGAAGATAACTATCTTATTCACATGTATGATGATGTTGAGTTTCAAAGTCTGATGGATCACGAGGATATCAAAAATGGTGCAATTTTGCCTACTCAAAAGGAAGAAGTTCATGAATTTGATAGTCATGAAGAAGAAGATGATTTATGGTATCAATTTCATGCCATAGTACAAGAGTTTGAGAAAGTAAGGCATCCCTTCCTAAAAAGAAGAATGAGCTTGATTATAAGGTCAATGGTGGACCTATTGAGCATGATAATGAGTGTCAAGACATTATCACGTAATCTAAAATCATGGAGGAATGCAATGAAGCCAAGGGATAAATTTTTCTTTTTAAGGAATAGTACAAACCTCAGTCTGATGTTGGATCACTTGTAGACATGATTGATCAACAAGAAGACTAGTTTGATGGTCCTAGACATCAACTATATCATGGTCTTGAGTAAGGTGAAGTTGACAAAGGTTTCATGGTTCCCATTAAGTAGAATGAAGAGCACCAAATGCTCATGAAGAAAGACAAGAAGGATGCACTATAAAGCAGGCCTAAAGAAGAACTAGAAGGTTCATTCAATGGAATTCTAAGTGGTCAACTTGTAGCTAGCAGAGGTCCTATGATTGGTAACTCTTTTAATCATCTTCACATGAATTTTTTTTTAACAAACATCCACCATATGATGAGTTACTATCATGGAGTAGTTGTGAATTAAGAAACATTCTTTTTTATCCTATTTGAAGCAAGAAGAAGTGTTTCATCACCTTAAACATGTTTTGAGGTCTGTATATAGTAGGTTAGGTGTGTTTATTTTGAGGCTTTTGTGTGGTTTTCCATAAATGCTTTGAAGCATAGTGTGTGTTTCCTTATTTTTATGTGTTTTGTTTGAGTTTGAAATCTTTTGAATGCATACCATTTTTAGATTGAGTAGAAGAGTGACTCCATATTCCAATGGAAGGAGAAGGCTATAGGTCCATTAGCATTATAGGCATGATACCCTTATAATCTCCAAGAATTTTGATCAAATTTTAACCTCATGTCAAAAACATTTCACCCCATATATGTTGAAACTTAATAGAGGTTTCTAATGTTTTTCATGGTCTTGTCATGGTCTCAAGTGATCTTAAATAGTCAAATACGGTCATATGTACCTTTGTCTAGCATTATCCAAGTTCTTATCTTATGTTCACTTGTTTATTCCTATGGTCAAGTACAAGGTATTGTATAGTAAAACTTGGTCAAGGGTATAATAAGTTCTAAATTCATTTCAAAAGGTTGTTTTGATGTCATTTATATCATATTATCATGATTTAACCTTCATTTGGATCCTATATGCAAAAAATCACATTTTGGCTACCATTTGGCCCATTTGGAAGGGTTTAACATGACACCTAAATGAGAGAACGTTTCAAGAAGATTAAAAATGCCCTTGGTGTTATAAATATTTTAGAAAAGGCTCAAAAATAGTTAGGGTATGATAGAATTTGCATTTCAACTCCTAATCTTGGAAAAATGATACGTTACAAGAACTTGTACAGCCTTGTAGATTAGTTTTAAATTGAAAATGGTTTATAAGTGTCACTTGGGATCCATTAGAACAAGTTTAAGTTAGTAATGATGCTCTAAACAACTTTTATTCTCCATTGCTACCTTCACAAGCTTAGGAAGACAAAGATGCATTCAATGGTATGACTAGGGGAGAGAGAGAGTTAGGATATTAAAATTTTGCCATTGTTATGGGTCCAAGTAATATTGAAATTAGTGGAATTGGTTTGAATATTTGTGGCCTATTATTTATAAATGATTGTTAAGAGTGACAATAGGTCATTATGGCCTATCCATCTGATAAGGGTTTGTTCTTGCACCTATTTCTCTAGCTCAGAAATCAATGGAGAGGAATGATTTTGAGGGTGGTTTTTATATTTATTTTATATCCTTTTCATGGTGGTTTCATTAGTTGAATAATCTCCTTAAACTGATTTAATTTGCAAGAAAAATGTCTTAGTATATAGGTTATTTTAGTGAATTTTGTTGCAAGTTCCTATTTCATTTTCATGGTGGTAATTCTAAAAGATTTTATAATTCTTCATAAATCATGTCAACTCCACCATTTTCATATATTTTTCATGATTTTGTCTGAGATGTGTTTTGTCCATCTTTATCAAGTATTCTTGCTTTTGGGAGACATGGTCTAGGTCATACAATCTACTGGAAGTTTGATTGATAATTTTGGATTTATCACCATTGACATATCTTAGTGTGATATTATTAAATTAAATTTCACATGTTGAATCATGAGAAGTTCAAAATGGTAGTTCAATGCACCTTTAAATGAGAGATTCATAGTTGTCTCCTCCATATGCATGTTGTACAAACTATAAAATGTTTGGGAGAATATCAGATCCATGAGGGGAACCAAATACATTTCCTTATACCTTTATATACCTCTAACTATTCTACTATCATCTATGTTTCTCAAACTAATTAGATTCTCCATTCTCAAGACACAAAACATATGTGTGTGTGTGTGTGTTGATGGCATATAGGTCTGTATAAACCAATTAAAGTTGATATAAGGTGGTTTGATACTTGTTTTAAGATCTATGATCCTTAAATAAGTAAAAATTAAGGCATATAATTGATTTATAGACTTGAATAACTCAGGAACCTAGTAGGTGTCTCTTTGAGCCCTAGAACAAATAAATGAGACCTATAGGCCCTAGGCCTGTAAGTCCTCATTTTGGAACAAAAATATATGAAAAATCAACATGAATCAATGATAAGATGATCAAAAATTATCTAATTCTCTTAAATATAAATTTATACAATGATCCAACTCATCCAATAGATCCTAAGCCACTCACAGTCAAAGATAGCCATGAGATTGAATTGACAGTCTAGCTCTCTCATACATGTTTGTACAATAATGTTTCACCAATGAGAGCATGTAAAATATGGTATATAATTGTCTCAATGTGTTTTTATACCTTTTGGATAATTAAATAAACCTTTCCCAAAGTTTTTTAACCTTCAAACATAATGGCAATTGTAAAGACTAGGTCTAAGCATGCATTACATAGTCAAGATACCTAAAGGGCCATACACAAGCTATAATTAAAAGCAATTTGGTTTGAGCCTAAGTAAGGAGATAAATATGATGTATGAAAGATGATTAAAACTTAATTTGATATTTTAAATATTTCAAATACCAAAGTAAGTCATTGGTATAAAAGGATCGAGGTCCTAAACTCACACACAGTCAATACCCTACAAGCATTTATAGGCCTGTTTGAGAGAGTAGCCATTTTCTAAACCTGAGTAAGAGGTAAATAATGTTTGAATGGTGGCTTTAAATTAAAATAAAATTACATACAAGTTAAAAATAAATAATAGGTCTATTGGTATGAAGGTGAGGTTAAAAACTCCTATACTCAGTCAATACCCTAAAAGTAAGCTAATAGCCTATTTGAGGGACAACTTAGTTACATACTAAAGATAATGATAGGGTGTGTTTGAAAAATACTTTTAACTATATTATAAATTAAATTAAGTCCATGGATCATAATCAATTACTATTTAATAGGATCATTGAGGTGAGTGGTGAAGTCTTGATGCCCTCATGGACACCTACAAGTTACACTAAGTATATACTGACTATAGGATTGAATGAGAGAATAGAGAGATGTTGAAAGGATCTTGATTCCTATTTTTGAATTATAATAATTATATGACATATTTACAAGGTCAAAATGATAATAATGATGTCCTAAAGCACCAAGAACATAGTCAAAACCTTGATAGACACATACAAGCTACCTTTTAAGACATATACAGGTTGGTTCTAAGATTAGAAGTGTTGGCAGAGGTGTATGAACATAACCTAAACCTAATTTGATACTTAAAATAAGTCATGTAACATTAAGAGGTCACTAAGATTATAGTGATGTTTCTAAACCAAGGTATAAAATCAAGTGGCTCTCTAGGGGCATACATGACTGGGTTGGTCCTAAGCCTAAAAGTGAAGAGTAGATGATGGATATTTTGAGACCTACCTTAGATGGACTAAATGGTTCATGAGGTTATGTTTATACCAAATAATATAGAGATGATATATATCAAAACTAAGTTCTAAACTCATACACAATCATGAAGAAAGGATGCACACAGTCTGACCCTACAATCTAGTCTTGAGGGAATTTGATGATTTCAGACCTCTATAGGCATACTCGTACTATGAAAATTGGTAAAAAATATTTTAACTATTATAATAATACATTCACAATCCCTATGAGGTCATAAATATAGTTTAAGTACTCATTGTTTTGTCTCAGACCTTGCTCACTCCTTGGGAAAGGGGAAGTTAAGATACATATGAGTCCAATTGAGCTCAAAGGCTTAAGAAAACATTGTAGACTTCATGAAGATTCATAGAGATAGTGTATATTCATGTAAAAATTATCCATAAAACTATAGGTTGTAACAACACTCAATGTTCAATCCTAGTACCCTTGAGGGCTAGCAAAAAAGAGATAGGTCTTAAACCCCAATATCATGACCAATATACCACAAGAATTTAGAGTGGTAAAAAGGAATTCCAAGGCATGTATAATCATGGAGAGGTATGTTTTAGAGGTGTATAAACCTCTCATAATAGTTTTATGAAGTTTTGAGACCCAAGACTTGGTTTTGACCTTTTTTAAAGCTCAATAATGTTAAGGCGATAACCCAAGGAGCAACTTCAGATGCTCATACCATTGCTCACACTTTGAATGGGAGTATAATCCATTTGGAATAGTTTAAGGGGTCAGATAAAAAGTTTTTCCAAGTGGATTATGTCATTTAATGATCTATACTTTATGAACAATCGTTAAGACCCCAAATAGGTCTTAAACTCTCTAAAAACCTTGATAGTGACCAATCAAGGAAAAAGGGCCTCAAATGCATATCTAATGACATATTTTTAACTTAAAACCTCTTGGATGTTGTTGATAACTCTAAGGATGTTACTCACATGTACTTTGGTGCTGATATCACTTGTATGATTTTATATATATACCCCATTTTTTCTTGTTTTACAGGTTTTTTGAGAAAGAAAAAGCTTCCCAATCATGGTATGAGGTCATTTGGAACTTTTCATAACTATTTAAATTTAAAAAATTGAATAGGGGGTTCTGGAGGTGATCAAACTAGGCCCATTTTTTAAGGCAATCTCAAACAAGCTCAAAATGAGATTAGGTGGTAAGGCCATTTCTTGGTTTGCATACTTCCATAGGGTCTCATCACCCCAAAATTTATATGGAGGTTGGTGATGTCATATAAAAAGTTAATCACATTATTTTTGGTGATTTCACACTTGTGGCATAAGTTTGGAGAAAGTAAATAGGGCCCTAAGCAAGGAGGCCTAATTCATGAGAAAGGCTAAAAAAATGGGTTTACACTCAGAGTATGAAGATTAAATTTGACATGGATATGTAAGTCCATATTTGATCCTATAATATGCCCTCATTTTTTCAATATAATATTTACAACTCCTTACACTAGGGGGTTTACAAGTTTTTAGGGCTACAAGGAAACTAGGCCTAATGAAGGCTAAATTTACAAAATGAGTTTTTTAGAGTTGTTCTAAGAACCAAAATGGTGTGTTTAAAACCTAATAACATATTTTAATACCATTAATTTAGTTTGGATGATTTGAAGAAGATGCACTTGAGTTTTGGGCCAATTAAACCAATCTAGGCATGGGGAATGAAGAGTTTCAAGACACTTATGCACTTGAATGATGAAATGGTAGGTCAGATGAGTTTTTTAAGGCATGTAAAATGTTAAATAATTTTTTATAGAGAATTTAAAGGTTAATTCATGGTTATAAGGTCCATTTGTCACTCCTTTTATGCAAAGAAGGGCAGTTTTTAAGGAGCTAGTTAAGGTGTCAGGCCAATTTGTAACCCCCATGCCACTTGGAAGGTTGGCGCTGATTTAAGAGTGAGACACATGGCCTTGGAGGTATATTTAGACTATCCCATAACTCCCATTCTTTGTTTAACTCATGGACACTTGTCAATTCTTCTCTACTATGCCCATTTTTCTCTCTCTTCACTATTCTCTATAAGAGTGGCCACTTTTGGCTAAGTTTGTAAGGTCCACACCTGGTATTGCAAAGACATATTGGTTTGAATACTATATTTTCCTTTGAATAAATATTTTCAATCTAGTTTTGAGTTCATAACTTCTTTTCTAAGTTTTTGAAGTAGTGCATAGTTGAATGACATGGGATAATCATCTATACTTATGTTCACTTTACTCTTTGATGTTTTGTACAAGTAGTCTACTCTCTAACAGGTCACATGAAGTGTAGTTAGTGTCTTTATCTATCTCTAAGTGTAAGTAATATAATTAATTTGTATAATCAGACCTCTTTTTCATTCACTTTAAGAAGTGCAATGTATATCACCTTCATGTTTGAAACGCTTATGTTAGAGAAACCTTGGATGTTGAAGCTAGTTTTGTGAGTCATCTTTTATAGTGCAATTTAATGGTAGTATATTAGAGATAAACTCGGTGTATTACTTCATTATAATAGGTTATTCTCATCTAATCAATTAATTAGTATAGGTGATAAGCTATCTAAGATAAATCTAGGGAGTTAGCCATTCAATCTAGAGGTTTACCTTTGTTATAGGCAACCCATAGGCCTAGAGTTAATCCAATGTTTCAATCAATTTGCATGAGTATTTAACTACCTCTCCAAGGGTGAAAAATTGAGTGACAATAGTACCCATATATCCTCCATGATATTAATTAATAAATATCATGTGAGTATAAAATATATCATGCCTATGTGTATAGTTTATCATATAATTATTACATAAAGGCATGGCATTATCCTACTTAGACCTACTCACATGATATTTATCAATCAAGATTCATTCATTTCCATATATTTCCATATTGGGGAATATTCTAACATCGGTGCATAACTTCATTCCCTTTCAACAAGTTTTAGCAGGGCATATTTTTTGTCCCTTATTATCTCTCATCGCATTGATTCACAAATATATGGATTTTTATATGATTATATCTATTATATATAGTTTTATATGGACATAATACTATCTATCCTAATGCCTATATTGGGAAATGTTATTTGTCCTCACTCGTAGATCCTCATTCTCCCTTTATTCATAGTTTAATATTGAACATTACATGATGATGTATTTATATAGTTACGTACAAGTGTTTATAAAGTGATTTAAAATACTCTAATATCCTTGGATATATTACATGATATAATGTAATGCACATAACTCTTTCTTTTGATATACGTGATTTTTAGAGACAAATACCAATCTCTCGCTTCAAAACATGGTGATATATCTAGATACTATACATCTAAATGATATTTGAGTTATTATAGATACATTAAATACTAATATGGACCAATAAGTAATAAGAAAAATTGAGAATCTTTTTATATCTAATTCCCTAATCAAGAACTATACTTGAGTTGTTATTAGCCGAGAAGACTTGAGTAGATTTTTTCACATGCACTTACCTAGAAGTGAAAAAAATAGTTCACATATTATTAAGTGTATTCATGTATATTCTCATATCTTCAAATTATATTTAATTTTATTATATTCACATTGATTTTCTAAGATATTGACTACTTGTTAGCATTTCATAAGCTTGTAGGTATAGTATATTTGTGGGCATCAAATTATGGGTGCATCCCCAATCCAAAATCTAGATTTTCATCCTTTCATACATTAGGTAAGTGTAAATACAATCTTAAGTTATTTTTTTATCTTGATGAAAACATGTATCACCTACACGTAAGATTATTATTGAAATGTTATCAGTGTCATTTTTTTCATATGGATCATTAGTTTTATTGGCCAATTTTGGCCCACATACCAAGCTTCTACCTAGATAGTGAAGTTGAGTAGATTTCATGACCCATAATGATCAAAATATGGAAATAAAAAGCTTTGAAGTGCCATACCATATCAAAAATCATGAATAAATACACTGGTTAGCTTGATTGTGCATTTTATAAGTATGCTTAGAAATTCTCTCGGGCCAAAAGATCATATAGACATGAATTTTTTCATGCCTAAATTATGCTATGCAAATTTCATATCTTGATGAGATTTTTATCTCAAGATATAAGCATTCAAATATGAACTAGCATAGTGGGACAAGAATGGGGATTTCAAGTTAAAGCTACAACAAATATCCATTTGAATTTAAATTTTCTAAGGTGAGTGCATGACTGATAAGTGGTAAGATCTTGGGTGCCCATACAAAGATCTAAAATTGAACAGGTAATTAGTGATGTTAGTGGGCCTAAAAAGTCCAATAGGTCATGTTAAATCATGCATCAAAGATCAATGACAAGCTCACAGTCAAAAGGTTAGCATATCCTAAGTTTAAATATAAAGATGACAAGTGGTAAAATCATGGGAGATCAAGTCAAGATTTAATGATGTGTAGTGACTGACAAATCCAGTGGGTCCAAGCTAATCAATGGTGTACTATCCATCATACCAAATCAAATCAATGACAAGTGAGAGGTCAACGATTCAGTATATCTTGAGGATGAATGTCAAGTTGTCACATGGTGAAAGTGAAGGAATAGATGGACTAACTACATGATCTTGAGGATCAACATAAAGAAGATAGATGGCACAATTTTGAGAAACCTAGATCAAGATCAATATACAATATTAAAATTTGAAGCAAGGAGACTTCAAATAGAGGCTGAATATGGTTTAGGTCAAACCAAGAGCAATGTTTCAAAGAGCTATGTTTCTATTAGAGTTCAGTCAAATACCATTAAGTAGATGCAGCCATATAATCAAGATTGTTCATGCCAAAGCTCTATCACCATTAAATTTTAAAGGCATGATAGGTTTGTTTAAACCTAATGTAGTTCAGGAATGAGGCTATGCAACCTGTGGATCTCCATTGACATAATGACTATAGGAAAAATAATAAATTGGATTGGTTTTAAATATATAATAGACCTATGATTAGATATTGAAATGGGGTAGATATATGATTAATGAAGAATTGTCTTATCTTCAAAAAAAGTCATCTTATCAACAAGCAGGTACCTATTGCCACTCAAAACAGACATGGCAATGGCTTTGTTAGGTTTATAGATATGAGGATTTTATTCTCATAAGAAAGTCAACTGGAAGATGGCGTAGAGTCATGAGATGGATATTTGGTGGTTGGAAAAAGTGTTTAGAGAATTTAATATATTTTTAGGGTCTCTAAGGGTCTTTCTTCATAGCATGGTCATGACTCATCATCCTAAGCACATTATTGTCTTCTAGTGAGTTGTTTGACAAATGAAAATATTCATAGACTATTGGAATAAATGAAGGGACTTTGTTTATGATATATTAACCCTGATTAGATCAAAATATAGTGGAGAATTCATTGAAAGGTGACAACTCATTCATGGTTCATGTGTTCCCTCTCTCTCACCCCTTTTTTCTCCTATATCTCCTATTTTTTTCCACATTGTAAAACTCTCTCAAGTTATAGACTCTCACAAGGACTCTTTGATCTTGAAGAGTAGGGGACTCTTTGAGATATTGTAAAATATGTTGATCTTGATTAGGCTAAACCCTATCAAGAATTTGTAAGAACTACCTCTTGATGCAATAATAGACTTTCTTTACTTGTATCTTGCCTTGGATCTATGTTGACTGAGTTGTGCATGATAGCATTGTGAAGGAGAATCTTCCTCATCCCTTGTCTTCATTTCTGACATCCTTTAGGGTGTTTTCAAGATATTATAGGTCTAGATTAGTGTTCTTCCTAAACCTAGTCTATGAAACACTTATGCATTAAGCTAGATTATGAGGTTGTGTGAGCTAGCATTTTATTGTGCTAATCTAGTGTGGGTTCAAGTTTATGGGAGTCTTCTATTTTTATTTAGTGCATCACCTAGTTAATTTTATTTGGATCCCTTTCCCCATTTCTAACCCTTTTCTCAGTGAAAAAATTAGTATAGGTGATCTATCAAGAGGAAGTTGACCTTCTCTAGAGGTTCAACCATGTTATAAGATACCCACAGCCTAGGGTTATTTCCATATTATGACTGGGAGTGGAGGATCCCAAAGTAATCCTCCACAAGGGTGAAATATCACATCACAATAGTTTATATCATGCTCAATGGGACTTTATTACATTTTGCATCTCACTAAAAGGTTCTTAATGTTGCCTTTCAATGTAATCAACCTTTGGATGCACATTTACAAACATAAATGTCAAATCCACTATAAACATCAATTAGTATAAGCAACCCAGGTGCCTAATCACCTTTATTTGGTATGTATCATCCCTTATTTGATCAAAATACATGTTCTTTCATTCATTATCCTTCATATAGAGTTATAAATGTTTTTGGATTCACCCTAGGTGGCCCTCAAGATTCAATGTATTAGCCTTATCAAAATTTACCTCTCTCTAGTCAACTATAAAAGAGCCTTAGGGAGATATGGCATGATCTTGAAAAACAATTAAGAGAGGTTGATAAGGAAAAAAAGTACTATATTCAACAATAAAATATTGAACACTAAGATTATGTTCAAGAGTAGGAGTTGAGGTTTTAAGAAGAATTCTTGGTTAGGCAAGACCAAGCCAAAAAATAAAATAAATACTAGTTGCTCTTAATATTGAGATCAACCAACCCTAGAGCCCAATTTCCTTATCCTAATATTGTTTATGCTCAAACCTAACCCCCTAGTCAACATTATCAATTTTTGTCCTCATCAAGATCCAAACAAGTCACTAAAAACCATTTAGCTGAGGAAGATGAATCCATCCCATCTTAGATCATATCCTATGCCAATGACCCTGATTGTGTCATACCCTCTCTTATGAAACCACCCTCTCCCACACCCATTTAGGAAAAGGAGAAGTTGGCCAATATTTATGTTTTCCCCTTATGGAAATTAATCCAGGAGGGCACAAAGAAGAAAGAAGTGCTAGTTAAGGTAGTTCAGGAACTAGTTCAAGAAAAAAAGGTGCTATCTTATCTCAATGAGCTTGCCATAAAAAACTTACATGAATTTATCTCCCTCCCCAAAGAGTCACCAAAGAGAGCCTTCAAAGTCTCTAGCTAGAAGGATACTCTCTAAAGCTGCAATCAAGGTCAAATTTTTTGCCCTCCCACCATCTCCCTCTTGGATAAAGAGCATGTTTTATAAAGAATAGAGGGGGAGATTATAGTCATAGGTAAGCCTAAAGAGGATGATAAAAGTTTCTGTGAGAAATAAATCATGATAGGTAGTCCACTTCATTTGGAAGAGGAAAAGTTAGGTTTAGACCAATCTTCTTAGCATAGCTTTGACACTAATGAATTGGAGTTTGAAGGTAGTACTTATGTATTCATACTTGAAGAAATGTGAATTTGGGTTACAATAGAGGGAAAATTATGTTTTTATTTATTCCAAGAGCTTCCATTAGGTGGGGTTTAAGATAAGGATAAGTAAAGTATAGGAATTGATATGGTTATAATAGTGAATCAGTCAACTGATCAAGTTGAAGAGGTCATAAATGAGAAAAAGAAAGAAATTGAGGAGAAGGAGGATTTGAATAAAGTATGGAAACAATTTTAACATGAATTCATAGACCAAATAGAGGTTTTAAAAGAGACTATACCTCCTCTAGCGCATGAAAATAAACTTGAAAATCAAGTTGAAAATTTTGACCAGTCTCAAGATGAATTGTCTATTGAAGGCACTACTGATGTCTTCAAGAATTAAGGAGAATGGTCAGATCTAGATCCAAAATTACATGAACTTTTAAACCTTAGATTGGTTTATGATCTAACATATAGCTCCTTTCAAAGTAATAAAATCAAGGATGGTGTTGAAGTTGGCATTATCCTAGATGACGAAGAGGAATCTACCTTCTGGGATGATTTAGAGATTTTTTGCCTAAGCCTAAAGATTCAACATTCATGTTCAAAGGAGCCATCAGATGAGGAAGTTGAAGGTGATCCTATATTCCATCATGGATCAATCCTTAAATAAATGGACTAATATGTCTACATTGGAGGCATGTTTATCCTATTTCATCCTCTTGAGAGCATGCCAAAAGAGACCATAATTAGGCATCTTAGCTCACATATCATGAGCTCTCAAAATTAAAGTGTTTTTGATCCTGGTCCACCACAAGTGAGATATGATTAATATTTTCCATTTTATCTAGGAGGAAGAAACTTGTAAGCTATAATCCTATATATATTAGAATAGTTTTCTTGTTTTCCTCTAAGTGCCTTGTGCACATTCTTTTCTTGTTGTTTGTTTCCTTTTCCAAAGTACCTTGGTCACTTTGTTTATTTTATTTCTTATTTTTTCCATTTCTTAAAGAGGAATTTATCTAGAGGGGAAACCTTGGATCATTTCATGTCAGCTAAGAACAAATACTTGTGATTTCATGCCAAATGGATCAAACAAGGCAACTAGTCTGGGATCTCAAGCATAGTATGCATGTTTCCCTATGAGTTGCCAAAGATGTTGGTCAATTTTGGCCCCCATACTAGGATTATACATGGATAGAGAATATATGCAGAGTTCCCCACCCATAAATGATCAAAATATGGCAAAATCAAGCTTTGAAGAGCTAGACCATCTCAATCATCATGAAGAAATGGACTGGTCAGCTCAATTATGCATTTTATAAGTATGCTTAGAAAGCCTCTCATGCAAAAAGATCACATGAACATGAATTTATTCATTCCTAAATCATACTCTACAAATTTTGTATCTTGATGATCTTGGTATCTCAAGATATAAGCATTCAAAGATGATTTAGTAGAGTGGGACATGCATGGGGATGTCAAGTTAAAGCTACATCAAATAGTCATTTGAATTAATATGTTCTAAGGATGAATGTATGGTTGAAAAGTGGTAATATCTTAGGTTCCCATGTGAATATATAATGGTGAGTGGGTGATCAATGATGTCAGTGGGTTCAGAAGATCCAATGGATCATGTTAAATCATGCATCAAAGATCAATGATGAGCTTGGATTCCAAAGGTTAGCATATCCTAAGGTTAAACATGGAGCTAACAAGTGTCAAGATTGTGAGAGATCAAGTAAAGATCTAATGGCATGTGATGATTGATAAATATAATGGGTCAAAGTTGATCAATGGTGAGTGATCCATTGTACCAAAGTAGATTAATGGCAAGAAAGAGGTCAAAGAGTTAGCATATATTAGGGATGAATGTTAAGTTTCATGTGGTAAAATAAAATTAATAGATGGACTGACTGTAGGATCCTAAGGATCAATGTAAAGAAGATATATGGCACAATTTTTAGAAGCCTAGATCAAGATGAATGACTGATATTAAAAGTCAAAGCTAGGAGACTTCATTCAAAAGGATGTTGAATATGGTTTAGGTCAAAGTAAGAGCATTGTTTCAAAGGGTTGTGTCATTATTAGAGCTTGATTGAATACCATTAAGTAGACATAAACATAGAGACAATATTGTTCACACCAAATCTCTATTACCATTAAAGTTTAGAGGCATGATAGGTTTATTTAAACTTAATGCAGTTCAGGAATGAGGCTATGCATCCTATGGATCTCCATTGACATAATGACTATAAGAAAACCAATAAATTAGATTGGTTTTCAATCTATAATATACATATGCTCATATATTTAAATTAGGTAGATATGTGATTAAGGAAAAAACATCTTATCTTCCAAAATAGTGATCTTCTCAATAAGTAGGTACCTACCACCACTCAAAGCAGACATGGTGATGGATTTGTCAGGTTTATCGGTATAAGGATTTTGTTCTCATAATCAAGTTAAGTGGAATATGGTGTAGATTCATAAGATGGATATTTAGCAGTTAGAGAAATTAGATGGAGCATTTAATAGATTTTTAGGGTCTCTAAGGCTCTTTATTCATAGTAGGGTCATGACTCATCATTGTAATCATATTATTGTCTTCTAGTGTGTTGCTTGACAAATGAAAGTATTTAGAGACTATTGGGATAAATGAAGGGTACTTTGTCTATGATGTATTAACCCTAATTGGATCAAAACATGATGGAACATTCATTAAAAGGTGAAAAATCATTCATGGTTGATGTGCTCCTCTCTCTCTCTCACCCTTTTTTCTCATATATCTCCTATTTTCTTCCACATTGTAACACTCTATCAGATTCTAGACTCTCATAAGGACTATTTGATCTTCAAGAGCAGGGGACTCTCTAAGATATTGTTAAATATGCTCAACTTGATTAGGATAAACCATGTCAAACATTTGTAAGAACTACCTCTTGATGCAATAATAGAATTTTTTTACCTATCTCATGCCTTGGATATGTGTTGAGTGAGTTGTGCAAGATGGTATTGTGAAGGAAAATTTTCCTCTTAAATTATCCTCCTTTCTAGCCTTCTTTAGGTTGTTTTCAAGATATTACATATTTGGATTAGTGGTCTTCCTAAACCTAGTCCATTAAACACTTATGCACTGAGCTAGATTGTGAGGTTGTATGAGCTAGCATTGTCTTGTGTTGATCTAGTATGGGTTTAAACTTTTTTTTTTTATATGTGGATCCATGATTGTAATTGTTCTCTTATTTTTTTAGTTATATTTCATGAAAATATATTATAAATTCAAACTTTATAAGTCTATATACAAACCCTCCTCAAGGAATTTCAATAGGAAGCATTAAGGGGAATAAATTATTAGGCACACTAAAAATGTTATATTTTTATTTTCAAGACCTTTCAAATAAGTTCAAGGTTATTTAGTTACACAATTGTGCCAAAATAAAGATTAGTTGAATATTATGTAGTTTCACTTGATTGTTTATGGAGAAAATATGAATTATTATCTCTAAATTGGGTTTGTATCACACCTAATCATTATTAAAAAAGCATTATATCTTATTCCAAACATGTGAGATATGTACCTACAAATCCCTAAAAGGTTTCTCAAGATAGATAACCTTGCACTTTATCATTCTTTTTGCAATACTTTATGTAAAATTACGTAAAAGATATGGAGAAGAAAAATCCATACAATTTAACCATGAATATAATATATTTATAGAACATGAAAAATAAATATAGAAAATATCAATATGTAGGTACATAATTGATAAAATTAACAAGTCACATCAATGGCCTACCAATTTTCATCCAATTCAGAATCAATGCTTTACATGTTTTTACCTTTCATATCATAATTTTAGAGTGTATGCTTTAATTTCAAATAAATTTTATATCCTATTTTCATCCTTAGATTTATATAAAAATGATTAGGTGTATTTATTTTCATCACCCATTGCTTCTTTTCATTTATATTTTTTGTTCATTATTTCATTTTACTTTCATTTGTTATTCTTAGGCATAGTTCATATTTGATTATTATTTGAATTATGTTATTCTAAATACACATTGTGCCTATATTTTAAATTATCATGCATAGTTTATACACATGCTAAGATGACATATGCATATCCTCTTTCTCTGAATAAATTGGGACTTGGATAAGGTCAATCAAATAGATCCTTCAATCCTTGGATGATAAGGCAAGGACCAAATGTATTTTGTAAATATAGAGTAGGGTTACTTGTAATGAAAATTCTAATAGGAAAGGGTTTTAAATCCTAATCCTATGATAAAAGGATGTATCACTCACTATACCTCAATAAATACATACTATGGTTATAAATAAAATTATTAAACTAATTATGAGTTAGAATGATTATAAAGGAGTAAGGTGTAGTGATAAATCAAATGGGGGTCTATGAAACCTAAAGTTATTTATGAAAAGTCTAAACAATCCTATATCCACACCAATTTATTTGGTGTGGAGAAGGCATAAATAAGGATACATATACATTCATCCACAAAGAAACAAACAATATCTAATATACTAAGTAAATAAAGGAAAGAGTATAGGTAAATAAATACTTACCTTTTGGTGGACCCACTGATGCTTCAATCTCTCCCTTGGCTTAAGTGGATCTTTTCAAGATTTTGTAGTTTGAATACCTCAAATAATTAGATGAAGATCTAAGATATTCCTCAGCTACAAACTCCCAATGACTCCTATTGAGATTCAATAACACCACAAGACAAGACTCATCAAAATAAGTTTATAAGGCTCTAACTCTCCAAAAATGATACTAAGTTGATGTTATCAACCTAAAAATATATTTGGAATATGTCAGCTGACATAAAACAATATCAGCTAGGAAAATATAGTACAAATTTTATAAATCACACTCAAAACTATATTAGGTTAGCTAATATTGTATAGGAAGGGTAAAGGCACATAATAGATGGTATTAGTCATGTTGATGTCATAAGATATATGGGTGTTATAAATTCTTGATAGGATATGCATAGGAGAGATAAATGAATAGATAGTTATAGGAGGTCAAAATGATGATAAAAATGGTGTAGTCAAGATAGAATAACAACATCTCTCATTGAGCACCACAAACCTTTCCCACCCCATTCTCAGTGCACCCTTTAAGGCATGCACTTAGGGAGATTAATGCATAAAAAATATGCTGCAAGAGAAAGTGTTAGTAAATGATAAAGTTAAAAATATTATGTGTATACATATTCCCCACCTGAAGCTTATCATGTGTCATAATAATGTCATATGGGAAGATGCTTTGAAAAAGAAATATAGTAACTCAAAAGAGGATAACTAAAAATAAATGATAAAAGAACTAAAATTAAATAAAATTAAAATATGTACCTTCATCCACCTTGATGATAATATAAGAGGTTGCATATGTTGTAGGTAATGGAAGGCACTGAACACAAAGATCAAGAGGTAGACTTGAAAAAAGATAAAATTAATTTTTTTGCAAAAATAATATTAGCACCTTAAAAGTCTCTATCTTTCAAGGATTTTAAGGCTTATTTTGATTAATGAAAAGGACTTACATAAAAAAATATAAGGATGAAAAATGGAATCTCAGAGTAAGTAAATAAAAATTATGGAATTTTGAAATTTTACTATAAATAGGAGAAAAATATTCATTTTCTCATTTAATTTTTAGGAATACAAGATCTCTAACTATCTAATTTTAATGATTTGAGATATCATGGATTGTGGATGATGAGTCATACACGTTGGGGGACATATCATAGTTGCATCTAGAGTGGTACAAGTATGCTTTGAATTAAATTATTTATTTTATCATTTTTGGAATGAAATAAACTAGATTAGGAAATCTAGGTGTTGGGGCAAATTTGTGTAATGGAATTTACCCATTTACCCTAATAGGTGTAAAAATAGATCTATAATTAGGATAATTAATGAGTAGTTGACAAAAATTCAAAACTAGGGCCAAGGGTATTTATCATGGATGAGGAAAAAAATCATCATGATTAAATAATTGTATCAACTAGGTTGGTGCATTTTATAAGGGAAATGAATATTTCTTGCTCAATGTTGGGTATGGTAGATGTAGTTATGTGGGGTGTTGGTTGATATAATAGGAAATTAGTTGAGTAGCTTATATGTAGGGTATGGTTGATGGAATTATAAGATAAACATGGCTTACATAGTTTATCATCTGGTTGATATAATATAAGGAAATTAGTATGGATGATACCAAGGGGTATGGTCGATGTAATTTTGTAAATAGGTGGTTGATATCATATGGTATGACTAATAAAATAGATTAATACTTTGGTTGATATCCTAAGTCATGGATAGTGTATTAGAAAAATAATCATGGTCAGTGTAGTTAGGTGCCTGGCCGTTGTAGCATAAAAATGGTAATTTATATATTTTCATTAATTTTTAGCATTTTTTGTAGATTTTTTGGATCAAATTTTGATTGTGCTTTCATATTTGATATTTTATAGAGGCAACATAGAATATGGAAGAAATTGTATAGGATCTAGATATTTGATCTACTAGAGATATTATCAATAGCCAATAGAGTGTATATTACCACACTAGGCCTTGGAGATATCATGGGGATGTGTTAGGGGCATTTAATATCTAAACTTATCACCATGTTTATAGGGTGATGGGAGAGACTCACTAGTACATTCATGTGGGTGGTGGATGGGGATACTATTAAGGTGGTGATCACCTTGGAAGATGTTTATGAAATATTTGGTCTACCTATCATGGAAACACTAATGGTGTGCAATACCCTAAACATTATTGATGAAAAAGGAGAATAATTCTAGTGGGATATAGGATCATATAGGTATGATGGGTGTAAACTCATCTTATGATTATTTGAGTTTTATTTTTGGTCATTCCATATATTTGAAAGGCTTTGATCATTATTATGACCAGATGTATGATGTGTCATAAGTTTTATGGGGTCATGCCACTATACCCTATAGATATGTGTCACTTGATGTTGGAACAAGGCCCTTTGATTAAAATGGGATCAATGATATGGGTGTTGGTGCATGTCTTCTAAAATATTTTGAGTAGAGGGAAACATATTATGGGTTTGATCATACTCTTCATTTCCTAGAAATAAGAGATATTATTGATGTATAGTCCAGTGAGACTACCTCATGTTGTATAAGATCACCTCCCACAGGCGAAGAGGTGGGATCAAGACCATGTTAATTAAATGGTACTTCATGTGACAACACTAGAGACCATATGGTTTGATAAAATTACATGGATTCCCTACAGAAGTACTATGAATAAGCAACCATCATTACATACCATAATAAATGATAGGGTTATCTTCACATTAATGGCCATTACATGTGGTGGGTAGAGTCACACCCATGCAAATGTATCACAAAACAAGTTAGATTTGCATTCCCAACAACTCATTTGATAATCAAAATATTTTTGTCTCAGCATACTAGAAAGCCAATGGATGTAGGAGGACAAAGGGTACCAATTGCAATTCTTGTAGTGATACATCTCTAGCTTATGGTGATCAGATGATGAAAGAGGCAATATAAAGTAACCCATGGAAAGGGAAGAGGTAGAAAAGTAGTAATTGTGCCTCAAAGAAAACATGGAGATCCTAATGTAGCTCTAATGGACTATTGGACCATATAGAATCAAGTTCACAATTTAGCTCATCAAGTAGCAATGGTCCCATTATGGATATTCAGAGGATTCTCATAACCACACAATCATGATAACACTCATATCTTGGGTATCTAAGGTGATGTTACTTCTATTTTTAAGTAAATGTATTTGAATTTATGCTATTACTTTCATTTCATAGAGGTAAAGATATACATGATAGGTACTATGGATAGATATAATGTGTGTGTGTGGGTGTGTGTGTGTGGGGGGGGGGGGGGGGGGGGGGGGGTGTGGGGGGGTGGGGGGGGGTGGGGGAGGGTTGTTGTTTGTGTGTGTGTGTGTGTGTGTGTGTGTGTGTGTGTGGGTGGGTGGGTGGGTGTGAGTGAGAGAGAGAGAGAGATCTAAAATTATTTTTTTTCTAATTTTACAAATGTGATAGCAAAGGAAGAGAAACGGTGGACTTTGGTAGAGATTGCCCACCATGATATTTTATACCCTATATTTCCTCAACACAACACCATAGGGATGTCATATCCCATGACATCGATGGTTGGATCACATATTGGTTGGTTTCAATTGGTAGGGGAGGATACTAGGAAGATTAAATAATGAGATAAGGTTTTTTCTCAAGTATTTATACCAATAGGGATGGGAGGAGGTGAGGTAGTGGCATGGTAAGAGTTGGCTAGAGAAAGAGTTGTTCACATGGCTATAATTGGACATGTATTAGGTCGATGAACTGAGAAGGGTTTACTACAATGATAGGTCTAAGATTACATTCATTTTTGTATAATCTTCAATAAATTCTACACATTGTATTATACATATCATCCCTAGGGAGCATGGAACTCAACCCTCTAAAATTGGATCAAGGTGGACAATAATACTACATCCTACTATTTTAATCAATTATGGTCATTTTGATGTATATATGATTTATAAAATTGAGTTATTTATCTATATAAATAGATGTTTTTTTGAATCATTTGATATCTACATGTGTGACTTTATGATGCTTGATTTTACTTTCTTTCTACTATGCATTACTATTTAGTATCATGATATAGGAAAATGTTACAATATATGATGTATTTTTTATTCTTTTCTAGAAAATGTGAATAAATGCATGGTAAAAAAGAATAAAATATATAAATTATAAAATTATAACGAAAAATTAAAAAAACACTAAATCTTGTGAGAAATCATGTAAAACATTATAAGTAAAAATAAAATATCCAATGTAAGAAAATACAAAATATAATCAAACAATGATATGTATGAAAGAAAATATTTTTCTGTGTAAGACAAGTAAAAGGTAATTAAAGCAAACACTAATATAAACACAAATGATTGTAAATAAATGATATCTAAAATGTAAGATAAGAAAATTTGACCAAAAAGTAAACAAAATTGATAACACCAATGATTATTAGCAAAATGTCTTATGTAAGACAAGTGAAGTCCAAAAAATCAAACAAGAACATGATGTTAAAAATAATCAAAATATTCCCATGAGTGAAAACTCAAAATCAAGGCTTTACTTAAAACATGATGTAAAAAAAAAATTCTAATGACATGACTATGGTGACTAAGATGGTGCATTTAGACATGATGGTAATTTTTAAGTAAGGCCTAGTTTTTTCCCCAAGGTCTTAAAATGTAATTCATAAACTAAAAATCCAAGTGGCATATAAATAATTATGGAAAATAAAATATAAAATTATATGATATAGGATGTGATAAGCTACAAATAAATATCTATCAATGGGATATCATGGAGGATATGATGTAATTAAGGATGTAAGTCACCATATAGGTGATGCATAAATCTTTAGCAAAGACTAGACACTCTAAATAAGTGGGCAAGGCTAATATCATTCAACATCAAGGATCTAAGAAACTCCATCAAAAAAACACAAATTTGGGATAACAAACAAAGTAAATAGATCATCCAATGAAGGATATATGCATGAAAATTAAAATGATCCTACCTTCCCATAATATGTTCTATAATCCTCATGACCCCTTATAGAGCTTTCAACCTACTGTGAATATCAGGTACTTGTGTGAAAAAATAGGTGGTACTATAAATTTAGGAAGATATAGTTAAATACTAATATAAGACCTCATACCCAAATCTACTAGCCTACCATACCCAAATGGTTCTTGAATCTATCATAAATCCAATGGTGGAGTTTGAGTTTTGACTAGAATATCAATAGTTACATAGTATAACACATTTAATTTTTCTTATGGTTTTTAGATATAGCTTCTCAAATAGGGAAATATGAAGAAGTCCATTTTTCTAGTGATCAAAATGAAGGCACAAAAAATGAAGTGAGGTTTTTGGAGCTCCAAAAGAAATAATTATAGTAAAAAAAACATATTTTTTCTACCTGACACTTCCCATGAATGAATCTTGACATTTTAGACAACCTCCTTCACTTGTCAAAAGTTTTGAAGATTCTCATTCTCTTGCCACAAAACCATGGTTATCAATGTGCCCAATCTCCTAATATTCAAGAAACATTTCTAAAACATATACTTATATTTATTTTTCTAGTTATAAGAAATTATTTATTTATTATTTATTATTTTACGTATATTTTAAGCCTAATTAAATGTGTGTGAATATTTTTATTACGTTTTTTTCAAAATCCATTTATCTCAATTATAGTTTCAACTAGTTGATTTAATATTATGAAAATAAGAAAATTCCAATACACCTATAAAATAACCTTTTTTAAAAAACTACATATTTTTTCATAACATTTTTATTTTTATTCACGTATTTAATATTACATATTTTAGAATAGTTACATTTTAATAGTGTTTTTAATCAGTAAAATAAGGTTAGTGGCACACTCACCCCTTTCATTAAAAATCAAAAAATATATTACAAGACAAAATAATATCCATTTATATAATATTATATATTTTAGAATAGTTACATTTTAATAGTGTTTTTAATCAGTAAAAGAAGGTTAGTGGCACCCTCACCCCTTTCATTAAAAATCAAAAAAGATATTACAAGACAAAATAATCTCCATTTATATTTGGATCTATAACAAAGTTTAGGAAGTTATACATAATAAAGACCAAAAAACAACCAAATCCATAGATGTATATATATCATCTGCTTCCACATCTATCTATCAAAAAACCATTTATAGGTAAAGATCCAAATCTTCTGCAACCAAGGCCTAAACATAGCACTAGAATGAAAGAAACTCAGTCAATGACTCTGCATTATCAACTCACACATGACTCTAAAATAAACTGATGAAGCATTTGATTCCTCTACAGGAGGATAAAAACCTTGATTTTCCTCAAATTCAATCATAATATTAATTTCTCCCCTTATATAAACATGAGAACCACACCTCCAATTCAAAATGGAAAACAAAAAAAAAATCAAACCAATCCAAGTATAACTAATTTCATTAAAACTCTTAAACATATACTAACCCTCATCCAATATTCCTTTAGATTATATGGTGGTGATGGTTCTTTTTATTTCAAAGTCATGGGGATTTTCTCCCACATGAAGTAACAAAACATATATGCATTATAATACATATCCTAAAACAATGTTGCCTCTGCTTGAACTAATTCTTTATTAGTAAAAATAATATTTAAATTTATTTATTCATTTTTTAGAAGGTTACTATAATCTTTGATGATTGATTTAGGTCTAGGAAATTCTATTCTAAGTCAAAGAGGATTATATTTTTCTAATTACTAATACTTAGTCCATTCTTGACCAAAAATAGTTTCATTTTATAAATAAGAAACAAAAGGATCTCAGTATAATATCACAAATAAAAGTGTTAGGATTCTACTTAAGATAATTAAAAAGGATGAGGTTGTGCACATATACTTCACATAAAATATTATGTTTAGTTTTCAAAGAAGAAAAGAATAATTGATAGAAATTCTTTGACCATGACACATCAATACTTATAAAATACCAATCTACCAATTTGTAGTTTAATCCAAGTCTCCCTAAAAAATAGAGCATAAACCCATAAAAGGAGTCTATAAGATGAAAAAGTTGAAACCAATTCTTATAGTCCTTAGACAAACACTCTTAAAGTCTAAAAAAATAACTCAAACATATAAAATCTTGTAGATTTCAAGGATTATAAAAGAAGATCTTCTCAATATCCAATAATATGTTAGGAGGAAAGACCTACCTAATGTCCACAATAAGTCCTTCAATTATTTAGAATGGAAGTATATAAGAGTTATGAATAGAAAGGTGAAAGGGACATTACATATATTAAAAAATATTCATAGAAATAATTAAACTTTCTAAGATTTAAGGTAAGAAAAATTAACTTTTAAATATTCAAATTATCCATAAATATCATAAAAATGAAAAAAAAAAAAAAAAAAAAGTTAAAACCTCTAAACTTAGATCAATAAGTTGGAACTAAGACTTAAGTACCCCTTCTTTTAATATTTTTTCCATCTTTAATGTTATGAAAAAGGAACCTTTGATAATCTAATACCTTTTTCATATGCAAACTTTCCATCTATAAATCTCCAAGAAGTGGGACTACTTTTCTCTATTTTTCCTTATTATATATATATATATATATATATATATATATATATATATATATATATATAAAATTAGGGCATGGAAGTATATGATATCTAGTTAGACAAAATTCTTAAAAACAAATATAATGTCTCCTAGAATCATAATGTTCAAAGATAATATTTTTATAATAAATGTTCCTATCATTTTCTAAAAATATAGATGAATGAACTAGATATAAATAATATATTTCAGTTTTCATTATTACATACCTTCTAAATAAGCATCGTAGAGATATAAACTCTACTCAACATATTTCTTATCTATTAAAAATACTTCATATTCCAAAAATCCCCTAAAATATCATATAGCCTTATCCAAACCTTCCTCCCATGTTTCTTCTGCTTATACTTAGAATTATCATCTCATTTTCAAACCTCAATTATACAAAAACGCAAATGCCATCTCCTAAGTTTTAGCACCAAATATATAAATTCTATATTAATGAAATAAATCTGAAAACTACCTATAGTGAGAAATTGTAGAGTATCACCCCAACCGGTTCTTTATTCAATCTGGAAAACTAAAACCATTCCATATCTTTCCTTTAACAAATCCAATTTCATAAAATTTACCTATAGATTTTAAATATTCCTCTTCAAATAAGGTAGAGTGATCATAGAAATTGACCTTCAAAAAAGTTACAAATTTCCTAAATACATACCCCACCACTTTGTGATCCAAATCCATTACAAAATTATACATGACTAAAAACCCATCCGGAGATTGACCATGCTGGAAGATTTCATGAGATCCACTTGAGTGACTAAGTCCTCCTTGAGATAATAATGAGCAAAATCCACATTATTCAAACTAAATTAGACGAACCTAAATCCTTCCCTTTAGAGAGAACCTAAGACTATCTATTATATCCATCCTCTTTTATGGATAATAGGTTTTCAATTGGAACCTCATACCCTGAATTTCTCACCAAAATATCTTTATGATCAACCCCTAATTTTTTGTCTACAAAATTCTTCCATAATTTAGAAAACATATTTTCAAAATTATGAATATAAGCCTCTAATAACAAATTCATAAGATGTGGTGTAAACTCTTTTCCATACATCTTCTCATATTTCCCCCATAATTGTATCAATTTTTATTCCAAAGAAGGTTTTCATCCAAATTTTGTGGAGGCTAAATAAAGATTATCCATCATTAAATAATCCCTCAAACTAACTAAAGGTCCAAGATCCATCTTCTATAGCGATTTCATGTTTGACTTCCATATCTAATCATCATCACCTAGTGAGATTTGATCATCACCATTTGAAAAATTGGAGTCATTTCCTCCTTGGTCCATAATCAATTCAAAAAATGGATCCACATAATCCACCCCAAATAAATCCACTCATTTGTTTAAAAAAATGATTCCTCACAATCTACTGAGAAACTATTATCATCTTTATCCAACTCTACAAATTTAAGAAGTGCCAAATAAAGAGGCATCCAATCTAGATCTTCATCAAATTCCCATAAAATAAGCTCCCACCCTTGTAAACTAATAACATCCCCTTCCAAATCAATTCCAACCTCTTTCTTCCTTCCTCCTTCAGAACATCACTTGCTTAATATTACCAATCATGTCTTTAAATACTATTTTTAGTAAATAATGTTTTAGTCTTTATTTTATCATTATTTTAAAAACTTTTAATTAATTTTAATAATAATAAGGGGCCTCTTATATATTAATTATTTAATATTGTGTGTTTGTAAATATATAATTAATACACTATCAAATGGTTTAAAATTATAAACCATTAATTTAATTTGATAACTTTATAAAAAATTATAATAATGTTAAACTAAAATTATTATATTTTATTAAAAAAATTATAAATAATATATTAATACATAACATATTATCAATAATTAAAATTTAGAAATCTAATAAAATAAGTTATTATTCATGAACCCCTCAAAAAGTTGACACATTAAAAAATAAAGTAGATAGTCGATCATGCGGCCATCATTTTTTTAGAATCATTTAATATTGTTTAAAAAAATAGTGAAACTTTAGATAAGATAATCTAATTTTTAACCTATATTTTTTTAATAATTTTTCAATTAATATTTTTTTAAATTAATTTTCCAAGTAAATAGATCTTGAAAACTGATAAAAAAAAATGGATAGTCAGTTGTGAGGCCTCCTTAACTACCTAAAAAAATGAAAACTTTTTTTTTAATGTGTAAAATTAAGTCTAGTTTGTAATCTTTTTTTTTTTTTTTTTTGCATTTCGATCAATGAATAAAAGATACACAAATATATATAGGCATGTATATTTATGGCATGTAGTGGCCTTAAAAATCTATAATTAAAAATCAACATAAATTGAAATCTTAAAATAGTCCAAAATTATTTTAAAAACATATATTTGGAAAGAGGAGAGTGTTCTTGTTGTTGTGGTAATAATTTTACAAATTTTCTCATTAAAATTCATAGTGTATTTGGTAATAGAAGTTGAATTTGTTTTCAATCAAAACTCTCATATTCGATTGTGTGTTGACATGTCCAAGCCTTTGGCTTAGGAATCCAACCCATTTCTAAGCCAAAAGGCTTGCTTTTTGAATTTAAACTGAACATAGTGCGTATACTCTATAACATGTACATACTATAACAGGTACATGTTATAACACATACATTTTATGTTTCTATAGCATCAAAAAATAAAAATTTGACTACTTTTATGTGTTTATACTTATCTATTTATCATGATATAAAATTATTTATACTTATTTAGTTCACATTTAAAATTATTTAGTTCATATTTACAATTTTTATATTTTTATTTTAAAGTGGAGTGTGTCATGATATACACTTCCATAAAAAGGACATCATAGATAAAGTGATCTAATTTTGGTGAGTTTGCACCAGAAATCATAATTTTAACTATATATAATATGTTTTAGGGTTTAACCAGGCCCAATTTTATTACAAAATGAATGAACGATTCAATTGTTTTAATGGTGGAGCAAATTATGATCAATTTCAACCCATTGAACATAACTATGTGTATAGGATGTCATTTAAAGATAAATTAGCTTAGATTTAGTGAATTGGTGTAATCAATGATACAATTTTAGAAAAATTTAACCTCATGAATCTAAGTTTGATATTAAAGGATTTAATATATGCCTATTGACCCTAATGTCATAACTAAGTAAGCCAAATAGTCCAATGGTTGAATCTGAAGGCAATTGGAGCTAATTTTAGCCCCTTAAACCTAAGTGCATGACTATAAAATGTGTTTTGGGGCTTGATTGTCTCCAATTTCATCAAATAATGAGGTAAATAATCATTTATTTCAATGATATATGTAAGTTTGACATGTATAGGATGTGGTTTGGGGCCCAATAAACTCAAATATCATCATATAATGAATGAAATAGTTGATTAGTTCAATTGTGGAGATAATTAGGGTGAATATGAGGTGCTTAAGCCTAATTAAAATTATACAATGTGATTTGAGGCTAAATTAGATTTGAATTCATCATAGATTGAGCTAATTAGTTAAATAGTGTAATCAGTGACATGATTTTTAAAAAAATTGAGATAATTTAACCTATTTTCAATTGTATATGATGTGATTTGGATTGAAATTGACCTTAAATGTCATCATATAATGAACCAAATAGTTGATTCATTTAATCAAAGAGGAATTTGAGGCCGATTTGAGCCCCTTCAGCCTAACTACAAGAAAACTAAATAAACATGGGCTATACTATTTATTCTCCTTTTAGCATATCAATTTCATGGGATCTTAGCCAATAAGGATGAAAATGAAAAGAATTTAAAATGTGTATTTTTATGTGATCAAAATTAGAGAACTAAAAAATCATATTATAAACCTGTAAGGGAAAAAAGGATAAAGGATGATTATTCATTCTTCATTTTATCAAATTTAACATAGCAATTTTTTTTAGTTAAGTTCATGTAAGTGCAATGAGCAATCATTATGAAAAATAACCTTTTTGGGTATTTTGGGTTAGTGACTTATTGTAGTCATATAAAATCTGAAAATTGCTAGCTTGAGTGTGGCTTATGACACCCAACCCATAGGTCCCTCTTGCATGTTTTCATGACCCTTCATGACACCTTTTTTCTTATTCCCAGTCATCTATAGACTTTTGAGACCTAATTCTAGTTCAGTCAAGTTGTTTTTCTCATGCTTATTCCATCCCCTAGGCCTTATACCTATAGGATAATAATGCCCAACATATAATATAGCACCAAACCCTAGGGTGTCCATTTTCATCACTCTTATCCAACTTTATTTTTATTTTCAATGGTAACTTTCTTCTAATTCCTATACTTCTTCTTGTCGGCCTAACGCGAATACATTTGACCCATGACAAATAGATCTCTATAAAAGCCCATTCAAATTTCATTTAGAAGGGGTTGGTAAGTATCACAAAGTAAGCAAGAATACAAGCAAAACTACTCAGGCATATTTCCTTATTATCTGCATATAGCCATTTAATACAGCCACAAGCTCATTCAAACCATCACACCAATCCCTAACCACCTCAATCACACTTAGTTTAGCATTTTTCATCTTCATATACACTATTACAGAAAGCACATCAAGTGGGAGAACTACATATGGCTTGATCCCTCTTTGAAGTATTGATATGTAGGTAGCATGCCCACACAAAGGGTGTGGATACAGGTTTAATGCATCTTACACACACTAACCCCCCTCTTTCTCAAAGTTTGTCAAAACATAATGGAGTCTAGGGTTTTAAGATTAAATCATCTCTACAAAGAGTTATGTAGACATCCAACATCTAAAATTTTATAGATAGGCTCACATAGAGACATCAAATAAAACCCAAAAAGCTCAGGTCTCTAGGACAAAAATGGTAGAAGAGGTCTATAGCATCGGACCCTACAGTGTCCTATTTTGGTGTTCTTATCCTTTCATAAAATGAAGGCTAGATCCTTATTCATGACATTGTCACAGTCTTGCATAACAGATTTTAGACCCTATCTTAGCCATCTCAATCTAGTTTAAGCTAAGTTACATTTCTCCTCACTTATTACTATTTTTAAGAAGGTTTAAATTACAATTTAATTATATAAATCAGTAGCTTAATTATGCTAATATTATTTACTGATTTAATTAACTTAGACCCTTAACTAAATTAGAAATAAGACTCTAATATTTCTAAAACTGTTAAATCATCTGGTGAACTCAACTTACTTTGTTTGCATATAAAACCCCTAAAAACCCTAAGGTAAATTACTTGTTGATTTTTCCAATATTTTTTTGATTTTTTTACTAGCATATTTAAATAAAAATTCACATCAAATTTTAAAATTCCATAGTAATTTTTAAAAAAATATTCTTTGCAAAACCCTAGTTGCATATACTAGGTCCCTTTAAATCAAGAATTTTCCAATAATTTTTTAATTTTTTACCTACATCTTTAAATCAAAAATTCACATCAAATTTTAAAATTCCATATTAATTTAATTTTTTTTTTTTTTTGCGAAATCCTAGTTGCATATACTAGGTCCCTTTAAATCAAGAATTTTCCAATAATTTATTAATTTTTTACTAGCATATTTAAATCAAAAATTCACATTAAATTATAAAATTCCTTAGTAATTTTAAAATAAATCATTTATTCAAAACCCTAGTTGCATATACTAGGTCCTATTACTATTGGGGTATCACCTTACATGTTTGTGAGCTTCATATCCTTTTTATTCATATTTCAATTTGCTATTTTTAAGACTTTACATTTTCCTCATTCAATAATTTCCTTCCATAGCACTGTGCTTATTACAAATTTCTACAAAAAAATCAAACAATTTTCAATTTGTTTTCTTACTTTAACAATGACCTAATACACCAGTTTTGATGAAACTGGTAAGATGGAACTTTAAAAAAAATTAACTAAACATCCTAATTGACAAGATGACATGCTTAAAATACCACAAGAAGAACAATAAAAAGTGAATAATGGTCAATCTTCTCAAACCATAGAGCAACCAATTATACATGACACTACTAGGGTAACTATGTCTCAACAACCCCCTATAGCAACCCAACCTTCCTTTGAGACACCATTAGTTACAGCTAGTACATCTTTGTTTCCCGATTTGGTAGCCCTTGTGCAAGAGATAAAATATCTTAAATCCAAGGTACTACATCTTGAGCAAAGTGTTTTTATACCTACACAGGCCTTAGATTTTTTTTCTCTACTATATACACCATTGGCACATCATATTACTTTGAAACCCTTGTTACAAGGTTTTATTCAACCCAAGCTCACCCTATATGATGGCAAGGGTGATCCAAAGACACATTTGAGAGATTTTCATGTAGCATACTTTGACTATGTGCCAAATGATTGGCTACTAACCAAGCTATTTTTGTGGAGTTTAGAGGATTATGCTTTACATTGATTCTATAGTCTACCAAATCAATTAGTCAATGCATTCAATCCTTTAGCTGACATGTTCCTAGCTCATTTCAATATTAACATGGGTGATAAGGTTTTTTATGCCCAATTTGCACAATAGAAACAAAGGTCAAATGAGCATCTCATAGATTATGTTCTTTGATATAAGACTATTTTGGTTAAGATGACTAGCCCCATGACCGATCAAGAGTTACAAGATCTCTTCAAATAGAGTCTTATACCAGCCTTGCATGAATCAATAATGTTCAAAAGGTTCTCTTCCTTCATTGAGTTATGTCATACACTAAAAGAAAGGGAATTCAAACTAATTTTAATGGGTAAACTCAAGTATACAAGTATATCAAAAACAACAAACAAGAGTAATAAAAAATTCCCATACAAAGTAAAGGCCAATAATAGCAAGAATCAAAATCAACCTATAGTTAATACGGCTTCAAATCCCCCTTAGCAAGTGGTTTTATCAACACCTCCTCAACAAAATTTTACCAATTTACCAGTATCTCCAACTAGAGTCATATAATAGTTATTGGAATGTAATATCATATCTCTCCCTCCTATTCGAGAAGTTGATCCAACAAAGCCTCTTCCATGGGGATATGATCAAAATTCATTTTGTGACTTTTATAGGGCACCAATTCACATAATAAATAGATTCATTAGTTTGAAAAATAAGATACAGGACTTGATAGATGGCAACATTATTGATCTTAGCACTCTAGTTGAGCCTCTTTAGGCAAAGCAAACATAAGATAAATCTTTGAAAATATTTTTAGATCCTTTTCCACAACATTATAAATAAGAGGCAAGGGATATATCAGGTATTCACTATACAGATCATGCACATCCTCTACTAGCTAGATATCAGGCACCTTTAATCGAGTTACACCCTTTGAGGAACATGATTTATGTATACAATTCTAGAGTTCTAACAAGACCTTCTATCTCCTTCTCAGAGTAGGAGATAGTTGAGGATGATTTAGATTATCATGCACTCTTTATCAGAGCTTACATTCTTAATCATCCTATTCATAGTGTTCTCATAGACAATGGATCCAGTGTGAGCATGTACACTATGACATTACTATAGCATTTAGGATATTCAAATCAGGGTATTACCTTGATGAACACATTTATCAATGGATTTAGTGGGAACATAAAAATTTCATTGGGTGAGATTGTACTTCCTCTATAGGTTGGTCCAATAATTTTGGCCACATCATTTACTACTGTTCCTAGTGCAGGAGTTTTTGATGTGTTACTTGGTCAACCATAGATTCAAAAACTTTGAGTAGTACCTTCTACAATTCATAGATGCATGAAATTCATTCACACTAATCAGGTTTTTACAGTTGGTGAAGTTTCATATGAGTTACCACTCACCACTTCAGAGCCATCTACTATTTTTTAGTCACTAGTTTCAATTTCACCACCAATTTTAGTTTTTCCATTAATTTTAATTTCTCCTACTACTAAATGGGTCCCTAAGATCCTTATAGTTGCATCCACTTTTCAGAGTTATAGGGCGACCCCATAGTTAGTTTATACTATAGATATTTTAAAGCATTTATAATATACATAGATTTTAGAGCCACAATCTCAACCCGTTCATTGTGATTCATGATCATGCACGATCCCTCTCCTTGATACAGGAGACCATGATAAAGAGTCTATCATGAGACTCATTGACTAGTATCATTTCTTCTCAGTCTTATTTGTACATATGTCCTTTTCAATTACTTGTACATAGTCTTATTATGATTTATTATACATAGCTTACATGTGAAAATACCAAAAACATTCAAATAATTCAAAAACACAAAAACATTTCAATTGTATGCATTCTCTATGCTTTACATTTTTAATACCATGTTAGACTTACATTCTACTACTATATGCTATTATTTGTCAATTTATCTACATTACCATGCTTCAATTGATCTTCTTTGAGTGTGTGTAGTGATATTCAGATCCTTGATTATTTCACTCTACCTATTGAGGGGACATCTTACTTCTCCATTCGAGACATACACCGATATATCTACCCCTCAGGGTCATCTTCTACATGACTACACCATCTAGGTTATGTCATTCCTACACCACACACTCTAGTTATCATGATTGATGTACATTACTTACTATCTTACATAGATTACTCTATCGACACTCACTAGTAAATAGCACTTGTGTATTTTTTAACATATACCTAGTCTTGTACTACTTGTCATGCATACTTTCACTTTTTTCTTTGATTAGTTAGATGAGATTGTATTTCTCGCATTTACATGCTTTCCTTTCTTTCTTTACATAGCTAGATGTGATTGTATTTTTTAGTTCCTATTTTATCTCCTATATGTGCCTTAGGACATTTTTCAATGTCCTTTGCTTTTATTCTTGTGTGTACTTTAGCACATTTACCAATGTCCTTTGCCTATAATCTTTTCTGTGATTATGGATTTCACACCAACCTTGCTTGTTTCCAATTATATATGTATGTGGTATTTGAACATGCCTTGTATACTTGATTTCTAATTTGAGTGACATGTGCCCATGTCCCTTGTTTTCTTGACCTCTTGGCCACTCTTGTATGCTTCTTGCCTTACGTGCTTGTTGCTTGTTTTCTTCTCAATTGTTTGCAATGCCATGATCCACATCATGCATTATCTTATTTTTTTGGATGCCATGATGGACATCATGCTCCATCCCTCCTTGACAAATAACAACTAATAACTAACCAAACTTTTAGTTCTAGTTCAGTATATTACACATGTTATTACATTGTTATATCTATCTAGGCATATCCATGTTGATCTAACAATCTCTCATACAAACTATGTTATATCTTGAGACATTATTTCAATTATCATTATTATATCATGTATTCTCATAACATAACACACTTCCAAGGCTCTTTATTCTGAAGTAAATCATTATAGGGTCTTCATTCCTATCTATAGAAGAGGGGACAACAAACAGGGGTTTTGTCATAGAGATCAGAGCTCCTAACAATTAAAAAATCATCTTTTAGAACACCCAAAATAGTATCCAAACTTCAAACCTAGTAGAATAGACTAGGTAGATAGTGATAATTATATAACAGTCTTCAAAATCAACAAAGGATAAGAATGCTAAGATTGGAATATAGCATCAGAAAGTAGGGTGTCCAATTTTGGTGCTCCTATCTAAACAAAAAAAATAAATTTTATAGAAATAGGTGGAAAGGTAAGCTCAGTTATAGTTTTGTCATATAGACCAATTTAGATTTGGTAGTTTTAGTAAAAAATTTCTTAAAGAATCTAGATATAGGGGGCATCATGCACAACATGATGGCTCTCACTTCCAGTTTTAGATTAGGTATTTGGTATAACTTTCAAATCAAAATCCATGATACAGACACCAGTGATTGGGGGCAATGTGCATGGTACATTTGACTTATTTTATTTTTGAGTTCAGTATATTACCCAGGCATTCTCAATAGTTATGTACCTTACTCCATCTGTAAGTGGTTAGCATCATTTTGGAGTGGCTTTCATATAAGCTTAACCTACACATTTCTAAGTGACTTCCACATAAGCCTATTGCTCAATTTTAGAGAGGCTTTCATATAAGCCTAATCTCCTCCTTCCAGAGTTGGCCAAGATTGCCTAATTTCTAGTACACATTCATCTATCTATGCTACATTACTAGATTATATAGCATACATGGGCTTCAAGATCCATCTCATGTGACACGCATTCATACTATTATCAGTGCATAACTTCAATTCATGGGACAATGATGGAGCTAAAGGATTAACTAGCCTTTGTATTCCTGAGCCACTACTCAGAGGGATTGGACACATAGTCCAAAAATTTATTAGCATATTAATGATCACATATCTTCACTTATTGGATGATAATGGAGACAAAGGGCCAACCTTTATATTCTTGAGCCACTCTTGGGGAATTGAGCACTCAACTCCATTTATGATATTGTTCTTGGTATAACACATACCCAACATTACTCAGCATCATCTAGCATTACCTAGCATCATATAACTTCATGAACTTCACCCTTGTAGGTAAGTTTATGTACACTTTCTATTTTTCCATTATCCTAGTATTTCACTTTATTGCATTACTAGAATAAATAGGGGGCAAATGCAGTCATATAAAATGTGAAAATTGGTAGATTTAGTGTGGCTTATGACACCCAACCCATAGGTCCCTCTTACATGATCTCATGACTCTTCATGACACCTTTTTGATTATTAAAATTCATATATATACTTTCAAGATTTTATTCTAGCTCATCTAAGCTACTTTTATTGTGCCTATTTCATCCCCCTAGGCCCTACATCTGTAAGACAATAGTGCCCAACTTGGATTATAGTGCTAGACCCTAGGGTGTCTATTTATGGTGCTCCTATCCAACTACATTTTAGCTATAATGGTCACTTTCTTCTAGTTCCTATCCTTCTTCTTGTTGGTCTAATGTCAATACATTTGACCCATGACCAATAGATCTCTATAAAATCCCATTCAAATTTTATTTAGAAGGGGTTGGCAAATATCACAAAGCAAATAAGAATACAAGCAAGACTACTCAAGTATATTTCCCTATTCTCTACAAATAGCCATCCAATATAGCCACAATCTCATTAAAACCCTCACACCAATCCCTAGCCACCTTAAGCACACCCATTTCAACATTTTTCATCTTCATATACACTGTTGCACAAAGCACATCAAGTGGGAGAATTAAATATGGCTTGATCCTTATTCGATGTATTAATATGTAGGTAGAAGTGCATCTTACACACACTAATCCCCCCTCTTTCTCAAATTTTGTCAAATCATAATGGAGTCTAGGGTTTGAAGACTAAATCAGCTCTATAAAGAGTATTGTAGATATCCAACATCTAAAATTTCATAGGTAGTATCACATAGAGACAACAGATAAAACCCAATAATATTAGGCCTATAGGACAATAGTGAATTAATAGGACTATATAAATATACCCTAGGGTGTTCTATTTTGGTGCTCCTATCCTTTCATGAAATGAAGGCCAAATCCTGATTCATGACACTATCATAGTCCTGCATAGTAGATTCTAGACCCTATCTCAGCCATCTCAATCTAGTTTAAGCTAAATTATATTTCACTTCACTTGTTAATATTTTTATAAATGTTTAAATTATAATTAAATTATACAAATTAGTAGCTTAATTATCTCAATATTATTTACTGATTTAAATAACTCATGCCTTTAACTAAATTAGGAATAAGACTACAATATTCCCAAAATTGTTAAATCACTTATCTAATCCAAGTGTCTATAATGAGTTTAAGATTTAAAAAGAGTGACATAATGATTAATAATTGTTTCCATGTTTAAAGGGATGGATTGTAAGTGTATTTGATTTTTCAAAATGTCCATAGATTGAGAATGAGTGATGGATTGCACAAGCATGTTTCATCATCTTAAATTTAGGCACAATGAAACATTGTCATTATAAATGTTTTGTATGCATGCAAGGGATAATGATAATTAATGAATGGAAACCTACACTAATATTATTGAGGTATGAATTGGTCTGATTGTCTCACTTCAAAAGTGATCATGAGGATGAAATTTGGGCAACATATTCTCTATTAATTATATATTTTAGAATAAAGTGTTATATTTGTTATGATATAAGAGATTAGTTTAGAGATAACATCTTAATTTTCATTCAAAATGTATGATATATATTTCCTAAAAGCAATTCTCAAGCCCTATTATTCGATTGTTACAACTTCAAACCCAAATTCAATACTCATACCCTATTTTATCACAAATGTAAACATGATGGTAATTGGGGCCAATATGAACCCATTTAACCTAATTATGAGTATAAGATATGATTTGGGTATAAATTATCTTATATTCCCAACATATTAAGCCAATTAATCAATTTTTAGAAATAGTGATGCAAGTTACAGATGAAATTAAACCTTGTTAACCTAATTTTGTCTATATATGATGTAATTTTGGGGGTAAATAGACCTGAATATCATTAAAAAATAAATAAAATAATACACCAATTTAATCATGAAGGAAATCAGGGCCAATTTGAGCCCATTCAACCTAACGACAAGAGTAAGACATCATTTAGGGTTAAATTAGGTTTGATTCTATTATGAATTGATCTAGTTAGTCAACTAGTATAATTAGGGATGTGATTTGGGAAAAGTTAAGCCATGTGAACCTAATTTATGGGTCAATAATTAATTGTATAAGATGCAACATATGGTTTAATCAACCCTAATTTTATGAAAAATGCAAATATGAAGGTGATTAGGGCCACTTTAAACTCCTTAAACCTAACTACAAGTCTACAGTGTGATTCAAAAGGCTAAATCAGCTCTTGTTTCTTGACATATTTACCCAATTAGTCCATTTTTATAATGATTATTACAAGTTAGATAAAATTAAACCTTTTGAACCTAATTTTGAGTATATGGAGGTAATTTGGGAGTCAATTGACCCCAACATCATAGTAAAATAAAGAACAAAGTCTGCCAATTTAATATATATATATATATATATATATATATATATATATATATATATATATATATATATATATATATATAACACATGTATGTTAGTATGTGTACACATTATAACATGTACACATTATTATCTCTACAGACAATAAGCCATTGTCCAACATTTATTTTTTGAGAATTCTGACCCCATAGACATTCTCTGTATCATTATATGTTTTCCATAGTGAAGATAAGAGGTATCAAATTATTCTTTGGATCCCCCACCATCAAAAGGAATAAAATTATTCTTTGGGTCCCCAACATCAAAATGAATAATTTTTTTATTTACCTAGTCATGGGTGATGGAGCTCATTCAAAGAAGAGGAAGAAGTTAAATAAAAAAATATTAGATCAATTAGAAGAGATGAGAGAAAAATAAAAGGTACAAATACAATAATTGTGCTCGAGACAAGGTATGAACATTTTACCTAATGAACCAAATGGTGTAGATGATGATGAAATTGATAATAATGATGATGAATACTTACCTAGAAATCCAAATTATGATATAAGTCCACATTCAAAGTATAATTTTTTTTATTTTGTTGATGATGAATATAGGCATGATTATTTACCCTCTATCAATGAAGATAATTTCATGGAAACACATAATGATGAAAGTAATAATGAATAAAATTTCATCCCATAACTAAACAATGAAACTAACAATGAATAAACTAGAAATTAACATAACAATTTTGATAACAAATTCCACCTTTAAAAACAACTCCAAGTATTATGCGTAGAAAGGGTAAGTACTTAATTTAAGTTGATGAAAACATTTTGAAAGCAATACATAACAAAAAAATTGACCGCCATTAAAAAAGACTAGATAAAAAAAATTGGGATAAGTTATTTGATAAATTATATTTTGATGGTAAAAAATGTTAAGTGTTTGTTTCATTGATGAAATTGATTAAGATAATACCTACAATGTACACCTAGTACTAAGAACATCTAACATGAATGATAAAAAGAATGAAATTGTTAAAAATATGCATGACCCATATCATATTCTAGGCCTAAAATCATGCAACAAAGATTGTAATGCTACCTAATGAATAATTACAACTTGTACAATAAGTGGTCAAATGGGGAAAAAATGATTGATTTCAAACACTAGCTGAGAACTAGACACAAATAGAAAAACATTAATGAAATCAATTGGAAGATGCCAAAGACTTAATGATGCTAATACCATTGAGCTATTGTCATTCCATGGTAGACTTACATCAAAGGAAAAGGATATATCTGATGCCCTCAAATATTTATTTGCACAATTTTAGAAAGACAATACAAGATTTTTGCCCAATACAAGAGATGTACTAAAAAGAAGAGTTAGTTTTCGTAACCATGAACTACATCTAAAAAAAATCTTGGATATGACCCAAACATAATTTTACTCTAATTTTTTGGGAAAATATCCACAAATTTATTTTATTTATATATATTTTGAGATGGCCAAACCATTTTACATTAAAATAAATCACACATGCACCACTTGTTGTAGATAATATGTTGAATTTTCAATGCACTATGACGTTTTTTACCATATACATTATACTTTATATACTGACAACATTTTTTAAGAATGTGGCATTGGAAGTTTTTCTAAAATCATCAAAATAATTTATTCCCTCCATTTTTTTAAATACTAGAAGGATAGTTATTTTATAACAAAGTATAGACACTAAAAAATCACATACAACAATTCTATATGTCAAAATGCCTTGAAACCCACTAATTAACCCACAAGAACCTAAGTCAAGTTAGATACCTAGCTAACCAACTCACTACATTTCCATTTTGACCCAAATTTATTTAACCCTCAACCACTGATGGTCACCTTGAGCATCGACAGTTACCCAATCGTCGATAGTCACCATGATCACCAACGATTAAGCTCGACTGTCGACGGTCAAGTTTTCCCCATATAACATGGTAAAATTTAATATGGTCACCTTCTCCATTTCACAAATAATTAGAACCATCAACTAAATCTCTTAATTAACCTTCCACCTCCATCTCTCTTTGCATATAAAAGGAGGAGAGCAAGAGGTGAAAAGGAACCAAACAAACATCCAAGACCAAGCATTTCAAGCATTCAAACATTTAGCAATAAAGCTATCAACCAGTAGTCATCAGGAGCTTCTAGCATCAATAAATTATTTACAGGTCTTCTTTCCAACCAACCAACCAACCAACCATCATAATAGAGATCTGTGACTCTTCCAAAATTATTCTTCAAGCAAAAGTACCGTTACTCTGCCAAAATTATTTCTCATTTTACCATCAGCCATCAAGCAATAAAATAGGTACATTTCTTGTTTTAAGTTTTTTTTTACTTAATTTATGACATTATTCCTTGCTTGAATTAGACCCTTCTACATCATATCTCCTAACCCTCCAACCTTAACTAGATCTCTAAACCCATTCTACATCCCTTTTCTAGACATTTTTAGAATCGACAATAACCATTGGTGGTCACTCTAACCATCGAAGGTTACCCAACTACCAATAGTCATCCCAACCACTGATGATCACTGTGGTAGGAAATAACATCAATCTATTTCCACCTACTTAGCCTCAACTAAAATCCACTTTCTATCTCTTTGTCTGTTCATAGAGTCCCCACCTATTTTTTGAATCCAACATGACCTATTTAGCATTAGTATTGACCTATTATTTGCTTAATTAGTCTATTTATTTTATCAAGAATTTATTTCTTCTTGCATTTTCTTTCAATATTTTTTGTCATTTGATGCAAGTATTTCATATTTGTTTTTTTCAACTTAACTATTCTAAAAGAGTGGATTGACAGCCTCCTAGTAAGCTCACACTTCTTGGATCTAGTTCACCCTAGGAAATCCACCTTGTTATCATCTAACAACCATTTTTCATTATTTATTTCTTATTTATAGGTCATTATTACCAAGACAAAGATCTTTTCATAATCATCTGGATTACATGTGCTTAAAAATATAGGTTCTTCTACCATACCTGCATTTAGTTTCTTATTCTTTCAAAGAAAATAAATAGAAACAGAGAGAAATATTATGGTATGCTCAGTGGGACCTAGTAGCATCTAGGTGCCCTTTTCCTCTTTATTATATGCTCATATAAATGAATAAAAATTTATTTTGGGTATAAAATAAACCTTGCATACATTGATTGCTTGAATGTTTAGCTCATGTAGTTAAATTAAAGTCTAAGTAAATCAATCATAGTTTCACCTTTAGTCTTTCACAATATGACCAAATCACTTATATCAATTAAAAATCATAATAATTGACATAAGGCCTGACTAGGATTTTGTCACCTAGCGGTTCACCTTCACCCTTTGGCTATCTTACTTGGAGGTCATTAACAAGAAGAAAAACCAAAACTAAGCTCTTTGGTTGATTTTAAACTCTAAAAATTACTATATCTTTGTTAAGCACCTGACACCCTTATCATTGCACTATGTGAAGTGAGGGGGTAGGCCCTAATACCAAGTCACATGCTGAATTTCAACATAGATCCTTTTGAGATCCTTAAACACTTGAAACCAACCATAGACTTCTTTTCTACTAATTATTCTACAAACCAAGTTCTTCACACTTTCCAACTAAGGCATAAGCCAAAAGTGAGATAAAAGATACCCTAATATTTTAAACACACTTTAAGTGAATGTTTTTGATTTCCTTGAGATCATTTTAATTTGTTTGCTTTGTGTATGAGTTATGAGTTTTCCTTTATTAATTTCTATTCCTCACATGGTTTTTACTAGACAACAGTTAAAGAACCAAACCAACCAGGAGCCACCTTCTTCTTCTTCTTCCTCCATGGACTATACCTCAGATTTTGAAGGTTTTCCCCATTATTCTACCCACCTTACCATGCCTTGGATAGTTTTTCAAGGTGATGCAAATTTTACCACTTTCCTTGATAATAATCCTATGGCTCTCTAACATTACCTAACACCATGTCTTATCATACCCCTGCTTTAGTTCATCCTAATGTTCCACCTTATGGGATGCCTCCCCATATTACAGTTTCCACTACCTCTATACAACGAATGATCACTCAAACATCTTCCTCCACCAATAACCCATCAACTACCTCCATCCAAACTCAACCAAACAACCCAACCAATAACCAAGAACCCCTTACACAAACCAACAACTCCTCCAACATAGGGGCAACCTCACTTTTTGTTACCCATACTCCATCCACTATGGGGATACCTTATACCCATATTTACACTATTCCCCTCATCACTGCCAACCCACCAATCTCCACACCACTTCAAAGTGTGGTGATTTTTATACCTTTTACCCTTCCACCTATCATTAGCAAAGTTACCACTCATCCCCAACCAATTAACCCATCCATACCTCCAACCCAATCCATATCAATTCCCCAATCTACCAATCTAATCATACTTCTAAACCAACCCACATCAAGTCCTCAATAAATACCTATGACACCCTATCCCCATTATACTCCTAATACACAAGGATACATACCTCTATCATCTACCCAACTTCTTGTGCCCATTAACCCTTATGTGGTATCATCCCAACCCTCAATGACCACATACCAACATGTGGCATCTTCTCAACCTCCTACCAGTTATCCCTATATTGCATCCAACCAACCCTCAATGACCACATACCAACATGTGGCATCTTATCAACCTTATACCAGTTATCCATATATTGCATCCACCTAACCTCAGCAAAACTTACCACACAATTACGAAGCTCCCCAACCCCAAATAGATTTAGTTTAGATGTTGTTGGATAAAACAACCAACCTAGAGTCATATATCTCTAAGGCTAATAACCTCTTATCTTACGATTGAATATGTAATGAACCTATTCACCCATCCATTCCTATCTAACCTTACCCTCCTCAATGGGAAATACCCAAATTTTATAAATTCCAAAGTAAGGAAGACCACCAATAACACCTAAGAGCATTTCAGCATTCTTGCTACTTGATTTCCTATGATGATGATCTTCTCCTTTGTACCTTTCCTATATATTTATCTAGACCAGCATTAGATTAGTATAGTGTTATCACTAAGCACTCCATCTTTTCCTTTTCCCAACTTTCCCAAACCTTTTTAGACCACTTCTCAATCAATATATCTAATAAGGTCTATATCAACAACCTCTACTCCATTAGGTAATTTCATGATGAATCAATTGTCGATTTTGTAGCCCAGTGGAAAGGTCTTGTCAACCAACTCTCTTTCTATTTCCCCAACCTGAGTTGATTGAAATTTTATCTCAAGCTTGTGCCAAACACATTACCCCTACATTTCAGGTTAAAACCTTCACAACCTTTGATGAGGCTTTCACCATGGCACATAAACTAGAAAGCAAAGCCATTAATGAGGGGAAGTTGAAACTAAGAAATAAAAACTCTAGATTAAAATATAATGATCCTTCCCCAACCAAAACCACCAATTAATCTAACCACTCTAACACCAAACCAAAGGTATCCATAAACTTAGTTGTCCTTAAAACCACTCCACCTTCAGTTGTCAACCAACCCAACCAAACCAACTCCTTTAATTCCTCCAATCAACAAACTTGAAATCAAAATTGGGTTGCCCCAAAACAATACACTCCACTAGGTGAGTCATATGCTATAGTTTTGTACAAGTTACTCAAATCCAACATCATATAGCTTCCCCCCATCAAATCCCCCCAATAATTTGATATTTCTAGCCCTATTCCCAATTGGTAAAATGAGAGTTATCTATGGTCTTTCCACCATATCATTGGACATGATTTTAGTAGGTGTAACACCTTCAAAACCATTGTCCAAAAATTAATTGATAAGGGAAAATTTATATTCAGCAATCCCAATGCACCCCCAAATCAATTACTCGACATCTTTTGACAACATTTCCCTAATCATTCCCCTTCTACCAACCATGATGATAATAAACTAGAATCATCTCATTATCATGAGGTCCATATAGTTAATGTAATTATTAATGAACCCATCATTGAGGAAACCATTGCCTCAGCTACCTCTTCCTCCACTCCACCTATTAAAGCAGTGGAATCACCCCCCATTCTTTTGAATACCCAAACAAAGGTAGTAACTACCTCCTCTCCTTCACTTGATGAGATAACAGACTTACCCACCTATCCTTTGTTATAAATATCAAAGGATGCAACCATTATCATCACACCTTCCTCCCCCATCACAGAATCACCCACTCTCTCTTTGGAAACCATTCCACAAGGAGAGATCACCTTACGTACCCCCTCCATGGAGGAAAAATCCTCCTAAATCTTGTATCCTTTCATCAAAGATAAAGATGAAGAAATCATTCCCTTAATTCAACCTATGTGCCTAATCTTTAAATCTAATTCCCAAGAAACCAAGCCAATTTAGAAACCATTCTCTATACTAGTCCAAAGCCTAGAATTCTCTTCTCAACCCGATTTAGATTGAGACACCTTTTGGCACCATCTTGGGCTACCCTATCAAAACAAGCATGAAACTTCAACCTCCCATTAATTCACCCCATCTTCAATCACACCCACCCTTAAACCTATAATCACCTTAACCCCTTTATCAAAAACCCTTTTTTCCAAAAACTATGGAAGAACCATCAAAACTATCTCCATCCAAAATCATCAAATCACTTTACACCTCTCTAATCAAACCTATCAAGGACCTAGGGGTACTTTCTACTTCTATACTTATCCACCGATATTGGAAGTTAGACTTAACCCCATCTATTCCACCAAATAAAACCTTAACCAAACCAACCAAGAAGGTGGAGCCACCCAAACTCTCACTTAAAACCAAAACCATGCCATTTGTTTCCCTCTTACCTTATATATTGGGACCCCATCTTTGTTCCATCCTAAGAGCTCATAATTCTATTAAGAATTAAAACCCTCCCTAAACTACCCAAACCAAACTTCCTCCTTTTATTCTAGCTTTACCTACCATGTCACATTAAACTCCTCATCATTCTTAACCGAACTATCTACCTCTACCTACCCACCTATCTCCAAACCTTCATCATCTCAATCACCCACCTCTAAATATTTCACCTTTAAACCTTCCACCTCAAAATAATCCAATTCCAAAAAATCCCAATCAAACCTACCTACCAAAACCATTCTATCACCTATAACTTTTGCAGTGAAGCCTACTTCTAAAAAGGCTCACACCTCCAAAACCAAAATCCCTTCACCCTCAACACCTTTGATCGAATATTATTAAACCATTTTACAAAGGTTGTTACAAATTTATTCCTTAAACCTACCACCTATCAAACCCTTTGACACTTTAAGTCCTAAACTATCTTGGTTCAATAATAGTTTAATCTACTCATACCATTTGACACTTGGACCCTTATCCATAACCTATGGGATGAGGACATTGTATTATCATATGAACCTCTCTTAATCCCATTATCAACCCAATCACCAAATTAACCTATCCAACATTTATCCACTCCCACACTCTCATCTAAGTGTGAGGAGGAATTGAAGCAACCTTCTATCCTAATGCTTCCTCTCATCTACACTATCCATATGGTCACCTGATCTCAAGCCCAGCTAAAGGATAAGGGAAAGGATAAAGTTTTCATTCCATGGACATATCCTTCCACCCCTAAACCTTCTAACCAAACTCAATAACCTTCATCTTCACCTTCATCAAAACCTAAAATATCCATTTTGGATGCCTCTCCTTCCAACCCTTATGAATCTATATAGAGAGTAGTTCTAAAATAGCTTCACTAGACACTGGTGAAGATGAGCCTATATGAATTGATTAACACCTCACCCCATCATATCCAAGAATTGATAAAGGCCTTGAAATATATATATGTCCAACCCAAATACCCTCAACCTCTTGCATCCTTTGTTAGAGACCTTCAACTTTATATCCTTATCACATTCAAAGAATTAGAAATACCTTCTATTCATCCTAAGGATCAAGATCCACCTCTTTTTATCACTGCATACATCAATCAAACCCACATCAAAAGGGTGATGATTTATGGAAGATATATTATTAATATTATCTCCTCTCATGCTTATGACCAACTCCAACTACCAAAGAATATCATGTTGAAAACCACAATGGTCCTCCATTCCTTTAATGATACTATGGACACAACCTTGGGGATAATCATCCTCCACATCTGCTTGGGACCTTACATGATTCTAGAGCTCTTCTATCTCATAAAAGGAGAATTCTAATATTATATCTTACTTGTACACCCTTATATCTACTTCATGAGGTGTGTCCCATCTACCTTATATTGATGTGTCAAGTTTGAACATGAGGGTTAGGTCATCACTATACAAGTTGACCCTAGTCCTTTCACATCTTACAACATGACATATCAATCCAATTATGTTCTTCTTCCTTTTTCATACACATCACCACCAACAAACAACAACCCCACCCCTAACAACTAAGCTTCAACTAGCTCATCTATCCCTTCTTCTCAGATCCCCATAGAGGATCGCTTAGAACCTACATTCTAATGTCTCTCACTAGGAGAGTATCATCTTTTGGCCTTAGATTCCTTCCTTAATCCTCAAGAGTATAAGAATATAGACCATAATCATGGTTATTATCCCAATATTAGAACCATCATTCCTTTTGGGATTCTTAGCAACCAAACCAACTTCATATATGGGGGACTTGATCATCCATTCCTTGCTTCCACCACCACCTCTTTTACCTAACCATTTACCTCTAATTTCTTCTATTTGGACAAACCAACATTTACCAAATTTTACCTTTATAGGTGTCCCTATAAAAGATTCAACCTTAGCCATTATAAACATGAACCCCATGAGTTACCATTGATTAATACCCAGAAACCTCATGAGCTATTTGGCCTTAGGTTCATCCCACCAGAAGAACCCACCGATTCACCCAAACCCATCACCACCATTGATGAGGACATTCCATCCTTGCCTACCCCATTTCTTTCAAAGTCTAAGGATTTTAAACCATACGTTCTAAATCTTTTGAGTCAATATCATTAGTTTAGGCCCCCTAACCTATCAAAAGGGTGGTCGAACCAGAACCTTTCTTCTAATTCATCTTTAAATGGTAGAAAATGATTTTCCTACCATACACACCATCCAACATCAAGATGATAATTCCATTCTCACTTATCTTGGTGTGAGGGATTCTTTTATCCATAAAGCCCTTCCTCTTGAAAACCAAACCATGTTAACTTAATCCACTATCAATGTCAACTTTGGTACTCAAGATAACCCTTACATTTTAAAGATTGGTCAATCTTTAGATTCCTCAGAGTAATAAGATTAAACTTCCTTCCTCTATGACTGAAGCATAGCATTTTCTTGGTTCTATCAAGATATTCCTAGAATCAACCCTTCTATATCTCTCCACAACTATATTATCTATCCTAACGCTAAGCCTGTTAGGTAAAAGCTTCACAGGATGCACCCTCATATCGCCTTTTTAGTCAAAGAAGAGCTTTAATGCCTCTTAACTATCAACTTCATCTAAGCCATTAATTATCCCCAATGAGTTTCCAATATCATTCCTATCACCAAACCCATAGGGGTACTCTACCTCTACCTACCCACCTATTTTTAAACCTTTCTTGTCCAAAGGATGACTTCCCTTTGCCTAGCATCGACCAACTTGTTGATCTTACAACTAGCCACGAGATGTTATCTGTCATGGATGTTTTCTCAAGATATAATCAGATCTTGATTTCCCCCAAGGATCAACATAAAACTTTCTTCATCACCCCATGAAAAAACTTCTATTATAGGGTCATGCCATTAGTCTAAAGAATGTTGGAGAAACCTACTAGCTTATGATGACCTACATCTTCCATGACTTCATCCATAAAATTTTAAAGGAATATGTAGATGATATCCTTGGGAAATCCAAATATAACAAGGATCATCTATAAGTTCTCAAAATTATCTTTGATCGCCTAATTCATTTCCATGTCTGACTCAACCCTAAAAAATGTGTTTTTAGGGTTTTATATGGAAAGTTTCTTAGCTTCATCATCTATCTTCAAGGAATCAAATTTGACCCTAAAAAATATAGAGTGATCCTCGACATGCCACCTCAAACCCACCTCAATAAAAAAAATTATCCTATATGGGAATCTCTAATCCATCTATCACTTCATATCTCAATTATCCAATAGATGTCAACCCTTTCACCATCTTCTCAAGAAAGATACATCTTTTAAGTGGACTATAAATGGTCAACAAGCCTTTTATTCCTTCAAAGAGTACCTTCTTTCTCCACCTATTCTTATACCTCATAAAGATGACCAACCCTTCTACCTTTATATCTCTGCCACTGACCATTCCTTAAGATCAATGCTCACTCACCATGATAAATAAAACAAAGAGCAAGTTATCTACTATATAAGTCAAATACTTATAGAGTATGAGACTTAATACATCTATATTAAGAATATTTTCCTCACCTTAGTCTTTATGGCTCCCAAAATTCATCATTACCTCCTCAATCACAAAACCTTTGTCATCACTAACACTAACCCACTCAAGTACAAGCACTCCAAACCATACCAAAACTAGTGTATGGCTAAGTGGCTCATGCTTCTAGCTGAGTTTGACGTAGATTTCCTCAAATATAAGTAAATTAAAGGGTAAGTCATTTCCAATAAATTGGCCAAATCTCCTTTTCCAAATAACCAAACACTTCCTCTTGTGTTTCCAAATGAGTCCATCACAATTCTTTCTCAATAAGATGTCACCTATCAAATGACCATCTTTTTTGATAGCTCAAAGTGCCAATATGGTGATGGTGCTAGAACTATTCTCATTCCCCTCAATGGTGAACCTCTTCTTCTTTCTTTCAAGATTGATTTTGAGTGTACCAACAATATGGATGAATATGAATCCCTAGTAATATGTCTCCAAACCACTCTAGCCTTGGGAGTTAAGATGATTAGTGTCTTTGGTGATTCCCAGCTTATGGTAAACCAAATAAATGGATCCTACCAATGTAATAATGATGTCTTGAAATATTAAAAATAACTAATATATGTACTATTAACATCATTTAATCATTACCTTATCTAATATGTTTCATGATCTACTAATAATTTCATGGATATAATGGCTTCCTTTGCTTCCCAAATCCCATCTGGAACTTTCAATTCTAATCTCTTTATCACCATTCATCATTTTATCACACCCTATTATATCCAATCCAACCTCCCTAACATTAGTAGTGTGGATGAATCTCTATCAAACATTTGGTATGAGCAAACCTTTAACTACCTCAACCTTGACATCATTCCTCCCAACCTCTCTAAGAATTACTGAAGAGCCTTTGTTTAGAGTACTTCTTATTATACCATACTAGGGAGAATCCTTTAAAAATGTGGCTTTAATGGCCTCTTTCTTCATTGCTTACACATTCATGAAGCTTCTCATGCTATCAAGGAAATGCATGATAGGATTTGTGGGGGACACTTTAGTGGCTTAGCTGTCGCTAAACTTATCCTTCACCTCAGATATTATTAGCCTAGTCTCAAACAAGACTATTGTGATTATGTGAAAAAGTGTGTTAAATTTCAACAACATGTCAATTTACATCATGCACCAGGCTATACCCTCCAAGTATCTAAGGACTTTTGGCCCTTCTCACAATGAGGACTAGATCTCATTGGGGAAATCAATCCTAATTATTCACAATGGCACCACTCCATTATCATCACCACCAAGTATTTCACCAAGTGGGTGGAGGCTATTCCTCTCATCTAAACCAAAACTGACAAGATTATTTTCTTCATCAATCATCATATCATCTACTATTTTGATGTTCCCCATAAGATCATCACTGATAATGGTAAATATTTAAAAATAAAAAAGTCTAAAGTTTTTGTGATGCATTTAAAATCAAGTTAGGCTTTTCCTCACCTTATCATCCACAAGAAAATGGATAGGTGAAAGCCTCTAATAAAACCCTCAATAAGATGTTAACCAAAATGGTCAATTCTTATGGTCGAGATTGGCACTTTCACATCCCCTTCACTTTGTGGGCCTATCATACTAACATTCAAACCTTTACGAGTGTTATCCCTTTCTCTCTAGTCTTCAAAGTAGAGATGGTCTTGCTTTTGAAGTCAAGATTCCTTATCTTTGCATATCCTTAAAAGACATCATTTTTTAGAGTGACTATCATCAAGAGCATCTAGCACGATATGAGTTACTTGATGATCACCACTTAGTAGTGCTTAACCATCTTCATGTCTATCAAGAGCAAGCACATCTATAACAAGAACCTACAAGAATGAGAATTCAACATCAAAGACCTCATCTTCAAGGAAAATCAAATTTTGACCAATATGGAGAAAAGTAAGCAAGGCAAGTTTGCTTTCAATTAGCTTAGACCCTACTTCATAACCCACAAATATGGATCAAGAGTTTATCATTTATCCTTTCTTGAAGGCAAACTAGAACCTAAGCCTCTCAATGCTTCACACCTTTGTCCTTTATTTTATTAAACAAGGATCAAACTCACATTTTTCCTAACTTAAACTCATCCCTTTAATTATGATATTTTCACCTTCCTCACACCTTCATCCCATCCCTTTGAGGACAATCAATTACAACATTAAACCATGTGATTAACCATCACAATTATAGCCTAATCCTAAATATGGGTACCATGACTTTACCCATGGCATTGTTATCAGGGATACTTTTTGTCCCTAATCAGATGGAATCCCATGGTCATTGTTTCTCAAACCACCCTTTTCATTTATCATCTACCTTCTTGTGCTTTAGGTTTTTCCCTCATAAAGGTAAACCTCCAAGCCTAAATATACTTGTCCATGTCTAACCTAGCATCAAAATAATTTGGGATACCTAAATATCACTTGGATCAAATATCTCTAGCATGCAGACTATTCCCTTGAAGGATAGCTACCCAAAATCTAAATTGCTTAAAAAGATAGACTGTTTCCTTGAAGGATAGCTATCAAAATAAACAAATCCAAACTTGGACCACTCCCTTGAAATATGGCTAAGTTAATTTTGTCAAAACAAATCATTTGAAGCTTCATGCATTGATTAACTTCACAAACCTATCAAAACAAATCAATAAATAGACCCATATCAAAATCAAGAATAAGTTATCTTGAGAAATCTATAATCAGCTTTCATATATAACATTAGTAAATTTCCTGCATCGATATATCTACACCTTGAATTAAAACATGGACTTGTCTATTATGGTTCTTAGGTCACCTATAGAAGAGGAAAACAAACCCTCAAGAGGTTACACTACCCTTCATACCACCTATCACCTATATCCCCTTTGTACCATCTATAAATCAATGGATTCTAAGCTTACTTGACAGAATATGATCAAGACACCTTTTTATCAACCAACTCATGCTAATGTGAAGCATTCAAAGGGTTTATGTTCCTAAATCCAATCCAACTTTGGTTTTATTGAATCCTCACCAATGAAGAAGCATCATGCCTTTTACATATCCTCTCATAATTGGTTCACGTATTCACTTAGACATATGTCTCATCTCTTTTCCCACATCTAGTTTTGTTATCTAACTTACTTTATGTGCTATCATAAAATTACATATCCATGTTCATAACCATATACAAAACAATAACCATAATCATAAACATCATAACCATATATATAAAAAGGAATCACATCATCAAAATATCATCATAACCATTCATCATAAACATCATCGATAATTATCACATGCCTAAGCTAGTGAATCTACATCCCATAAACATAATCATAATAAACTATGAACATCAAAACCATGAATCATAAAATCACACACACACACACACACACACACACACACACACACACACACACACACACACACACACACACACACACACACACACACACACACACACACACACACACACACACACACACAGAGAGAGAGAGAGAGAGATGTGTGTGTGTGTGTATCATCATCATCATCATCATCATCACATCATATACATCATGTCTCATCAATATAAAATAGTACATATAATAATATGCATATCTCTCTCAAAAAATATACATCTCATTACATTGGCTCATAGGCTGGTACCAAAATCATCTACACCTATACATATCATATCATAACCTATGCCCCTGGGGTAACATTGCTATCTATTGACTACCCCGCTAAGGTGACCTGGCTACCCACCAAAGCAGCCCATTGACCTAGATTATCTATACCTGCACCACCTACCAAGATATGTATGTACTCACACCATCAGGGCTCCTCTAGATAATGTGTTAGGACTATGGCCTTATAATGACACAAATCCTCAACTATGGCTAAGTAATATGCCATAAGAATTCTACTTGGTGGTCCTACTAGTGTTGGGGATGCTCCTCCAATTTGTCTTAGGGAGTCCCTCTCCTAGGTCACCAAGGTTAGTGAAGTCCTAGCCTGATCCCTCTCACCCATCACAATGGATAGCTAACCCTTTAATGTAGTAACTTGGCCCTATAATGTAGCCACTTGTCCCTATAAAGCTATGACTTATGCCTATGCAATGGTTAGTGCTACTCTTACCCTTTCATCAAGGCCACCTCCTTATACCTATACCTATGGACCTTTACTAGCTAGGTCCACATCCATAGCCTACTTTCTTCTATCATCCCATCTAAAATCTACCACTATATAGAGGTTTTAATACCACATCGAGTAGCCACCAAAAAAACTTACATGATCAATAATTGCTCTGGTGGGCATCTCCTCATGATCAAGCACCATCTCCACCAGATGTGGCTTTGAAATTAAAAACTCAACATCCTCTTACCTTTACCTCAAGAATGGACTCAAAATCCCCTGTACTAGCTGAACTACCTACGAACCCTATCAAAAGGGATGAGCTAAATCTCATCTTCTCTCCTCTTAAAAATCTACTTGTAGCTCTACATCGATAAAATATGTTGAGTATAGTGGGCCCACCTCTAAAATCCAACATATGGTTTCCAAACCACATCTCTAACCACCAAGGCATCAAGTGCCCCTTTGAACCAATTAATATCTCATATACCTCCTCTAACTCTTATGAGCATGTAATCACTCTTCCACCACATAAAACCTACCCTAAAGTCCATTTGGGCATATCCCCCCATGGTAGCCCCATCAGCCTCAAAACCCAGATGTGCTCATAGGCCTAGTAATGTATCATAAACCCCACATTGATGTTGTATCTCATGTGAGATTTGAACCCCCATAACTCCCTATATATCTAAAATAACAACATAAGTGCCCAACTAAACACCCAGTAACATGTACACCAAAAAACCTAATAGCAAATACAAAAATTTCCCCTACTTGAATCTAGAACTATAAAATATGATATCCCCATCATCATCATCATCATCAACCTACTATCATCCCTGGCTCTCTGATACAAGGTTCTATAGCTAAACCCACTATTATGTCACGTAGCAAATGTATGATCATCACCATATAGCTACTCCATCAGCTCATCCCTCTCCTCTCTTTTATTTTGATATATCAAATCCCCCTAAATTTGTAACCATGAAATCCTATGTATATCTTCTAACAAGATCATCATCTTACTAGTCGGTAGGAGAAAGGTGTTCATGTCTGGATCCCATCTCTCGATGAGGGCCACAATCATCACCACATCTCATGGCATGTGTTGGTAGTGCATCATCACTATGAGGCCCACCTCCTCCATGTGTACCCAATCATCATCTATCATCTCTTGGTGGATCTATACAAATATCTAAGGGACCCGATCCTATATCTAGATTTGATCCCATGCTTACAAAGTTCAATATAGAAAACATACTTAGTTTTGTATAAACTACTTTGCCCATAGACTTCACCATTTTTTCATCTCATTAACCCTACCTAATAACACCTATTTTTTTCCCTATACAAAACTAAATCAACCTCTTTTTAAAACCTTTATCAAAAAATACTATCTCCTTTGGTCAACCACTGATAATCACTATGATCATCTATGGTTGGATGACCATTTTACCCTCGATATTTAATCATGAACGATCGAGTATGATCATCAATAGTTGGGTATGATCATCAATAGTCATTATGTGTGACCACTAATGGAAAATCCCCAGCCTTACCTACCCAAAAACTACCCAACCACCCATATCTAACACCTAAATACCTTAATTTTGTCCTCTACCCTACCTCCTACCTACCTACCCTCCCATTTTTTATTTTTACCTAAAAATTCAACCAAAACACCCTACAACATCAATACTTAGGGCAAACCCAAAACCCTCCCAAACTAATCATAAATAAATAAAACTAACCAACAATGACTAAATCAATCTATTCTAACAATTTAATGTAACCCCTACCTTATTCCTCTATCATCATCAAGGAGGAATCCTAGGTCCCACTACCCGATTGTGTCCCTATTTCCCCTACATCCTTGCTCCACCTCAACAAATCACCTCTACCCAATCAACCACTCAGTAACCACTCGATAAACATTCTCACACAAAATGCCAAAGTTGCCAATATGCAGAATCAAGAGTCAAAAGTAAACGTGTTAAAATTGACACCTCTTTTTCACTTTTTATCCACCATGCTTTTAGGGTTTCCCCTGACCATCGAAAAATCAATTTTGAGACCCATAACCATCGATGGTCAGAATATCCTCATTTCAAATTTTATCACTAACACCTTAGTATCCACTTTTGGAGATTATTTTCTCTGCTTACCATACCAACTATGTCCACCTTAACATTGGCCATTTTGGCCCCAAACTATCACATATTTTTTATGACCTTACTTGGTCCTTTTGACCACACTGACCAACATTTCCATGTTGAACATTTGAATTTACACCACTTAGTGCACACCTGACCATTTATATTTTTCTCAAGAACACTTCCTACCTCAGATACCTAAAAACACATTGACCCTATCTAGGAGACTTGATAGGAATAACTTGATCAACTATGCATATTATTGTGGTCTAGTTACCCCATCACCTATCCTTCTAGAACCAACCATTTATTTTCACCAACTATGGCAACTCAATCTATGTGTGATCTTGATTATCATACTTAATTACATTTTTGTGCACATATTTATACTTCAAATGCCCAACCTTTTTCTCACCAACCTCATGGATCACCATAAATGCTTATCAAACTTGCACCCAATTCTATTTCACCTCATTGACTCCTAGTTTGAGGGGAAACACCTCCTCCCATGCTTGAGGAAACCAACCCATCAACTCACAATCCATATTTATTTTATAGCTTGTTGATACAAACTACATAACAAAAAAGGGCAAAATGTAGACACTAAAAAATCACACAAAATGGTTCTAGATGTTTAAATGCCTCAAAACCTACTAACTAACCCACCAAACCTTGAGTCAAGCTAGCTACCTGGCTAACCAACTCACTAACTTTCCATTTTGACCCAGCTTTCTTTAACCCTTGACTATTGATGATTACCTAATCATCGATGATCACTGTGACTACCAATGGTTAAGCTCAATCACTAACAATCAGGTTTTCCCTATCTAACACTGTAAAATTTAATATGGCCACCTTCTCCATTTCATGAAGCATCATAACCATCAACCAAACCTCCTAGGGAACCTTCCACCTCTATCTCTCTTTACCTATAAAAAGAGGTGAGTAAGAGGTGAAAAGGATCCAAGAAAGCATCTAGGACCAATCATTTCAAGCATTCATGTATTTAGCAATCAAGCTATCAACTAGTAGTCATCAAGAGCTTCTAGCATCAATAAATTATCTATAGGTCTTCCTTTTAGCCAACCAACCAATATAACATAGACCTGTTACTCTACCAAAATTATTCTTCAAGTAAAAGTACCATTACTCTACCAAAATTGCTTCTCACTCTACCATTAACCATCAAGCAATAAACTAGGTACATTTCTTATTTTAAGTTATATTTACTTGATTTTTGATATTATTCCCTACCTAAATTATACCCTTTTACATCATATCTCCTAACCATCAAACCTTAACCAGCTATCTAGACCCATTTTTCATCCCTTGTTTGGACATCTTCAGAATCCACAACAACCACTAACAGTCACCTTGACTACCAATTATCACCTTTAACCACCAATGGTTACCCAACTACCGATGGTCACCTTAATCATCGATAGTAATCCTGACCATCAATGGTTAATGTGGTAGGAAATAATAGTAAGACATTTCAACCTAATTACCCTCAACCAAAATCTACTTTATATCTTTCTACATATTCATAGAGCCCCCACCTAAACCCAATCTGACTTATTTAGCATTAATATTGACCCACTATTTGTTTAATTAGTCTATTTATTTTATCAAGCATTTATTTCTTCTTACATTTTCTTTCAATATTTTCTATCATTTGATGCAAGCACTTCATCTTTATTTATTTCAACTTAAGTATTCTAAAAGAGTGGATTTATATCCTCCTAGTAAGCTCATACTTCTTGGATCTAGCTCATGCTAGGTAATCCACCTTGCTCTCCATCTAATAACCCCTTTGCATTAGTGATTTCTTATCTACAAGTCATTCTTCCCAATATAAAGAAGAGTTATTCACAATTGTTTGGATTACATGCACATAAACAAACAAGTTCTTCTATCATACCCGCATTTAGTTTCTTACTTCTTTCAAAGAAAATAAACTGAAACAGAGAGAAACACAAAGCATTTTTGGATTTAAATTGTAACATTTGTGGTGGATTTCCAAAATTAAAAAAGTATATCCATGAGGAGAGTACAAGAGAAATAGAATAGGAATTACTTGGTTTGAGAAAATAAAAATATGTGACTTATCAAGTAAAATATGTCAAATAATCTTAAAGGTGGTAGCTTGTTATAAAATAGATACCTGTTTTAGAATTTATAGTCAAATTTAGGGAGAAAATTATTTATAAATATGTAAGGCATACACACAAGGCTAAATGGTTGGATGAATATTTTAAGATAATCAAGGACACATTCTCACTTGGTTCTATTATTTTAGTAGTCTACTTTGATAATAATTGCACATTCAAACCATAAGTGGAAGTTTAGTCATAGTATTATAACTCAATACTGGTTATCGTATTCATGCATATAGCATTCATGCATACAATTGAATAGTATAGATCAAGATTGAAAAATATTAAGGGATTACCATTTTTATGTCAGTGATAACTGATCACATTTTACATAATACATTTAAGGTTGTTTTTAGAAGTTATATGGATAGTTAATTGAGAGGAACACTAATTTCAATCAACATAACATTTGGTCAGATAACTACACATCACAATTCATGAATGCACATATATTTTATTGGTTGATTAAGATGCACATTACTAATGGTGTAGAACATATTTGGATTCCACTAAGGCTAGCCATGGAAAAGGAGAGCATGAAGGTGTTGAAGCATGTGTAAAAAGAACCATTACAATAAAAGAGTTAGAGTTCAAAGATGGTGTAATGATAAAATTGGCTATAGTGCTAAATAAAATTATTCTATTAGTATATATTTTTGGTTGATGGAGGAAGAACACTTGGAAAAGTATGAGGATTGTATAATTATAACTATATTAGAGAGCTCCACTCATTTTATAGATCAAATGTAGGTTCTTGCATTATTTGTATGAGACACTTGACATATTTTTTTCTTCATGCATGAACTTTATTTGGAAAGAGTGTGATTCAAAAGAGTGGGTGGGTAAATGGAGCTACAAAATTCTAATTCTAATCAACACATATCAAGTTCCACCAACATTATAACTTACGTATATGACATTATCTCATGACTTTAACCATCTATATGATCTAGTGCAACTAGGTAGAATATTAATCATTATGTACTATGTATTCTCGTCATCTATCTTGATAGCATCATTAATGAGGAATAGATTAAGTTATTTATTTTCATTATCTATATTAATATGGGGAATTTTTTTTAGTTATTATTGATGAGGATAATGAAGAGAGAACATATTACTACTTATGTTGGTGTGTAGAGGAAAAGAAAAAATTGACTTTCCTAGTCATAAATGGAAAAAACATTGACTATCCCATTAGGTATGTGGTTGCCGCTAGAACATGGCTTCGATGATATCCTATAAAAAATTTAGATGTATGGTTTTTTGAATACTTTGAAACACATAGGAAGATACTACACTATTCAAATATGGTTCTTGTAAAAAATATTTAATTGGTCAAATATTGTGAGAGGTCATTAAACAAGAATATATGGAAAGTTCATGAGTCAGATCATGAAGCTATTCTTGATACTATAAAGATTAGGGCATATCCTAGTGGTTGGTTGGATTGAAATTCCAAGGTATGTTAACATGTCAAATGTAGATGTATTTAATTTTACCATATTTTATTGATTTTTTAGGTAGTACATATAAATTTCATTTTTTATTACTTATTAACAAAAAAATTATAGGTTAGTGGTGTCAAATAAGCTTCCACCTTCATGTGGTTAGCACTGTTAGTAAATAATTTCATATTATTTAAGCTAAGAGAAGCTTAATATAAGTACTCAGTTACTACAGAAAGGGTGTTTTTAAGGCCAAAATGGGTGGTGGGTCTCTTGATGAGGTATGATGTGAGTCCAATAACTTGGTCATGGACATTATCCACTACCCCAGATGTGTTGGCAGTGCTAGTTTCCATCCACAAAGCACTAGAACAGTTTCAACTTTGATAACATTTATTTTTAGTGTTTCCATACTCCAAAATAGTAGTGAAAACATGCATCTGATTGGGTTTAGAGGTTTAGGTCAAGGGATAACATTTCATTTTCTTATGTATACATGTTTAAAGTGATTTACTTACATCTAGATGTCTTGAAGGTATAAATATCAGTTGGAGGATAAAAACTTATCTCTTCACTAAAAAAATGTTATATTTTAGGACTTGTTACTACAAATTATGCCATGGATTGGTATTAAAGGTTACATAAACATGATCTAGGGTGAAATTATATGGATTTGATATGCATGTGAAGGTTCTTTTAGTTCATGCCAATGACATATAATTTTTTTTATGCATGCCTAAAGATAGGCTTAAAAACTACATTTTATTGTACTATGAAGGGCATTATTGAGGCCATAATAGGTGGTGGGTCTCTCAACTGGGTAGAAATGCCAATTAGAGGACAAGAACTTATCTCTTCACTACAAAAAAATTGTATTTCAAGACCTGTCACTACCAATTGTGCCATGGATTCATCTCTGAGGTTACATTGGCATGCTTCAAGGTGAAATTAGAGGGATTTTACATGCACTTTAAGGTTCTTCTAGTTCCTCCAAAGGACTTATTATTTCTATTTTATGTGTGCCTAAAGTTAAGCTAAAAACTACATTTTTCTTATTTTAGAAAGAGCATTCTTGAGGCTAGAATGGGTGGTGGGTCTCTTGAATGGGTGTGATTAGAGGAAAAAATATGGAAATAGACATTAAATACCATCCTTGATGTGATTTGACATTATTTTTTATCCATGAAGCACCAGAGGTGGAGTTCTCTAATTGCAGCTTCAATTTTGACAATATGTGTTGTCAATGTTTCCATGCTCTTAAATAATAGTAAAAACATGCTTCTAGGTGGATTTGGATGTTGTGGTTATGGGATAATGTGTAATTTGTCTATCTATACATGATCAAATTTATGGACTTACACTTGGAGGTCCTAGAGGTAGAAGTGTTAGTTGAAGGATTAGAACTTGTGTCTTCACTATAAAAAAGTTACATTTCAAGACCCGTCAATGTAACTTGTGCCATGGATTCATATATAAGGTTAGATTGACATGATACATGGTGAGTTATATGTATTTGATAATAAATTGACTTTTATCTTTGTTTTTGCCAATGGATTATTATTTCCATTTTATGCGTGCTTAAATTTAGGCTAAAATTTGCATTTTTTAATCTTAAGAAGGGCATTCCTGAGGCTAGAATGGGTGATGCTCTCTCAATCAGGTGTGATCGAAAGATAATAACCTGATATAAAATGTTATCCACTAACTTTAACATTTTTTAAATTCTAATTTAAATCCATGAAACATTGAAGGTGGAGTTATCCAAATGTAGCTTCAACTTTGACAACATTTGTTGTCAGTGTTTCCATGCTCCTGAATAATAGTAAAAACACTCTTCTAAGTGGATTTGGACATCTTGTCATGGGAAAATCTATAATTTTCATATATAAACATGTTAAAATTAATGTATTTTTACCTGGATGTTTTGGAGGTATAAATTCTAGTTAGAGGATAATAACTTGTCTCTTTACTGTAAAAAAATCATATTTTAGGACCCATCACTATAACTTGTGCCATAGATTCATCTCCAAGATTCCATAAACATGATATAGGTTAAAATTAGAGGGATTAAATATGATCCAAGGTTAAATTATAGTGATTATACATGCACTTTGTGTCTCTTCTATTTCATCTAAATGACTTATGATTTCCATTTTATGCATGCCTAAAGTTAGGCTTAAAAACTGCATTTTTCTTATTTTGGGAAGGGCATTTTTTAGGCTAGAATGGGTGGTGGGTATCTAAATTGGGCATGATCATAGGATAATAACCTAGTACTATATTTTATCCCTAACCCAAATGTGTTGGAAATGTCAATTTTGAGCCACAAACACCATAGGTGGAGTTCTCCAACTGTAGTTTCAACTTTGACAACATGTGTTGTTAATGTTTCCATGCTCTTAAATAGTAGTGAAAACATGATTCTAGGTGTTTTTAGACATCATTTTAATCACATGTAATTTTAATATATATACATTTTCAAAGTTATAGACTTATAATTAGATGTCCTATAGGTATAAATGTTAGTTGGAGAACAAGAACTTGTCTCTTCACCATAAAAAAGTTGCATTTCATGACCTATTACCGTAAATTATGCCACAGATTGGTCCTAAAGGTCCCATAATAATTATAAAGATTAAAATTATATTTATTAAACACAAATATGAGGGTTATTTAATTTCATTCCAATGACTTATAGTTTCCATTTTATGCACACTTGAAGATAGGCTAAAAATTGTATTTTTCTTGTATTGGGAAGGGTGTTCCTGAGGTTAGTATGGGTGGTGGGTCTATCAAATAGGCATGATTTAAGGATAATAACTTGGTATTGGAAATTATATACCACCAAAAACATGTTTTAAATTCCATTTTTGATCCACAAAGTACCAGAGGTGGAGTTATTTAGTTGTAGCTTCAACTTTGACAATATTTGTTCTCAGTGTTTCCATGCTCCTGAATAGTAGTGAAAACATGCTTCCAAGCAGATTTGGACATCGTGATAATGGGATAAAATGTAATTACCCTATCTATATTTTCTTTAAATTATGTATTTTCACTTGGAGGTCCTAGAGGTATAAATGCCAATTAGAGGATAAGAACTTGTCTATTCTATTAAAAAGTTGCATTTTAAGACCCATCCCTACAGCTTGTGTCATAGATCCATATCCAAGGTTCCATAAATGTGATATGGGGTGAAATTATATGACTTTAACACACATGTGAGGTCTCTTATGGTTCATCCAAAGTACCTATGGTTTCCATTTTATGCACGCTTGAAGTTAGACTTAAAAAATATATTTTTATTGGTTTAGGAAGGGCATTCTTGAGGCCAGAATGGGTAGTGGGTCTCTCTACTAGGCATGATCAAAGGAAAATATGTTATAATTGATCCCAAACATGTTATTAGTGCCATTTTCAAGACATAAATCACTTGAGGTAGATTTATCTAAATATAACTTTAAATTTGACATTTATTATCCGTATTTTCGTGCCCTTGAACAATAGAGATGATATATGATGAGAAGATAATAAATGACCAAGATAGGTGCATTAGAGAGGGAAAAACCATAGTTTATGAAGTGAAACAAAAGATATATAACCACCAAAATATTCCAAGGCCTCAAGATACATGAGAACTAAAATCTTTCACTACTTTAAAGGGCCAAATAAGAGTCTCCAAATAAGAATGAAAATCATATCCAAAGAGAAAACATCCAATAGGAGGAGATAGGACATAACAAATTCATAAAGCATGAAAAACTAAAATGTATAAGGGCATATAAATAAGGTATGCAAGAGATGATTATTATATTATTTGTTTCAATTATAATTATAATAGAAATGCAATATGTTTATTAATTCAATGATTACAAAATGTGAATATCCAGTAAAAAATGATATTGCACTAGTGTATCAAGGGTATTCACATTAGAATAGTGATAAATGGTGTATCCCGATCATGAGAGGAACTTCATCATAACATATGACTCTATCTCAAACATTATACTCTTTTCTCCCATATAGTTTTAATTGCAACCCATATTTAAAGATTATAAGTTAGTATTGATAAATTACATGAAGGAAAATTAAAAATGACCATATCCAAATATGGCCATATGACCATCAAATTTAATTTTGCAATAATATACATACATACATATAATTTCAAAATTAAATTTGATGGTTGTATGTGTGTGTATGTATACATACATACACACACACACACACACACACACACACACACACACACACACACACACACACACACACACACACACACACATATATATATACATACATACATGCATATATATATATATATATATATATATATATATATATATATATATATATATATATATATATATATATATTCATAAAATCCATAAAGGCATACAAAATAAGAACATAATAGAATATTAGATGAATGTCATATAAGTATATAATGTCAATAATGCATACATTGGGCCATTAGGCATACAAAAAACTATCATCTAATAACATAATAGAATGTTGGGTGAATGTCTTATACACATACAATTCCAAAAATGTGTACATTGCCATATAGGCATATAAAAAAGTGCATCATCTAAGAAAACCTACTCATAAAATAGTCTCTTTATCTTTGCCTTCCTTAAAGAAGACTCTCCATGGGATGCCCTTATCATAGATGGATATCCCTCAAATGCCTTGCATTCCTCCCATGTTTGACTACAGGTCCTTGTACACTCATATCTCGCATGTAGATGAACCTAGTCCAACAAAAATATTATTATAAAATTTACATACTATACATGCAACCAAGTTCATAAATTAATTTTAAACTATATTACAAAAATAATGTAAGCATGCACTTACTATAGTCTCATAGTCATGTTGAATCTATTCCTGACACTTAACAAGGTTAGTGATAGGTTGAGGTGCTCGAATAGGCATGTGAAATGGGGAAGAAACATGATAAAGTTCCATATTAATCATCATAATGGGACTATTAGATGTCATAATAAATCCCTACATACATAATACATTCACATAATTTATATTTTCTAAATTACAAATTAAAATTATTATAATAGATCTATTTTTTATAATTTAAAATTACAAGTTAACTTGTACCTCAATGAGTACTTGTGCATATGACATTGAAATAATAATGTCTATGTATGTCTCAGATCATATAGATGGAGTGTCTATTATGGTCATCAACTAAACAAACAACCTTGATTAGTTTTCTATAAGACTTAAGCTATTACATAACATACATGATTCACATAAGGGAACAAACTTGAGGATTTGTAAGATAAGTGGTGGTACTATAGGTAAAAATGAAAATATTGAGTACTTAAGAAACATTATAAAGAAGAGATGATAATAAAGAAAAAATTGAAGCATTAAAATAAGTTTGAAAAGGTGAAAAAACACCAACAATACAATTATAATAAATAGGAGAAAGAATATATTTTGAAAAAAAAATGAGAAAGACATCATTAGACATTGAAGGAGAGTGTCTAGAAGGTTGTTCATTATTAGGTTAGGGATTATATCTCTATATATTTCAACACATCTCACACATATAATTTGTATTCACAACATTGTCATTCAAATTTTAATTTGAACATGTATGATTTTTAGTCAAGAGCATATATCTATATAAATAAAAACATGTACATCAAGTATAATATTAACTCCAAATTTTTCCTTTGTATATGTAAATGGTGGCCTGGTAACATTGATAGATTCAGTAATAGATGGCCCATAAGTTGGCTCTGCATATGTAACCATTGGCTAGCTAAGATCTACAAATGTATTTATAGACCGTGAAGATGTAGGCATTGTCTCCTCATTAACATAAAAAGTACATACATATTATTCAATTTTTGTGTAAATTAATTTTTATATTTTAAAATAAAAATAACTTAAATTTAACATGGCATTTATATAAGAGATACCTACCTATGATTAGTGACTGATGTGTACACACCAAATGCATGTGCTAAAAAAACATTGATCATGATTATATCATATGATCCCTTAGAATCACCACCATCATCATCTACAATAATGAGGTTGGGTATGCACATTGGTTAGAGTATCTCCAACATCCATCTCAAAAAGCCTATTTCTATGCTAAATCAGTGTATCAGTAAGTGAAATAGTCACATGCAAAGTGTCAATCTCCATGAACTCCTTCACCATAGAGGGGATCTCAAGATAAAGTGTATTTTGGGTAGGGATCCCTACAGGTGGATTAGGTGCATAATGTGCACCTTGTCGATTCTGCATAGAACCTTTGTTTTGACCTTGAAACTCACCATAGTCAAAATAATTGAAAATTTCATTGAGGATAAACTCACATTAAAATTTACTCAAAAAATATAATGGGACCTCAAGGTTTTTAAATAGTGTTTAATCAAACACCATCCACCATCGGTCTCAAAAATTATTTCTAATCAAATTATGTTGGTATTGATGGATTGGAAAAAATTTAGTGGTTAATGAAAAAGGTGCATTAGTTTTTGGGTTGATGAATAAGGCATAAATTAGTTATTCTGATAATTATTTATCCTTCACCTCATGTGCTAATAATTGTTATCATAGTAATCCCTACATCTATCCCTATATGGTGTCCATCTATCAATTTGACTCATTATTGAGTCAACTTGACCTAATATTGACTCTAGGGTATTAGATATATATGTGTGGTGGGTGTTGGTCGATGTGGGGTCCCTCATTCTCTAAATTATTTTTTTAATTTCTATTTTGTTTTCTACTATGTGTGCAACTAGATCCTCCTAACTACTTGGGGGATCTTATGGAAATTTAGGATGGATAGGAGGGTTAGGAGGGTTAGCGAGAGGGTTAGGAGGATGGTTATCATTTTAGTATCTTGTCATGGAAGACAAAAGGAACAAGCTATTAAAAAAATAGGATTTAGTAATTAAACAATGCAAATAAAACCAAAATCTAGTGTTAATAAATTTGTCTTTTATTACTTACCTCCCCTCCATAGTGGCATTAATGATTCATTTAGGTATCAGGAGATCAAGGTGTTTTTTTCCTCCTCCAAGCATAATGCAAATGTGGTTTAACCAAAAGAGGCACTGAGCAAGTAGGAAAATTAAAATAAATTGAGTATGCATGCAGGTCCTTTTTTTTAATTCCAATAACACATAGGCATTATTGAAATTAAACATAATGTGTATGTGTTATTTCCACTAAACTTAGTGGTGATAACTCATACATATTATTTTCAGCTCATAAATCCTAATCCTAAATTTAAATAATGTGTAGGCATTTTGGCCATAATGCATAGGTGTTATGGTTATAACACGTATGCATTAAGGTAAATGTCCACAAAATTATCCCCAAACTCTATGCACTTACACAAAAATGAATGTAAAGGGTTGAAGCTGATTTAGCTAATTGCATTTATTATAAATATAAATAACCTAAGAGATGTATTATAAATGTGCAATAAGGTTTGAATACATTTTTGCATTCACATATGCTTTAATAGGGTTTAAAACTTCTTATAACAACGTTGTCAAGCTCCTTGGTGAAAATCAGGGTCTCAGAGTTGTCTAAACACTATAGTCAAACTCTAACATTATATTCAACTAGTAACATCCATGTTTTAATGGTACTGTCCTTGAGGGTTGTTGTGCCTGAAACATTTTTGGATACCTTCATCTATGTCTACAATGTAGTTTTTATGTGAATTCACCGTTCAAACATTTATGATAATACATGTTTTATTCTTCTTTTTAAAAAACCCTGGGTCCACTTTTGAAACTAGGTCTGATCCCATAAAAAGGGGAATAAATGTGGGTTGAGCTAATCCCAACCACTCACCATTGAATGGTTGAGATTTGCCTACATATCCAATACTATGAAGAGGGAAGTCAAACCACATGTAGTTCTCCCATTAGGTGAAAGTGTGAAATGGTGCTCATTTAATGGATACAACCAATAATATAGCCTTTGATTCTTGAAAAAAATCAACTTTGGTTTGGCTCTTTAGTTCTTCAAACTTGGTTAAAACCTACTTCTAGTGGTTGATTGGTAAATTGGGAAGAATAGGGTATTACCTTTGAATGTGAAAGTTTTAAAGTATGCTAGATAGATGATTTTTAGATGGGTAATAGGCTTATACCTAATTTGTATTTATATGAGACTCTTTGAGTAATTTATTGTGTCATTGACATGTTTAAAATACATTCCAACCTATAGGAATGATTTGAATTTTAAATGTGACCATTCTTTGGTGCAACATGAAACTGTCAAACTCAATTGGTACCATTAGATGATATGTTCTGATTTTAACATTACTATCTAGGAGACAAGAATCTTGATTTGATTATTTGGAAATTTTTGAGTAAGATAAATAATTGGTGTGACATAGACTATGGGATTCACTGTGGTTAACTAATACCAACTTAAAAATCTTAGACCATATAATGCATGTGTATGTGAGATAATTGTGAATGAGAGTCATCAATATGTATGTAAAATTCATATAGGGTAAATTTAAGTCAAACCTTACATTTATAAATATTAATTACAAGATTTTAGTGACTAAAAATTTGCCCATTTTATTTTAGTATTGAAATGCAATACAAATACTAGATTAAAAGGATAAATAAATGTACCTGAGTGTGTGCAACACACTTTGTATTTGGGAGATGCTCCAAACATGCAACTTGCTCTAAAAAAACCTACAATTAAAATGTAAAAATAATTTTTTTTGAAATAAAATCTAAAAATACATAAAATAAAACTTGAAATTTAAGAGCAAGGAAATACTACACATATATTTGGGTAAATTGCATTTCTATATAACTTATTGGAGATGATTTTTCCTTGTTAAAGCATTAGATAATGGTTCCTCTTTTTGAACCCATTTTAGAGAATTGGGGGTGATCAATTCCCAATGGAGTAACTAATTCAAAGGATATGGATTAGGAAGCCAAATTTGCCCAACTCTCATTGGAAAACAATAAACAAAGGGAATATTTCTAAGGCTATTGAGTATTTAAGAAACCTCAACTGGACTAACCCATGTAAATAATCATACACTAATTTTTTCATTGATCTTGTATATAAAAGATGGAAGGTGGGAGCCATATATTTGGCTTGTGGAGTAATTCCAAGGCATTTGAGGGCATTGAATTTCAATTTCATTACTCATTTAATTTTTAATAAATTATTGTAAATGGATTTACAGATTCAAGGGTGTTCATTGTTAGTTAATATAAAATATTTTTGAAAAATTGAAATTATAATATTGAAGGTATATGAACAATATTAATGCCCCATTATTGGTTTTAATATTTGTGAACTTTTATAACATGTACATATGAACCAAATTCATGCCCCAAAATATGAACTTATTAATGCCAATATGATATATAATGTCATGCATTTATATGCCATTTTTTCTCCATATCTTAAAAATCTAAATTAGTGAAAATGCATGGCACATGTCAACAAAAATATTTGAATATGGGTATATTTTAAAATATTTTAATTTATGGCCTTAAAATTGATTGAATATACATGGCATATTTACCCAAATATTATCTAAAATATATATTCTAGTTAATTTTTGCCAAACTCTATATTCTGTGCTCATGGAAGCTTAAGTATCTATGAAAATCCAAATCATATTCCCCTTTTTGATGTGAGGGACATAGATTTCAAGTCATTCATATCAATATAAATATTTAACTATATCATGTTATGTATAAATATGTAATCATGTATAGTCATGACAACATGTGGATAAAATGTCATTATAGTAAATAATATGGTATAAAATCATATATGAAACATATTTAATCCAAGGCATATAAGTGTCATGTAAATATGTATATATAAATTAGGCATGTAGTATGAATCATCACTAATAAATGTACTCAATAAGACTATGTAGTAAAGGTGCATGATATGGATCATGGCACCACACACAAGGAGGAGGTTCATGATATTGATTGTGGCACATACAAACTTATAAAATGCAATAAGCTCAACAAGTTCAACAATAAATATCATGGAAATGATACATATTTAATCGCATGCAATGTCACACATAAGGCCAAGGGAACACATACAAGGGACAATAAAGTCACACAAAAAAAATTAATGAGTCATAACCAAGGGTAAATAAATGTTACGCACACAATTATCCATTATAAATGGGAAAAAACATTGATAAAACATAGAAAGTATAAGATAGTCTACATAGTCCAAGTATGTATATTTTATAGGATTGTAAAATAATCTATCCATGTAACATTATATAAAGTATGATTAATATCAAGACATGTGTAATAAATCAATATAGCTCAACACGGTAAATAAAAAGTTCAAATAAGGATATAACTTGTAATAACATAACCCATGGAAGAATATGCCCCCAATAGTGGCATAGCCCCCTAGGTATAGGGAAGGTCCAACATAGATGTATCCATATATCATGTGTATTTTTATGCCCTGTACATCACTCATGTATACCATGAAATTCATGTGTATATATAAAATGATATATAATTTACCAAACATGTGAAAAATACCATATGTAAGTGATGTAAACTAGTAAGCATGTCATGCTCAAGTCTTGATTTTTTTTTTTTGGAGTATCAGAATTTTTTGTGTATTTGATTTTTTTTCCTATATTTTGAATACTTGAAATTTTGAAATAAAATTATATAATCAAGCAAACACAAGTGTAAAATATTTGAAAATAGAATAATGGGATGGATACAAACAATATGAAATATGTTAATGCATAATGTGGCCAAAATATAATAACATGGTGATGTCTAAGAAGTGTAGTAAAATAATATGCCTACACTATATACATGAATTGCAACATCATGGCTCCCAAGATTTTATGGAAGGTGGAAGGGGATGAGAATTAATTAATTAATATTATCATAAATGTATGTGATCATGTAAGTGCAATGAAAGCCCTACTATATGTAAGTATTTAATATGTAAGAGTGAGAAGGTAATATAACACAAAGGATGTGCACTAGAATGATATAGCTATGAAGGATAAATTATTTCAAGATAAATGTTAAATATGTCTAAATTAGGATAAATATAAAAAAATTAAGGGCAATTTCATAATATAAAAATGTCTATAATAATGACCAATTCAATATCATATTTACATATGTGTTTGAAGATAGAAGAATAGATGAAATGAATAATCAAAAAAACATCAAAAAAATATGTATAACAAATTATATTCCTACCAATCAAAGATCCCATGAAGGGGATGCTCATATTCAGGTCTTGTATCATATGTGTCATTTACATCAATTATATTACCATATTCATCCTACATTTTAGACATGTCGTTCCAATCATATTTTGTATTTGTAGTAGGATATGCATAACCAATCGTACCATATTATGGAATTGATTTAGTAAATATCCTTTGATTCAATATGTCCCTTTTCCTTAATATCATTTATCTCATCAATGGCTATAGATTAATTTGATATCATCACATGACTCTTAGTATAATATTTATTTGCACTATATTTTATTGCTTTTAAACTTCTTTCGTAAGAACCTCTTGCTTAGTCAAATATAATTTCTTAGTTTCCAATTTTATAAGTTCAATTTATTGTTCATCCTCTTATAATTTTTTTAACTTTCCTTGTAATTTTTCCTTTTCTATTTTTTCCTTATGTAACATCTATTTATCTAATTATTATTTTATTTGATCATTAATTTCTTCACATGTCTTTGGTACCCATATTTTTGTATGATCAAGTCTTATGTGATGTGAGCTATAAGAAAGCCTTATTCTAGTGATACATTCCATAAAGGTCTGAGGGAACATTAGTTCCTTTAAAGGAACAAGTTCTGATATCTCAGCCTTCCTATAATGAGTAGTATAATAATATGGAGAGGGGAACCTTGTTTTCCTATTGTCACTTGTATCAAATATTTTGTTGCAATGAATTTTATCTCTATGTCCATTGATATGTGATAGTTGAAAAAATGTCTTTCTCTTACTCATTAAATATGATGATGAGGATGATAGTAAATAGGAGGTAACTTGATTAATTTATTATCAAGTAATGTCTGCAAAAATAACACCTAGCCTCTCCTTTAAATTGTTAAACTTGATGGGTTGTTTCATGTTCAAAGGAGGTAAACTCATGTAATTTTGTGCCTCATAATTATCCATGTTTATACATTTTTCTTATCCTTTCCATTAGATAAAAATTTATCTTTAAAAATGGCATAATTTTATTCACTTTCCTCATGTGTAACTTATGTTTCATTAACTCCCTTAGTTGTATATTATTGTTTCTTCTCAAGCCATAGTTGAGATGAAATGTTTTGTGGCATGTAGGATTTATATGGAAAACTAGATATGCAATTGATATTACCATGGTCAAAATCCTTCTTATGTGCAATTTTATTCTCAAGTGATGTAACCTTTAGGCACAAAGTTTGAATTTGCTTTTGTAGATCACCTATTGTATGCATCATGAAGACAATATTCCGAGTAGGAATGATAGTAGTTTTAAAATATTCATTCATTGGTTGTAACTCGCTATCATCATAAATATTTGTATCATCACATTTCTTAGAATGAATTTATATTAGAACATCATTGAAATCATTTCATAAAACTAAATCATTTTCTATGTAATCATCATTGCATAATTTGGAATCATTTTCTATGGAAACCTCATTGCATAACTTGGAATCACTTTCTACAGAAGCATGATTACATAATTTGGAGTCAATTTCTATGGAAACCTCATTGCATAACTTGTAATTACTTTCTATGGAAACCTCATTGCATAAATTAGGGTTATCATCACATTTATTTTCAATAATAACATAATGTTACATGCACTTTTTATACCATTGCATTTTGTATCACCTAATAAGATGAATTACTTTGAAAAACCATTGTGGAAAACTAAGTGTGAAAAATGGATATTTTTTCACATAGTTTATTATGTGGAATGATGTGATGCAGTTCTTAATTAAGTGTATCTTTTTGATTTGCATCTGAAATAAGCTCTTAGGGACACACATATCTATATTTTTTTACATTCCTCTCGTTCTATTGTATCATTAATAGAAGAATTTAAAGAAGAAGTAGGAGATCTAGGCTCTTCCATTTCAAAATTAATTTGTTTATTTTATTCTTCACTATATACATCACTATTTTACCAATCCTCTTCAAAATCATAATCATAGTCTTTTCCTTCATAATTATATTCCTTAGCTAAACAACTAGCATTATCAATTACACAAGTTTGTTAATTTATCCATTTGTTTTCATAATAATAAATCATGAAATGGATAAATTATCGGGGGGTTTATATGGAATATTCATTTAGAAATTACCAAAACCTAGGATAGAAAAAAGCACAATCAAAAATCCTACTTGTAAGATAAGAGAAAATATAGATAGTAGTGCCTTGACAAGGGTTAAATAAAGAACCAAATACTCTAAAAAAACCATGAGGAATTTGTTGAAATATAAAAAGGTTTTTTATTAAAAATAGCATAGTGTACTTAAACACCAACATATATTTATGTGTGTGCGTGTGATTAGTTCATATTATTTCTATTATATTATATTTTGGGTTCAAAAATTTAGTGAAGGGTTAGGTTATGATATAACCATGAGTTAATTAGGGTTCCTAATAGTTCAATACAAAAGGAATAAAAACCCTAATGTATATATATGTTTACAATATCAATTTAATGCAAGAGATAAATGACATTGTTTGAGGGATCTCTTGTTAAAACTAGATTTTCATTTGGAATCCACCCTTAGGGAAGCAAGTGTTCCCATATCTTTCTATTTATCAACATTTTAATCAATATTTTTCATTTCATTTTTTCATTAGTATTTTGGAACTTAGTAAGTGATATCAAATCTTCAGTCATTTTTTTTATTTTTTAGTCACTATTAAAATTCTAAGAGGAGTTTACTTGAGGAAAAACTAAAATTTTGTGACCAAAGAGGAGATGAAGGGGTTATTTCAAGAGTTATTTAAGGAGATCCAAAAATATATGTGTTCATCAATAAAATAACCAGATCAACTATTTGATGAAGAGGAGGATGAAACCGTTTTGGGAAAACATGACCCAGATCCACCAGATGAGGAAGAGGAAGAGCAAGGAAATGGAGTGAAATAAAAATTAAAATCATATCACCCTTCCTTTAATATACAAATGAATATCCCTCAGTATTATTTTTGAGGTAAGATGGAATCCCATACATATTTGAGCAAGCTTAAACTAACCTTTAAGGTATAGATTATTAACACCCAAGAGGAAAAGTTGAATGTGCATTTAAAAAACTTGGATGGTGTTTCCCACACTTAGGGAGAGACATGGGTTTCTAAAAATTTAAAAGGAAACTTTTTAGAATATTTCAAAGCTCTAAATAAGAGATTCAATCATAATTGGGATGAACTATATGATACATAATAGATGCACATGTTTCAAAAATATATGTTCATGGAAGCTTATATAAAAAAATCATGTTTTAGAGTCCAAGGCCAAACTCTCTTTTAGGCTAGTGTAGAAGTTCTATATTTCCAACCTGTAATTTGAGATTCAAACATATGTAAGAATGTTTGATTCAAACTCTTTCAAAATGGCCATTATTAGAGCTATAAAATCAGAAAAAACATATTGATGCCATAGATAACAAAATTGGTGGAAATAATGTTTGTAGATATTTTACTTAAGATAAGAAAGAGAAATACCCTAGTCATGAATTTGCCAATACATCCATTGTTTTAAAGCCATGTCATAGGTGTTCTAATTTTAGGATCATATATCATATCTATAATCCAAAAAAAATTGTATAACATAGGATGTGTGTTCTTCTAAACTAAGGTCAAAGTCAAATAATGAGGAAGCCCCCTAAAACCCTTCTTTAGGGTGTCAACCTGAAGATCTATCTCATGCTACCATATAAATTTGGTAACAATCTATGTCACCTTATGCAATGATAGGGTTAGGTTGTCTAGACACATTCAAGTTCTTTTCCCATGTCAATAAATCCTAATTTTTGGTCATGGTCAACCTTGGAATTACACTTAATATTCTAGATAAGAAACAAGTAAAATGAATATGGATTTATTTATACACTTCTAAAAGTTCCCCCACTCAATTTTTAAAGCCCTAGAGTATTGAATGTTTAAGAGTATTCCATAATATGCATATATCAGTGGTAGATTATTTCCTTAAAGATATATCTTATGTGGTCAATATTGGAGGTATGGATATTACTTTATGGGTTCAATGGTTATACTCACTTGGAACATAATCCACCAACCATCAAGAACAATTATTGTCATTCAAGTAAGGGTACCATGAGTATACTATCAAGTTCTTCCCCCTGAGGGAAATTAAAATTGTTGATTCCAATCATATGAAGAAAGGACATTTTAGATTTATGTCTCACATTTATAGTATGGATGTGGAATCTTATATATCATAGGAACATGTTCCAAGTATTTTAAAGCTTTTATGAATATATGAGGTAGCTTTCCAAGATCTGCCAAAGAGCCTATTACCAGATAGGGGATTGGAGTGCATTTTTGAGCTTAACCTTACAAAGGATCCAAATGTGTTACACCCTTATAGATTAAAAAATTAAAAATTCATAGATAGATATATTGATCACTAACTCTAGGAGGTTGACATTGTCATCCCTAGTAAGATCCCATATGTTGCTCCAATGGTACTAGCTAGGAATAGGGTTAGATCATATAGATTAGGTATCATTTATAGGGCCCTAAAAAAATCATAAAAAATAATAAATTTAATAATGCCAAGGATTAAATATATAATTTATGAGTTGTATAAGGCAAATTATTTCTCAAAAATAGACCTCAAATAAGGATACTATCATATACCAATTCAGATTCAGGACCAAGATAAGATGGCCTATAGAATAAATCAGGTCCACTCCCAATTTAGGGTCATGCCTTTTGGTCTTTGTAATTCTCCAACAACCTTTAAATCATTTATGAACAAGATATTCATACAATTCTTGCATAATTTTTTCTTGTATTTTCTTACAACATTATAGTTTATAATAATTCATTATCATCCCATCTTGAAAATTGAGATGTTGTGTTGCATATACTATCCAAGTAGAGTTTTAATGCCAAGGAATTTAAGTGTGAATTTTTTAAGGCATATTTGGAACACTTTGATCATGTAGCTATATTAAGGGGGTTCACACTAACCTTACAAATATTAAGGACATATGTGATTGGTGTGTACCTAATACTCTTAAGAAACTTCAATGTTATTTATGGAAGGAATACTTTTATATAATATTTTTGAGGAACCTCTTATCAATATCATGCCCCATAACTAACCTCACTAGGAAGGATTCATTTAATGTTTCCATAGATGCACAAAAATATTTCAAGGATAAAGATCTTTTTTGTAGTCAAATTCTAACAAGCCCTGATTTCTCAAAGTCTTTTGTCACTAGATGTGATGCCTATGGATCTAGACAAGATACAATTTTGTCTCCAGATGACCACATAATTACACTTGAATGTATGAATTTCAATGATATTGAACAAAGGATTTCTATCTATAGTAAGTAGATGTTTTCCATCTTACACGTAATTTCTATATGGCATCAATATCTATTGGGGAATAAGTTCATTATTATAACTAACCACCTCAGCCTTAAGCACTTATTAACTCAAGGAAAATTAGCAAAGAAGAAACATAAATGGGCTGATCACCTTCAATATTATTACTTTGAAATGCTTTAAAACAATGGAAAGGATAATATGGTGGTAGATGCATTGTATCACTAAGAAGAGACATTAGTATTTTAGGTCATCTCCATCAACTAGCCTACTTGGATATATGACCTTATATAGGATTATTTAACTCACCTAACCTCAATTAATCTCATGAAATAAATTTAAGATTGGGAAAAATATTTTGTCAATTTGTAATGGCATCATTTTTTTCCATGGGTGCATTTATTTGAGGGCTGACTCTCCCTTTCTTTAGAAGGTGCTAGAGCTCGACCATGTGTCTCCATTTGTATGCCATGTTGAGTTATAGAAAACATATAAAATAATCAAAGGTAACCTCTTATATAAAATAATTAAGGTATGCATTCCATAATTTATAGATGAGTGTGACATCTTCCAATGGAATAAGGGGGAGAGTGTTCCTTTGCCAAGCCTTCTACAACCAAATTTGGTTCCATATAAAAAATGGTAAATTATGTCAATGGGATTTATCTTGGGTCTTCCCAGATATAGTATTAAATATTATTTCTTTTTGGTGGTTAATAAAGGTGGGTAGCAATGGTCATGTTGACTACTAGACTTGTACCATTGTGAAGGTAGTTTTAGGCCTTCACAGTCTGAAGTAACATGAAGGAAATCCTAGACTATGGGTGACCTAATAGGTGGATTGAATCTATATATTTTAAGGGTATCTCCTCTTGGTGTATCATTGAGGATCTCTACTCCACACTACCAACTTACAAAGGAAAAGAGAAGAAGGTAAACTGAAAGAAAAACCTATCTAAATGAGGTGATACACCAAAATGTAACCTCCACTTATGTAATATGCACTAATAAGGATGAATAATATCATAAACCTGATTAAAATTCCCAAATTATAATCTCCAAACAATAATGTTTCACATAGAGGCTCATGTTTGATGCATGATCTAAGGTTGCTATTGAATAGGTCTCTCAAAGACACTTAAGGAAAGCTTACACTTGCCAAACATACAAGATTATTAGAGCACACTATGAAACCAGTAAGGATGAGTTAACACCAAAAAATAGGTAAGGATGAAAGGAAAAAATTAAATTAAATCTATATTATCACTGTCATTCATCAACAAACCATGAAAATACATTAAACACAAGCTTTGAGGAGACATGAATTTTATCTTATTTATTCAAAATAGGAAAGAAAAATTATTTTTATAAGCATGTCCTTGACACAACTTAGGTTAAGGATTGTTTAAAATTCCAAAAATTGGATTACATATATAGAATATGAGAGAGGAAAGAGATACAAGGCCCCCAAAACTAGGAAATATGACATTTTCTTAATCTTTCTTGAAACCCAACGTAGTATTATTTATTATTCTCTCATCCACATTTTGAAAAATAACATAGAGATTAGAATTAGACCCATTTTTAATCATTAATAATTCATGAATTCTTTATCCTTGATTTATAGAGTTTGACTCTAACAAGTGCCTAAATTCTTGCTCAAGAACCCTATGTTCTTGGTTGAATGCCTCCCTTGACTAGAAAAGGTCCTTTCCTTGAAAACTATTTTTAAAATCCCATTAAATTATTCATTTAAATTATTCATCTCTTTAATTTATGATGTCTCTCCAACTAATTGATTTTTTTAGGACTCTTTGATACAACTTTGACTTTGTCTCCTTGTTAGGCGTTGGAAGGAAGGGGAGTATGATTAGGAGTCCTTGAGAACCATTCAAAATTTGAATCCTTCAAAAAAAATAATGACTTATTATTGTATTTAAAGGTGAGGAGGAACCTTGAAAATATTTTTTATTAGGTCTTATGCATCAATTTGGGTGTTTTGAATACTTGACTCTTTTATTATTAAAGAGGCTTAGGAGAGAGAAATTGAGTTTCTACATTGGAATTGGAAAAATTCCACCATGAATGGATTATACACATGATATAAAACCTAAAAAAAGGAATTTGGAGTCATCAAGTAGTCCAAAAGACATCATTTTGCTCATATGGCATGCTTTAGCACCCATTCCTTATATCCCTAAAAAACTGAAACGCTCCTTGTCCAAAGGATTTTATAGATCAACATGGAAAATTTAGAACATTTTTTAGTACCCTCTATCCCATTAAAACTACACACAAAATTTCATGATCATAATCCAAGTGTAAGTACTCATTTTCCTTCATTTTCTTCACCAATTAGGCTTAATTAGGCCTCCTAAGCCTAGAAATTAGAAATATTACTCCTAATATCTCCCAAACATGTGAAAATATCTAAAAAAATTTTATTAACTTTTATCATATTGTCAAAAACCTCCATGTCAATTTTGGGGTCCTAAAATCCTATGGAAGTGTGCAAGCCAAGAAACCACCTTGCTTCCTAGTCTTATTTTGAGCCTATTTGGGGCTACCTTAAAAAATGGGCCTCGTTAGACCATCTCGATAATATACCATGAAAATTTTGGATCTTTAATATTTATTATAAATCCCAAATGACCATCTCCTTTGAAAATGTTTCCATTTAGTTTCAGGATCACCTTGTGACCTCACTTTATTTTATGAGGTAGACCTAAGAGTCCTTTCAACATACTCTACTCTTTGCTTAAAGCTTAGAACTATTCTAGACTAAGTTTTTTTGTATCCTATAGGTGCTTAGGTGAGTTTAGGATCTACTTGACTATGTTGTGGATTTAAAACCTCAACATCACAATACTTATCCTAATAGTTCATAGACTTATCTTGAAAATTTAGGTTAAACCTCAAAACCCTTTCAAACTTCTCTATCTCTTTCTTCAACTTGAACATGGACTATTTATTTCAAATAGGACTGTAGATTACTTTATTAGGTTCAGGACTATATATAGTAGTTTTAAAATATTCACTTCCAGTTCAATGGTTATCCTTTTGGCCAATTTTTGGCCCACATGTAAAAGCTCTGGCAAGGTTGGATCGAAGGGGCAAAGAGAGGAATCTAAGCAAGTTGAGAAGGATCTAAGTAGTGTTCTAATGTAGTATTAGGTTGAATGACTAAGTCTATGGAAGGTCCTTTAATTTGACTGGGGTCATTCCTTGATTCTTTCCTCTAAGTTATTTCTTATAGGTATCTTCCTTGATCATTCCTTCAGGGATTTTTCCCGAGAGACATAAAGAAGTGGAGCAAAAATTTCCTTCAAAAAAATATTTCAAAGGGAAAGGGAAAGCCCACAAGAAGAAGGAGGCCTGAAGGAAAAATCTAAAGACCTGGCCAAGGAAAATCCCAAAGCCTTAGAGACAGGAAAAGCTCGAAGTCATCAAATGTAAGAAATCTAAAGACTTCAAGCAACTGAGGTCTAAAGTAAAGAAGATGAACAAGTCTGAAGTTGAGAAGCTTAGAAAACCCAAATTACTTTATATAGAGTAAATAAGGTTTCTAAAAGTTCTCTACTTAATGGACTTCATAAGTAAAGAAGATGAACAAGTTCAAAGTTGAGAAGCCTGGAAAACCCAAATTACTCTATATAAAGTAAATCAGGTTTCCCCAAGTGCTCTACTTAAGAAAGCTTTATGAGTAAAGGAGCGGTTGAGGTCAGAAGTAAGAGAGATCAGAAATATTGAGTTACTCTATATAGAGTAAATCAATATTCTTCAAGTTTTTGATTTAAATTTAGTCCAGTAGCATGAGAGACATAGAAGCAATAAATGACAAACTAATGCATGGCGTAAGCTAGAGTAGAAGGTGACCAATCAGAGTGGGAGATTCCAAGTGGATAGTAGATGGATATTTAATGAATTTTTCCATCCTTAAACATGGCCATTGACAAAAAACCATTCGATTTAAATGCATCATGGCTCAGGCAGGTTAAAACACATGGAGACCTACATCTCTTTTAGTAAGACACATGAAAATGGAAAGATGCCATGCCATCTTGATGGAAAAGATCAATTTAGATTCTCATAACATGACTTTTAGATATGCCAAAGGGAGACTTGGATTAATGAGATTGGCTCGAGGAGAGTTTTTTGCAATGATTCTAGGTAACATGTCTCATAACTGAGCAAGGATAATGACAGTAGTTAGCAATCATCAGCAAATCATGACTTATTTCTTCTCTCTCTCCACGTGGATCTCTCTCTCTTCCCTTCTCTATATATATCATGGTACTTACCATTTATGAAGGTTCCCAATTTTTAGACATTTCTCATCTTGCTAGGAGATGAATACTCATTGAGGCATTTGGAAAAGTGTGTTCCCTTGGTTAGGATCAACCCTACTAAGATATTATAAGAAATTCCTCCTAAATGTGATGAGACTCGATTTATTTGCCTATTTCCTATCTTCCATTAGTGTTTTAGCGTAATTTTGTTGGGTAGATTCATGAATGGTTTATTCCTAAACCATCAATCTTATACTTGCCTCTTTGAAGTGTCTTTAATATTTATAGGTTCCATCTGAGAATATTCAATAACTTCATGAGGACAAGGAGCACAAGAGGGCTGATATGGTAAATATGAGGGTTCTTGATGAGCAATGGGAGGAGTTTCATCCACAAGACTTGGCATGGCATAACTGGGATTCATATCCCAAGAAGGCCTCCAAGATTGTATAAGTTTTTTTCTTGAGGAAGGGTAGGTGTATTTGGAATAAAACTTGGAACATAAGAATTTTGATCATGGGTAATAAGAGATGGCTAAGGTGGTTTAGGTTGGATCTCTTGATTCTCCCATCTCACTAACCTTTCTATCCACCATTGAATCATGCATATCATTTCATGAAATTAATAAGTCATGGCATAATGATTTTATTCTCTAACTTCTTCCCACATACTTGTCAACATCTACACTATTTTTTTCATCTTCTCATTGAGGTGAAAAGGAATCACATTCAATTCTCTATCCCATACTCTCATCACCCCTTCAGACTTTAGCATATTTGGCTTGAATACTGACAAAGATAGGGTAGGGGAATAATGATTTTGAGTTGGATATGGAGTAGGATGAGGTGAGTATGACTACTACAAGTCTTTATAAGACTATTAAATCATATAGTTAGGGTCATAGTGAGGCTGATAAGGGTCACTATAAGGCTGATATGATTCATCATACACTCTTGATAAGAATAATCATAGGGATGATAATATTCTTGGTAAGGCATATTAGGCTCATAAAAAGTTTCATATGGATCATAATAAGGCTCATATGGATCATGACCGATATGGTATAATTCACTGTAAGGCTAATATGGAAACATAACATAGGAATTTTCCTCATATATAGCCATAAAAACAACATCAGGATAGTGCAATGAAAAACACTTAGAAATTATACCTAGACTATTATAAGAAGTTGATTTACCTTAGAGTCACTAAATACTTCACAAATAATTCTTCTAAAACTATAATTTCACCAATACTAGCACCAATGTGTCCCATCAGGCAAGCTAAAAAATGTTGACTACTAGACTTGCACTTTGTGGAGGAGCAGTCTATGTGGCCATAACCTATGATGGAAGAGTGGGGGGATCCTTAGGCAACACAGGCATAGTGGTAGTCTCTATGGCTGTCAGAGGAGGTGATGGAGGGAGAGGCATAAAACATATGGGTGTTGCATCCCTATATTTTTCAATCTCTAGAGTGGATTGAGCTGGAGCTTCTAATAGTATAGGTATAACCTCTATGGCAAGCTTGTGATTGGCCTTCTCAACACCCTGCATCTTTGCTTGCTTAGTAACAATATCTAACAAGTGCACTTCCCTGGCTTCAATGAATAACTTAACCATGAGTTTAATTTCCACTAACTATAAGAGCACCTCAGTTTACATAGGATATTATTTCTCCAAATCCTTTTATTTGACCACCTCCTATTGTTTCTTCACTTCCTTTCTTCTTCTATGCTCGATAGCTCATTGTGCCCCTTCTTGGTTAGCCTATTTCTCCTCAAGTGTTTGTGCATCCAATACCACCTCTTCAATATCCATTAGGGGTTCATTAGACTATGATGAATATTAAATTATAATGGATTCAAGAATTATGTCCCTCGATACATGTCCCTTATTATGCCCAAAGCTATGGGAGTCCTTAAGAAATGATGATGTCATCCCTCCTAAATATATAATAACTACTGAAGATGGTTGGTTGTAGGTACAACATCCAGCTCTTCCTCTACCATAATCAATTTATACCTACATAGTGTGTGAAGCCTATGCTGGAGTGATTATGGTAGACTTTCATCAAGAGGGTCAACTTGTTGGGCTTAAGAGGACTCATTTGAAAGCACCTCCTACCATAATCTATTCTTGAAGCTATTACAATTTAGCTTCCTCACCCACAATATCCACAATAATGGATTGTGGATACAAAATAAGAATAATTTTTCTTCCTCCCTCTCACATAAATCACCAGCCATATGTGATCATAATTTGGTATACCTCTTATTTGTCAATCTAAAAATTATAACATTCATATTCTATAGTAATCTGAGGCACATTTGTGTCATCTAATCAGGTCTTCTGACTGTGAGTATTCCTTCATGGGGGAGAAAGTGAGTGACAACTCTTATGAGCTTTGCACTTTCCCTGATCAAATTGAGAAGATGTTGTTGGGGAAGTCTATGTAATGTCCACCAGAATGGGAACGTCAAGCAGAATGGTGTGTAAAGGGGTCACTCAGTGAGCAGCTAGACTTTTTTGTTGAGCATGTTCCATTTGGGTCATATGCATATCAATGAAGAACGGAAAAGGTGAAACTAGAGCCTTGGGAAGCTCATGAATGTGAAAATAAATCCCCTGAAGAAGCTTCACAACCACTGCATGTTGGCCCAAAAACTGCATCACAGGTTGTGGGATTCATGGGTTATTAAGCACCAATTCTATGAGTTCATTCCACTAGCCATTGAATAAATGTTGATGCACAAGGTAAATAATTTCACTATGTTTCTATATGACGTTCTAAAATGTAATGGCAAGCCAATAGTCAACATATGGATTGGCAATGCCTTCAAGAGACTTTCACTATGTAAATACTAGAAATAATACCAAAAATTGATATTGAAAAGTTTGTTTTGCAAACATGAGGACTTTTATAATATTCATTTTTAGCTGAGTCACCAAGAATTTTAGCCAATTAAATTGTTCCCCTTGTGATGCACAATGTTTATGACCCCTTTTGGTCCTCCTTCATGGATTCGGTGCTTTGCCAAAAGTGTGTAGCAATACACTCTGCTAATATGCAGATGGCTTCATTGGGGATATCATCCAAATGAATGTCATGATTGACATGGGTATATACCTCCTTAATCTTTGATAGAATCAAAGGATATTTTGATTTGTAAGGCACCAAAGAACATCCTCATGCTGACATACCTATGGTCCTTGTCATCGCAACCTAATTTACATATATAGTGATATTCATAGATAAATAGATCTTCCCATCATTATACCAACACAACATAAGTTCCATGATTTCACTGAGTTGACCAAAGTTAAGAATCCAAATTAGATGCTCCACATCAGTATTATGGAATCTATATGGTGGTGCAATTTCAAATGGTTGTGCCTTTGATATTGATTTGTGAACAAATAATATTTCTTCAACCCATTTGAGTGAAGGATATGCCTTAAGATCTAAAAATTTATCTTGACATATGTTTAAGTTGACCATGATGTCTTTTAATTATGCCACAGAGATGGTTTTGATGAAGTGAGGCAATGTAGTAACAAACAATTTGAATATCTTTGCTCTGAAGGAAAACTAGTTAGAATACAAGGGTACAAAGTGGTGTGAGAGACTTGGAGAGAAGCTCACCAATTTGTTTTAAATTTCTAAGGCTAAAATGATTATTCAACTGGCAACATGGGTTATATATAAAGGTGGCATGCACTTGATATGATTCTTAAGATTTAAATGTGCCAAAATCATCTTGGGGTTTTCATTTTGAAAACATTAGTAACCAAATCATAGAATTGATTAACTGACACACTTTTTGTTGATGTGGCATATTTTTGTGGCGATTAGGTAGAGTGATGTGAACCACTAAATTTTTGAATTTATGATTCCCTTGTTTGATGTGGATCATGATAATTATTTGGAGTTGATTATACCTATCTCACATGCTTAGGTATTAACACCCATCGCTTAGCCATTATTCATCATCAATATTTCAATCATACAAAGATTTCCTAGACATAATTATCTTGCCTTGCCACCAATTTTAAACATGGTATAGTTGCTTAGCTCCCCTTATGATCACTACCTCCTTGAGAGTTATTGGAACCAATTTGTGTACATATACTTATGAACTACACACAAAACATAAAAAAAACCAAACCCAATCCACACAACCTAAAAAAAATGAATCATATGCTAAAGTGGTGTGAATGAGTACCTTATTGGGGGTAGGGTTTGAGCATACTACCGTTGACCTTTCTAGGTAAGATGGTCCCTTGTAAATATTGTAGTACCACCATTCAAAATTATGGTAATGCATGAATAATATATGGTTCCTTCCAATAGATGTTTAGTTTTCCTAGAAAAGCTCAGAACTGGCTATCATACAACATGATGGGCTGATCTATCTAAAATTATTTAGTGCATAGATTATTATCGTGATAAGATTTATGCCTATGATTATTTACTTATTACATACAAGCTACTCTATGATGGTCTTCATCCATCCTGTTGAGGTCTAATAGCCTATTCCTTAAAGATTATTGGTCTCCCATATGCATAATGATTATAATCCATAGGCTGGGTATAACATACTTTATGGGCATTACTGTTCTAAACCATAAACCATTGGAAAGGGGGTAAACCCTGAGGCACATTTGTAATGCATGTGATAGACCCATAAGATGATAGGAAGTATATCTTCCCAGTCATTGTGTTGAACATTAAATACTTTTATAAGCATCTTACCTAAGACTTTATTTGTAGCCTCTGCATGACCATTTGTCTAAGGGTGATAAGTTATACTTTGGTGGTGCAAGATGAATAATTCATTAATAAGTGTTTCTATGGTTTTGTTCAAAAAGTGTGTACCTCTATTTCTTACCATATTGATTGGACATCCAAACCTGGTGATTATGTTCTCATATTATAACTTTGTTATGTCCTTTGCACTGCATCTAGTTATCATAGAAGCTTTGACCCACTTGTTGAAATAGTCAGTTGCAGTAATTATATAGCATACATGACTACATTTTCTAGATAGATTCATAGGTCTAACAAAATCAAACCCCCATTATTTAAAGGGTTATTGTGCAAGCATTAGATGGATCAGTATTTCATCATGATGGTTTGACTTTCCCATCCCTTACATACATCACATTGTTGTGTGATTCGTTACACATCCTAAAATAAATAAGGCCACCATAAGCCACTTTGCAAAACTTTTTTTCTTGTAGCATCCCCAATGAAGTGACCTCCTATGATACCTTGATGTGCTTTTTCAATTACTTGAGGTCGTCCATGCTCAAGTGCAACTCTTTACATCAATTCATCCATACCTAGATAGTATATAAAATCTCCAATGATACTAAATGGAAGGGCCTTAGTAATCAAATATTTTTTTCTCACTCTATGTAGTGTTCTATAAATGTCCCCTATTCCATAAACTATGCAATCTCCTCTAATTAATCAGGAATCATAGACACCCAAAATCAATATGCATCAAGTGATTCATCAATAATTTCCTCTAGATCTTCACCAATTTGGAGCCAACTCAAATGGTATGGTCCAACATTCTCTAGACTAGGTTTGATATTAATGTGAAACTAAAACTCTTGAAAAATCATTAACCATCGAGATATCCATCCTCCTAGTAAAGGTTTATTTACCAAGTAACACAGGGTTTGGTGATTGATGAACAACTTGAATGGTGTAGCTAATAAGTAATGGTAAAATTTTTGCAATGTGAATATTATCATAAGGGTTTCATGCTTAATAGTACTATAATTTTTTTCAGCCATAGATAGTTTCTAATTGGCAAAATGAATTAGGTGCTTCAACCCACCCTCTCCTGACTACACTAACACAAGACTAACTATGATCCATGATGTATCCACATGTACACAGAAGGACTTACTCCAATCTATAAAAATAAATGTTGGTGTAGTTATCAATCTCTACTTTAAATCAAAGAATGTTGCCTGGAAGTCATCTATCTAGTTTAACCATGTATCTTTTCTTAATATATTCTCTAAAGGTTTAAATATTTTATTATACCCCTTATTAAACTTTCTATAGTAGCCTGTATGTCTAAGGAAGGATTTCACCTCTATCATAGATGTGGGTGGTGGCATTCCCACAATCACTACAATTTTGGTTGGATCCACCAAGATACCTTTGCTACAAACTAAATGACCTAACAAAACCCCAAAAGGTGTAAAAATGAACATTTTTTAAAATTGAGTGCTATACACAGTGCTCTGCATCTCTCTAACATCAATCTTAGTTTGGACAAGTGATTCCTAAATAAAGAAATGACTATCCAATCATCCAAATAGACTTCTAAGAAATCATGGATGAAATCCTTGAATGCAACTACAACAACCCTTGAAAAAACTACAGGTGAATTTTTTAGTCCAAATGACATTACCTTATACACAAAAGAACCCCATTCTACTGCAAAGGTCATCTTGTCTCTATCTTATTCTGTGACTGGAATCTAATGGTACCTACTAAAACTATCAGTAAAGGAATACACCTCGTGGCCTGTGATTGCTTCTAAAACTTCATCTATAAATGGGATAGGGAAAGATTCATTAATGCAAGCCTTATTTAAAATATGATATTCTACATAAACTCTTATCTCACTGGTCTTATTTGGTTGAACCACCATAAGACTCACAAAATCATATTTCTCCATAGGAAAAATAATTCTGACCTCCTACATGTGGTCCAATTCAACTTTGACCTTTAACTTCATGTTTGTGTTTAAATGGTAGGATATTTTCTTAATTAGTCATACACACTCCTTTCACTCAATGTGCATCTCTATCATAGATGGATACACACCTTTGACTTCAGTGAACTTGGTCAGGAAGACATCTTGATAATCCCATAGTAGATGTAGTACTTTGGATATGTCTTCTTGTGACCAATAATCACCAATATGTGACAATTTTGGAACATCCTCAGTCCCAATGTTTTAGATGTGCTCCTTCAAAGTTTTATGGTAAATATTATGATCTTCCTTAGGAATGAATTCATGTAGTAGCTATTTGATTTCTTGTTCTAGAATGTTAAGATGTCGTAACCTTTATTCTTTAGATGATTTTGTGACTGAACCTAGAAGTGTCTCAACTTCCTATTTTGGTTCAAATAATTCTATGATGGCCATATCATCCTCCTTAGCTGAATCTATTTTCCACTCATATTCATATTGTATTCTATGACATGGTTAAATAGATACCTTTACCTTGTCCTTCTCTAATTTATAGGCCTGTAGATCTTGATTCAAATTACAAGTTACATTGTGAGAGAATTATGAATCAGTTAATCCAAGTCTTTAATCCTCCCATGGCATAAAAAAACCTTTAGATTCTATAGTGCCTTGTGTGTTGGAGGGTTGTCATATTCAAAAATAAATGTCTAAATGAAATTGATTTGAACTTGTGCCTAACATCTTGTTTCCCTTCTACGCTCCTGGTGGATATACCAAGTAGTATGAAGGGTACCCAAAGTGTAATGTAAAATATGTGCCCAATACTTCAGATCAATATCTTATGTTGTCCAAACCTAAAAACATCAACAAATATGAAGCTCAGAGTAATCTCATTCATAAAATATTGGTTATTCCTTCCTTACTCCTTCTAGTAATTAGAACTGAGCTAGAAGGATTTTGCATGTTTCATCCCATTACATAGGTTCCTCCTTATGTACAAACCACTATTTTGTAGCAATCCCCTTCAATGCATATGTTAGAGCACTAGTTGTTTGGTCAATCTCAGGCACATATTATTAGAATCATAGTATAAAATGGCTAACATCCTTAGTGGAAAAATAGTGTGGTAGTTGACATTTCATTACAAAAACCATGTGTAGAGGTTAGATCTCATGGTCACCCTTCATCTAATTAAGAATTTGAGTGTCATAATTTCCACTAACCAAATAATCCCTATCCCATAGTAAAACACATTCTCTTGTTGGTTCTATGTAATCTTGATCTATTTGACTAGCCTGATATAAAAAATCTATGTCTAACTGAGTTGGTGACCTTATGGACATAGAACTTACATCATATGCCACTAATGGTAGAATCTCCAAACGTGGTAACATAAATTTTAGAGGTAAATCCTTTAACCACAAAGGTACCTTGGGAAGGCTTGTGTGATTGTAGAGGAAGTCACATTCATTGGCTCATAAGGCCTATCATCTGTCTTCAGTGTTCACCTTCATCCAACTGTTCTTATCACAGACATATGGAGAATTAGGCTCTTTAGGAATACAGTATGCTTTATGTCCATCTTTGTTCAAATTAATCACTATAAACTTATCTCCTTCATGAGCTTCTAACTAGTTCCTTACTATATTGATGGTTATATAACCATCATAGGCCCATTTTTTTTCCAATGAACATAGGATAATGCATCTTATTCATCTTCATATCTATAACTTCAAAGTCACCATACAATCTCAGTTCTTCAAATTTGATCTCCACATCCATAATCCAAAAGACTCAGTGTAAATGGGTTGTAATTTAGCACAGGTCAGCCAATAACAACCCATATAGATCGAGGGATCACATTTACAGTGCTACCAAAATTAAACATTACATTGGGTACATTAGACCCTATGATTTAAATGTCCATCCTTAAATCAACATTCAATGGTTTCTTGATTTTTACATAACATATCATTTGATCTACTCATTGTTATCCCTTTTATACATAATCTAGTAGATTATAGAGCAAATTGGTGATGTTTTATGAGATGTCCTCATTCTACAGTGTACTAAGGATCTTCATCAAGTCCATCAAGGTGGTGATAAAACCATCTTATCGAATGATGTTCCCTATTTTCCCATACATTAATGCATCTATGGCTGCAACATCATCTTCAATAGTTTCTTATTATTGAGTCATTTTCAAAATATGTGTTGCTTTGTGTACCAACCCTTTCTCTGTGATGAGATTTGGATACTTGTCTAGTTATGCTTTCTTGTGTTAATTACAAAGGGGGTAATCCTTGCTTTGTGTGCTATCAACAAGTGATGGCTTACAAGAATGCATCCTCTTAGGGATATGCAATTACCATGTTTACATTTTTTACTGTTATGTCCTCATGTTGTTTTTCCAACACTAGACAATCCTCTATATCATTTTGTTTAGAGACCCTATAATAGGCATGTAAGCATACTTCATGTGACCCTACTCCTCCCTATTATTATATATTGACTCATGTGGAGACTACCAACCCTGGTTATCTTGTTTAGAGTAATAATCCACTTGCTTGGACCTCTTCGATGCATTATGCCCATCCTTTAACCATGCTGGACCTTTTTCATACCAAAAGGGCTCTCTAGGGACCCCTCAAGATCCTTTCAGGAGCACTTTGACCTACTCAAGCCCCTATTTGACCTAGGTCATGGCTTAGGAAGAAAACCCATGTCCTAGCCCAAACATTTCCTTCATGAAAGCCATGGCCTAGGATTTGGCCTTAGTAAAACACATGAAAATTCCCAGATTTGGTCCAAAATAGTTTAAAATGGCTACATTTTTGACTTGTTGATAGATTAGGGTTGGATATATGCATGTTTACTCATTAATTCACTCTCTCTATTCAGTCTCACTCCAATTTTTATGCATCTCTCTCTGATTATCTCCATTGATCATCTCACATTGAAAGCTTGGTTACCTCCTTGAATCTCTCTCGATTCTTGCTTGGAACAATTGATTTCCTTGTGAAAAGGGATGCCTTATATTTTTGTTGCTTCCATTTGGTGATTCTCTTTTTTTTTATAGTGTTCCTAAAGCTTTTGGACTTCTCATTGCCTCCTCAAGACTCCATTTCACCTATCATTTGTGCTCCTTATATTGCCTCTCATAGATTGGTGGTTTCTCCTTCATCTCTTCCATAGATTTGGCTCTTAGTATGGACTTAGCCTATACATAGCCTGGTCTTCTTCCTCTCTTGCCTCCTAGATTGGATAATCATTTGGTATAGATTCTATGCATCTTTTGAGTTTGATATGAGGGCACTTTAATTTGCAAATTGAAACTCTTTTGCTTATTTGTAGTAGTATATATGTTAGGGTTTATTTAGTTTTAGAAAACTAGGTGTTTGTTATCTTGCTTAGCATAAATTCTAAATTTTCCTATATTTGTATATGTCCAAAGATTACTTTCATTTCTTGAAATATTCCTTTGTTTTATGCCATTGCTCTCTTTTGAAGCTTGTTGCATTGCATAGTAGATATACTAGAAAACCTAGGCAATCTCTCTCTCTCTCTCTCTCTCTCTCTCTCTCTCTCTCTCTCTCTCTCTCTCTCTCTCTCTCTCTCTCTCTCTCTCTCTCTCTCTCTCTCTCTCTCTCTCTCTCTCTCTCTCTCTCTCTCTCTCTCTCTCTCTCTCACATTAAAAATAAAAACATTTTATTTCTAGAAAATAATCATATTACATTGAAAGATAACTCAAATAGGCATGATCTTGAACCCTAGCTTGAAAACATATTTTTTTCCCAAAATGTCTTTCATTTGGCCTCAAAGTGCCCTAATTTCTAGATTTACTTTTTGTCAGCTATTTCATCTCATTCAGTATTGTTTCTTCTTTCTTGCTCTTGTAATTCTTAGTATAAGTTTAGACACTTTATTCATTATGATTGGATCTTGTAGATGTTCATTCATACTTTGTATATTAATTTTTACTATCCCCAACCTAGTTTACAAGTCTATCTATAGCTTGGTACAAGCTATAAAACCTGATAGTCACTATAGACCTCTTATAGCCCATAGAACCCCTAAGCCTTCTAGACTCTTATTAGTTTGATTTAAAACCCTACCAAACACTGGTGGTTCCATTCATATTCTTGGAGCTACAAGGAATAGTAGGATTGACATTGAAAATTCATAGGGTAATTCCATTATACATGATTGAATTGACCACATAGATAACATTGAATTGGGGGTTGAGGTCCATTTACTATACCTCTTTATGATCCTCCTTAATAATATCCCCTCATTCCTCCATGGTATCCTCCTCTATTTGGTTGGAATTCCTAGTTATAAAACTATTATGGTCCATAGTTCACAAAATTTTGTTGAGGGTTCTACCCTTGCATTTTTTAATTCCACCATATTGAGCCTGATTTGGTTGTAGGTCCCAATTAGACTGCATTAGTTGTGGGATCATAGAATTCCCTAAATTCTAAGTTTGTATAAGGGATGTCTAATTATGAATTGGTGGATTCTAACTCGATGCATCTATAGGTTGGTATGCTTGTACTATTAATTCCTAAGGTATAATATCTAGATTGGTACTAGACCTATTCACATCAGGTGTGATGATAGCCTATGACGTTGTATTAGCTTTCTACGCATTTACTACAAATATGTTTTTAGTAATGTCTTCTCTCAGTTCTTATAATGCTTAAAATTTATTCTCATCATGATTATGGCCTTTATAGAAGTTGTAATACAAATTCTAAAAGTTGCATACTATTGTATCATATGAAATTTAGATGTCACATGTACAACTATGCAACAGATATCACATAACTCAATTTTTATTCTTGGGCACTCATTCCTATAGTGCCCTTCTTTGTTGCACTCTATACACTAAAGATTTTACTGAGGTCTTTGTGCTACTTATTGTTATTTTTCCAATTATTTTATGATGAGTTGTAAGGTTTTATCTCTCTAATAACTAAGAGCTAAAACTCCCCCATAATCTTTAATTTGTTTTAGACGGATTAAAATTGTTCTAGTTTTTATTTTATTAGTGAACTGCATTTGTGCAATAACAAACCTTATCCTTAGCCATAATCCCTCTATGAACCAATCAACCTTATCCTTGTCTACCACAACAAAATCAACTTTGTTCATTACGTCTGAAAATCTACAATCAGACTCAAAAAGTCTCTTTGGCTCCTTGCCTAATTTCTTTGAGATCTTATATGGTCTGACTAGAACATTTCTGGACTTTAAATTTTCCAAAAAACATTATTTTGACTTTATATAATGTAGCTTGGTCAACACCTTTTATGAAAAATAAATTTTAATGCTATACTAGTCAACTCTCCAATCAAATCACACTTCATCATTATTTTATCAATGATTCCTTTAGCTTACCATTTCATAGTGCAGGTGAGTAAGTATTTCTCTAAGTGTGCAAACCCATCATATGGATCCAGGTGGGTTAGTGCTCATAATTGATCTACCATAGAGGGGTTTCCTGTAGGTATCATAGTTGAATTAGTTGCAACCAGTGTCAGGGATGGTTGTGGTTTTTGAGACTTCTAGGTACTTTGGGGTGGTTCCTGATCTAGTTGTGGTTGTGATGTCTCCTCTGGTTCTATGGATGTGGTAGTTTTAGATATATCTCCATCATCTCCTTCTTCTTATTCTAATATTTTAAGTTGTTTAATGAAATCTTTAGCCTATGCAAGAATTAGAGGATATGTCTCTGTAGAAAGCAATGTTGTTATGTTCTTCTTCTATTTGTCTAAGAAACTCTATGCAACTTCATGATATATGAACTTTTGTAATTCTAGGGTGTTTCTATGAACTTCTTCAAGAATTGGTCCTTGCCAAGTGTCTTTGTCTAAATTTGTACAGGAATTACTACTATTTTGAAAAAAAATAGGCTCAATGGATGTGTGTTTCCTTGGGAAATGATCTTTACCTCCAAAGATGTATCTCTGTAAACTTGAACCTATACTATGTCTATGACTATAATGTAACCCTTGATTTTATTTCTATGATAGCCTTCCTAAAAACTATGAACTTTCACCCATATTTTCTACTTATATACTAATACCTTATTATTTCATCCATGTTAAATATTCATCACTTCCTCATGCTCTATCTCTACTTGGCTCATGCTCCTTGCTTTGTTTCTCTTCATCTCACACTTATCCTTATCATCTCCTTCATCCAAATCATCAATACTAATACTCCTCCTTCTATTCATAGCTTCTTGAAATTTACTCAATTTATTCTATCTCCTATGTTGTTGCAAGTCTCTTTTTAACTCTAGAGTCTTTTTCTAGTCCTTTTCCTATGGATTCTCCATACTAGACTTAGGTTCAAGATCTATCTTTTCATCTTTTATTCATTCTCACTTATCTTTCACACACCCCCATGATGCTTGAAGTGAATACTCCATATGGAAAGGAATAGGTACCATTGGTTTCTCCATAACCAACATCTTAACAAGCATAGCAAGTTGTTACAAGAATTTTCTTCTTATCCCTCTCATAAATAGATCCTTTGACACTTTAAATGCTATTTAGCCTTATACTATGAACTCTATGATATACCTATCAATGTTCAAATCCACCAATTATCTATCGTACAAGTCTAACTAATGTCTAAGGTCTAAAGTTTTTTGATCTTCTCCTTAGACCATGTATTATCAATAGTTGCATGAGATCTAAAACAATGGTGTTATAGACAAGACAATTAGTCAATTAGCAATCTAGGTAATTCACACCAGAATATCTCATAAATTTTAGTATAAATATGTTCTTGCATAATATATTAGTCATAACACCCTATTATTTGATCTTCCTTTTCTGCAAACTCAGCTATTTTTTGATCTAGATAGCATTCCACATCTCTTTGACTAGGCAACCACCTTAGCATATCCTTAATAGTGAGTTCCACACTCACCACACCATTATTAGTAGAGGTTCCTAGGTTCACCATAACATGCTAATTATAGGGATAACTCCTACAATTTGAAGGGAGAACTTTCAGGAAAAGAAAAATCATTACTCGGTATTCAACTTTTATCCTAGGATTGCAGAGGTTTATCTAATCAAGATTAATCCTATGACTATCTACTTTGAGCGATAGCTCATGGTAAAATCAAATGTGATGGCATCATTGTCAAACTTGCAGAGAAAATACCTTTTTGACTATTCATTAGTCTACTAATATTTCTAACAAATAGAAGTAATTTATAGATGTTTACAGCTGAAGAGTATCAATTCATGAGTTTATTATGCAATATTACCTAACTTCAGAAAGGGTAGATAATACCAATTAGAAGACAAACCTAGATTCATAAAAGATAATCTAGTGACACATAACATTACCCAAAATATATATCTCACATAAGAAGTGCATAATTATTATATCAACCATTAAATACTAATTCAACTTACAATTTTATGATCATGAAAACTCATTACACTTTCAATCCATAAATCCAAGGATTTACTCAAAAAGGTCTGAATACCATATTAATCAATACTTATCCAACATTATCTAACATTGTCTAACCCATTATACTATAGTCTATAGTAATATATAATCTTGAAAGCTATATTATTATAAATATGAAGTCTATACTTGGCATCCAGGTATGTCAACATGTATTTTATTGCTAAATGTTCCATGTACCTGATCTTAGCTAAAAATAGAATAACTTCATGAAAATCATGTAGGATAAAATCTAAACAAAATAAACCCTACTATTAGTCCATATGGCATGTTCATTGATGCAAGGGGTTAGTGTACACATTCCCTGGTTAACAAGCACATTCAAAAAATTACCATTATCCTCCTATTGAATACTAAATAGGCCCTTATTTAGATAAAATATATCATGTCTAGAATACACTCTCTTAGATTTAACCTAATTATTACACCATGTAAACCATGTGCCTTTGTTTTTCCTCATGCCTTTATTTAGAGGATCATATATCTTATGAATACGCTTGAATTTAGACCCAAACAAATTTCATTACCTTTCCAAGCCTGAGGTTCACCTCCTTGCTTGTCCTCTTTCTCTTCAATCATGTTGAAGTCACCCACACAAGGAAGAGTGATATTCTATATCCCATATCTAAATGCATTAGTAGAAATGTGACATAAAACCTAGAATAATGAAGTTGGTTGCATCCAAATCTAGTCATTATTTTATACTGGACACTTGTGTCATAGTCAAAAAATAACATTGATGGTAGTGTCCAAATTTGATAGTATTGTCTATGACCACATAAGAAAATTTTCTATAATTTGATGAATAATCTAGAACATTGATCTTGTATACTTTACATATGTTTCCAATCTAGATTTGCCTACACACATTAAACTAGTTATGTATCATTGTTCCCTATTTATTGTTATATATTCTAATAGTTGTACTTTACTATTTTTAGTAGTCTCAATTGCATAAATTCATAATATTATTTATCTATATTTTCAATTTATTAGCTTACTATAGATTAGTTTATTTTTATAACTAATTATATATTTATTAACCATAGATACCCATACATATAAATTTAGGGTTAAACATTGACATTGAATCTTAATGTTAATACTTAAATAATTAATTATGATAAGAACCTTTATATATATATATATATATATATATATATATATATATATATATATAAGGGTTGATGGGTCCCTTACCCATTTATTTATAAGAAAATGATTACAAAAAAACCTAGATTACAAGAGGCTCATAACCCAAAAAAAATTAGGCTAAAAAAGGCCAAACCAACTCAAAGGTAGAGGAACCAACACCAAAACCCATAACCAAAGGCCAAAATGTACCAAAATATAAATCAACTAAAGATGAACCAGACCAACATAACCAACCTAAGCCACCAAAGGGCCCATAATAAAAAGAGTAACATAACCCATTATGCCTAATATGAATCCATGATAAATAAAATGCCACCCTAGGAGCCACTACCACCATTGTCATAAGTTGCATCACCACCGACACTAGGATCCACCAAAGCAACCACCTTTGATGAGTTAATATGAACCAAACTCAAAACACCATCTTTATGCTATGAGGACCCCACCATGCAAACCATTAAAGTATTGCATGTCATGATACCTCCCAAGCTTGATGCACGATGAATCACATCCAAACACTCTGGCATGAGGCTCAACATAATTCATGGCTAGGGTTGTTTCACCCAAGTAAGAGAGAATACTACCACCCAGATTGTAACCCTAGATAAAAACTTTACTACTTCTACCCTAGACATTGAGTGTTATTCTTAAAATAATGTCTGAAGATCTGAAATGGGAGATTCAGTAGAGGCCAAAGGGGGAGGAGGAAGATCCTTACCAAACTTCTCAAGAGGATTATAAAACACAAATTTGAGTCACTCCACATAATTTAAAAAAGAAACAAACTTTCCCTCTAATTCCCTAAACATTGAGAGAGGAACAAACCCAACCACATCCTACTAAAGAATGACATGGAAATGTGGGAGTGAATGTCAAAATCTACCACAACTTCTAACAGATTGAACCTAAATGCCAAAGCCACAAAAAATTCAAGCATTTCAACCACCTGTGGCTTATATTCTATGAGCATCATCATGTTACTAGAAAATATTAACACAATGTCTAAATTCACCTTGACATAATAACAAGAGTTGTTATAGATGTCATCAAGAACTGCCTAGATAGAAAGAAACACCTAGCCTGAGGGTAGCTAGAAAATATTAATCAACCTACCAACAAACACTTCCCCAAAAAAGGCCATCTCCCACTTCTTACCTTAAAATAGAACCACTAGTGCAATCACAACCAAGGTCATCATAGGGTTCATAACCAAAGTCCAATGAACACAATAAACTATAGAGAAAATAAGGAGCCAATCCAACCTATGCCAAATGTTATTGCCATTACAAATAATCAAAGTAGAGCACAAATACTTGCACATATGCCATAATAAAATGGCATAGTGATAATAAAGTGTCACCACAAATGGATATCATCAATAAAAATGGAGGATGATCTAAAAAATAAATATGGTTGTTAGACTAAGTCCACCAGAGAGGCTAAAAGCTATCTGGCCAAACATAAGCCTCATTATCTAATCTAAGTTCCTAAACTTAGGAAATGCCCTAGTTGGCTATAAAAAATGTAACCTAAATTAGTCTCTCTAAAAAAGTGACATGTTTCTCATGATGATAGATACTTTATCAAAGTCCACATTCACTCGAGGATGTTTCAAAGGGACCATGCCTTAGACCCTTATTACATAGAGCCTGGATCATGATCAACAAATATCCTTCGACAATTAACTTATCTACCTTATATTTTAAAACTAGATCAACCCCCATTGAAATCACTTATGCCTCAACCTCATTGTTGGTTCCATCAACCAAATTAAGAGAGGCTACTCTGGTCAAATAACCACAATAGTGTTTGATAATACAACCTGTTCCCAGTTCCCAGATTACCACAAGAAGCACAACCGAAATTTTGTTTAAACCATCCAAAAGGAGGGGAACCTAGTCTGTATGCTCCTTCCTCATATAATCAGATGTACAAACCACTAATCCATTCATAGGGGTAAAATTTTATATTTTTAATTACTATTTTTTTAATACTCATAATTACATTAATTGATTTTTTGTATGTTTCTTTGAAATAACTCCATGTGTTATGTTAAATTGTCAATTGAATTATTATTATTTGTTTTTAAATTATGTGATTTCATAATGAAATTTAATTAATATCAAAAATTTAATCAATTTCATAATAAAATAAGTTTTAGCAACTGAAGGGGGTGAAGTTTGATAGGGGTGAATGTTTGTTCACAAAGAGTGTACCGATATTAAGTATTCAAGAGGTACCGAAATAAGGAATGAGGTTAGTTGTTATAACATAGGAATCCAAGGATGGTGTTAGTTTCTATTTTTAGTGAATAAAAAAAACAAATCAAAGACAACTAACATTCCAAACCTAGATACTTGGGGGAGATAAATAACAAAGTGAAATAATTACAACTAGAAGATAAATGAACACTTTTACCTTCTTTACAAGTTTGAAGAGTTTGTTGGCATGGGGTTGCGTTTGAGCTCAAATTTTGAGAAATGGTTCTTCATCAATGGTGCTCTAGCATCATCTCCCTTTTCCACTTGGTATATGGTCTTGGCTTGGCTTGGCTTGACATGTGAATCTATCTCTAATAAATCTAGAATTATAAATTTCGCTTGAGAGATTTTTAAAGGTATTTTTGCATAGTAAAATTACACAAGAAATTTTCTTAAAAAAGAGGGAAGGCTTTCTTATTTATAGCTTTTCCTGAAATCCCATGTTCAATCCAGGATCAAGATGGAGGGCTCATAATTAGACTAATTTTGGAGGAAAAAGACATTAAATATTGAAATTAATAAACATGGCTTGAATTTTTAGATATTTGTTTTCATTGACTTTTTGAGTACTTTCCAAATTTTATGGTGATGTCATTTCCTAATACTTTGTATTTTTGAATTTATAATTTTAAATATTCTTTAATTATTGTTGGGTTTTCTTTGATAATTCCATCTTCAATGCTAAAGTCTAGACCAACAAGCTAACGTGTTGACCCTTTTATGCAAGATTTAGGTCTTATGTGCTCACCCAAAGTGTGCAATGAAAGACAAGTTCCCGTAGGTTTTGTTACATGGTGTTAATCACTTGCTCATATCATTCTGTTCATATAAATTAAACGGGGATTATATAAATGTAAAGATAGACTACCTTGATCCTTTGAGTTCTAGGTTTGAATAATATCACTACGTAGAATATTGTCATCTTATATTAGCATTAGTTACTTAGAAAAGAAAAGAAATATAGGGAAGAACTCACATTTAAGTCTAATCACTTAACTCACACACCATCATTCATCATAAAACATAAGAATTTGATAAAACTTGTTATTTCATATATTAAGCTTAATCATCAAAAAAGTAAAAGTTCATCACAAATTCATCCCAAATTCCCTCTCCCCAATACTTTAAAATAGGGGTATTTATACTTTTTTTTCCTTACCAAATTTTTACAATCATTAATGGCATGAATAATTAGCCAACGAACTCTCAATAGACTGAGATTTGTGGCACTCAACAATTAGTTTTTCCTAAAGACCCAAGCCTCTGCATCCCCTATATTCTCATTCTATGTTATATCTTTACTGTCATGTGGTCTTATCCTTACAGGCTGGTGCAAAACTTCCTATTAATAGGGTCAAGGTGACCCGTATGAACTATTATTTTAACTGCTCCCACTTCTCACATGATCTCCTAGTCTTCCACTTCTATTTTGAGTCCTAAGTCCCCAAGTTCCTCATGAATCATTCCCCTCTAACTGGGTCCTATCACACTATTTATTCCATGTCGTTGTCCTCTTGCACCCTATAGGTTCTATGCCACAGTGTTTCTATGCATTTTAGTTATGAACCATGGTCCTTTTGTTATATGGTCCTTCATCACTGTGCCCATTTTGTGCCAAAATTGGATGACACTTAGCCAAAATTTTGGGGCCAACATCACCCCACACTACACTCTTAGTCCATCTTGGACTAAGTTTTGCTACTATCCTTAGTCAAAAATTCAAGCCCCATCTACTCGATCTCCTTCTTTAGATTGTCCTACTATGACAATGCCTTGAAAATGTTTGTAATTATTTATTCTATGGCCCCCTTTGATTTTTTTATCAACTTGGGTTTGATGGAGGTCTCATCAAATTTTTTGAGAAGTTCATCTAAGGACACAATGGCATCTATTTGGATGTCTTCAAGTGTGGAGACCTTCTTGTCAACCTATCCTCAGAGGGATATAAAATTTGCATTCAGCTATTGATGATATTTATTGATTGCATCCTTCATCATCTATACATCCTTGAATGATTTGGCATGCTCAATGTGGTATTTTATTAAGAGTACAACATCAGATAGTTCTTACCTCTAGGCTTCTTCAGCTTGGAGCTGAGCCTTCAAGACTTTATTTGGGTGCACTAGTTGTGAAAAAATTCCATCCAAAATGGAGATAACCTCCCCAACCGTCTCTATAGTGTGATTGTATATTTTGACATCCATGGTGAATATTTTTACTAGCTATAATCCATCATCTTTTGGTGCATGTTGTTCCTTACATCACTTGAGTAGAATTTATACCAAGGTCTCTAGCTTTCCTATAGCATCCCCATTAAGAGGTACACCATCTGATAGTTCTAATTCTTTGTTTAAAATTGTTTTTCAAAGATTAAAGACCCTTAATGTTTACCTTTGTGGCCTCTTGGATCTTCTACTTCAACGTGGCCACTTCCTTAGTGAGCGTTTATTTCTTTACAACTTAATTATTAGACATGCCCACAATCTTGGCATGTTTCCTCTTAGTAGTATGTGCATCAGAATGTGATAAAACATTATGGTGCATGATATCCATGCCCAACTTCAAAAAGGTGGAACTTAATAGAAGAGTGGATATCTTTTTTGGATCTACCCATAATGGTTTTGCAACGCTAGAGCACCTGGACCCAAAGAAAGGCTGCTTTGGGGGAGTCAAAACCCACACTTCTTATTGTACATATCTAATATGTAAGGACAATTTCTTCATTGTTTCCAAGGTTACCTCATTAAGAATGAAGTATGGTCAAAGATATAGAATCTTATCTTAGACACCAAACTGATATCACTCATGCACATTCCCAATTACATCATCACCATAATCTTCTATGGTCTTGACCAATCCTTTCCCTTTAATAGGGTCACAATCAATTTAGGCCTTTTCATGGCTATCAGCATCCATCTCACTTAGTTCTCTTTCACTATCCCCCTCCTTTCCATATAGTGGTTCAACATCAAGAAATGAATCATCATAGGCAACTTTCTATTTTTGCATTGGGGAAGGAGTTTTCTTAGAGTCATAACCTGAGCTATGAACTTATACCTCAAGAATTTCCTATTAGGACACTTGCCTTAAGGGTTATTATTAGGCAACTCTTGAAGTATAAACACTTGGGGGAGATGGTTTTGGAGTTACTTTAGGGGGAGAAAGCAGAGGTGGATAAGGTGGAAGTGGAGGTTGAGAAGGTGGAGGAGAAAGAGGAATAGGTTGGGGAGATGAAGGGCATGGTGGTGAACATCATGAAAGAGATGGAGAAGTGTATGGAGGGGATGGATGAAGTGGAGAGGGTGAAGGGTGAGGTGACATAGATAGGATGGCATGGGTTTAAATATGGGAAGGGGTAGGTCATGGTGATTTTGCAGTCTTCTACCATTTTTGTGGTGCCTAATGCTCACTTGTGTTGGCAGCCACATCTGACTACTTTTTTCTTATTCAGAGGTGGCACTGGTGGAAGTTTTTCCTTGGCATCCCCACATTTTGGATCATTTTAGGGGCACAACATGTAAAATAAGTTGTGATTTTATTCCCCCACCATCATTTACTTGACCTTGATGTCAGTCAATTCTATCTCCCTCTTCTTTATATAGGCCTTTTTACCTATATAGATAAAAAAAATTAGAGAATGTGAATCTCTGATTCTATTTTCTCATCCTACAAGATGATAAGATGTGAGTTATAAATTTGATTCACATATTTTATGAAATACCACATTGAGAATGAGTATGGTAACTTGATACATGCAGAGAGCTCTCTAGATGGGTTCATTCAGATACATATGAGGGAGAAGTGTTGTTTCATGATAAACTATGCTTGATCGATAGTTAAAGGGGGTAAGTCCTTGGGGATGTGCCACTCATCCCCAAATGTTGCCTTCATTCTATCAAGCTAATACCTCATTTTGATCTTGTATGAGGGGATGATATGATTGAGGCATGTGATTGCATTGTAGCTTTTAATGGGGGGCATGTGTGTGTGTGGGGGGGTTGGGGGGGTATACCCACTTCAGCACTCCCAAGCTATAATCTAGCACACTAAATTTTATAAAACTAATAAGATAAATATTAATCCCCATGGGAACCTATACTTAGTCATCTTATGGGTCCTCTTCATGTCTTCAAGAACATAGCTTAGTAGTGCTTCAACCCCTGTGTGACCTAATAGTAAATATAGAGGTGTACCATATCAACCTCTTTCCAACAATCCATCCCTCAAATCTTGGTCATGATGATCTATGTTGCAACCCAGAGGGTGAGATTCTATAGGTTTTTGATCTACATGGCATGGCCTTGATTCTAATACATGTGCACCATGGTGGTCTTTTAGACCTCCTCAATGTCTTCTAAGTCATTAATTACACTCAAACCTAAGCACTATAGTCACGTGACCTTATTGATCCTCTTAAGCATGATCTTCATGTTGCACCCAATGAAGCAAATATATTCCTCATGAAAGTGCAAAATAAATAATTGAACCACCTCTATGGGTTTACCAAAGTATGGTAAATTGAAGAGATGAAATAACCTTGTAACATCTAGCTAGTTGAAGATCATGAGATTATACACCACTTGGTTCCTGGTGTTTTTGGTCTCGACCCGATAGTCACTTTGGATCTCAACCTCATTCCCACATTTGTGATAATTATAGTCAAAGATGGTATAAGTGGAAACCTTGGAGACCTAGTTCTCTACATGCAACACTGATTTTAGATATTGCCTTTTTCAATCGATAGAGACAGAGGTGGGGACGCTTGAGCTTTCTGCATCAAGGATGGTTGAGTCTACTTTACTTTATGCACCATACTTTCCTCTTCTTCTTCTACATGCTGAACTTATTCTTCTGGTGTCTCTTCCCTTATTAGAACCTAGTATCCTCTGCTCACCTCCTCTTATGGTATTGTTGGCAAGGGTTTAGTTTTTTTGGCCTTTTTCCTAGGTTGCATCACCTTTCAAGGAGCCCAAAGGTTAACACACAATCATCAAACATTTCCAAAAGAATACGTGGTTGTAGATGACTACTTTGTATTTTTTAGATTAATCACCCTTTAATGGTAGACTTGAAACCTAAAACTTATAATACTAATGTTTTTCTAATGAACTAGACTTGTAATATATCTTCTCAACTTGGTAATGCCCTATGTAGGTTGTTGTGGAGATGAATTCACTTTTTTTAGCTCTGGGTTTTATTATCTCAACTCTAGTAGTCACTTGATCTTTGGCTCTATTAATCTCAAGGTAAAGTGAAAAATGAGTTTAACTTTCCTATTTATATGCTCCAAAAGGGGTTTACCATCATTAATGCTTTCCCATAACCCATCACTTCATGTCATTAATGTAGATCTTTAATAACCACCACATTTAAATCCTTAATTTTTATAATTAATGATTTTAATGATATTATTCCATCATGCCATTGGCACATTTCTTTCCATAAATATTCTTTCTTAATTGATGGCACATCCTATCTCACATTTTTATTTGAAGTGGATGATAGTTGTGTCCTGCAATTTTTATGAGATGGGAGACAATTGTCTCTTTTGAATTTCTAACTCATGGTGAGAAAATCACCCCTTTTTGACTTAAATGACTCATTCACCCTTAGTACCTTGCACACCCTTAATATCTTATGCACCCATATAACTCATACGTCTGAGTAACTTGCATGTTTTTCTTGTTTTTCTTACTAATCATGAGTTCTTACCTTGCATGCCCTTAATATCTTGCACACCCATGTAACTCATGTGCCTAAGTAACTTGTGTGTTTTTCATGTTTTTCTTACTAATCGTGACTCCTTACCCCACACTAAAATGAGTCATAGTTCTCCATGAAGAGAACAAGAACTTTTGAAATAAATTTACAAAAAGGAAAAGTTACACACAACACAGGCAACATTTTTATTGAAATCAGTAAATCTTAAACTAATGGCATAAGCCTTATTAATTATAATACTTCAGCTATTCTAAAGTGAAATACAACGGAAGCTAGATTCCATTATAGTGCCTAGGAAGGAATTGGCCATCCATCCTTTGTAATCGACATGCTCTGATAGGTTTAATGCTATGAATTATAAAAGGGCCATCCTAGTGTATGCAAAGCTTTCTAGGGTGGCACGTGAACTTAGAGTCATATAACAAGACTTTCATCCTGGATAAAATGTTTTATTCTTTATAAGGTGATCATGCCATGCCTTTTGCTTGCATTTTTATACATCTTGACTCTAATGAGTGAGAAAATGATCTTCATCTAGTTGCAATAAAGTGTCTAAGCACACTTTCAAGGATGACTCTTCATCTAGTTGTTCTACTCATGCGATATGTAGAGATGGTACCAAGAACTCTGTTGGTAGGACTGCCTCCTTGCCATACACCAAGTTGAATGACATGATTTTATTTAGGCATTTTTAGGTTGTTTGGTAAGCCCATAGTAATGTACACACCCTATCATCCCAATTAGTTCAGCTAACATTAAATTTTTTTGTTAGTGTGGTACCTAGGATCTTGTTGAAAGCCTCAATAGTTCCATTGGCTTATGGATGATATGGTGTTATTTTGTGGTGCATGATCATGAAATCAACTAAAAAGATGTAAATTATTGCATTCAAAAATTGGGTTCCATAATCACTGATAAAACTCATGAGACATCCAAACTGAGTTATGATATTCTCCCAAATGAATTGCATAGCAATAAAAATAGTACAATCATTTTTTGACATAGTTTCAGCCTAGTGCATAAGGTAGTCATTTGATGTAATGATGTATTGATAACATGTTCTTCATCCTACTAGAGTGATGGGGCCAACAAAATCAATAGCCCACTTTTCAAAGGGTTCTTTATAATGAATGGGTCATAGAGGCATAACATCTCTTCGATTAGGGTTGCCTATGCACTAACATATTTCACATCCCCTAGCATATGCTTTATCATCTTGAAAAAGAGTTAGCCACCATAATCCAACTAGTAGAACCTTTCATGTGGTATCCTCTCCATCATAGTGTCCACCTTCAATACCCTCATGAACTTTTTGAAGTACTCTGATGTGCTCATGTTTCATTACACAACATTGAAGAACTTCATCATGGCCTATTTTATAAAGATCACCTATTATAAGCTGAAAGGGTGTAACATGAACCACAAGTTGCTTTTTGGCCTATGAGGTGAGACCATCAAGCATGGAGCCAATGGGCAAGAATTCTATAATATATTTTAGCTCTTTAGGTACCTATATAACATGGAAGAGATATACATCAAGAAGATCATCTTCTATGACATGAAATGGTTCTTCGTTCTTGATTCGTGATAGGTGATTAGGTCTATAATTAGCCTTCCTAGGTTTCACCATAACTAAAAATTGAAACTCTTAGAACAACATAATCTAGAGACAGGTCCATCAATGTAGTACAAGTTTATTAACAAGGTACTTCAAAGCCTCATGATCTGTATAGAAAATAAAAGGAGTGGATAAAAGGTACTGTCTAAACTTCTACAAAGCATAGACCATCAACAATGCTTCATGCTCCATAGTGGTATAGTTTCTTTTAGCTAGTGTGAGCTTCATATTGGCAAAGTAGATTGGGTGATCCAAGTGACCTTCACCTAGTTGTACAAGGATTTCACCAATGACCATGTCAGATGCATCAACATGGACATGTAATGGTTTTGTCCAAATAGGGAACTAGAGGATAGGAGCAGTAACTAGCTTTTCCTTTAATGTTTCAAATGTCTCTTTGTAAGAACAAGTCCATATGAAATGCTCATTTTGATTTAAAATTTCCTCCAAGGGTGTGGTAATTTTTACATATCCATGGATGAACTTTCTATAATAACCAGTATGGCCCAAAAAACCATGGACCTCATACTAAGTACTGAGCATTGGGAGGTGAAAAATAATATATAACCTCATCAGGTTTACCAAAAGTCCTTCCTTACAAACAATATGTCTTAGGATCACACCAAAAGGTGTCACAAACATGCACTTCTTTAAGTTTAAAGAGATTTATAAGACTCGATAGTACTTAATCATAAGTCTAAGGTTAGAATAGTGGTCTTTGATCAAACCATATACTATCCAATCATCCAAATAAACTTGAAGGAATTTGTGTATGAAGTCCTTAAAGGTTTCAACTGCTATTTGTGAAAACACTATTGGGGCATTTTTTAACTTGAAGGGCATAACAATAAATGCAAATGATCCCCATTCAATGGCAAATGTTATCTTGGGTTGGTCTTTTTCAACTATTTGGACCTGTTGGTACCTTGAGAAGCCATCTATGAAGTTATATAAATCACATCCAACAACACCTTCAAGGATATCCTCTATGAGAAATGTTAGAAAGGGATCAATTACACAAGATGCATTAAGCACTCAATAGTCCACGCAAATACAAATACATCCATCCTTCTTGATAATAATCACCATGGGACTGACCCACTCAGATTCATCAATGGGGATGATTACTCTAGTACATGACATATAGTCAATTTCTTCTTTGACATGCACCTAGATATTAGGATTCATCTTATATGGGCATTTTATAATTGGTTGAGCATCGCCAACTAACTTGATATGCATCTTCCTCAAGGATGAGTCAACTCCCTTCATTTTAGTATAGTTTCTTGGGAAGACATCCTAATATTCTTTGAGCAATTAATATTTTTTGAAATCTCTATGTCAATCCAATATTGTCCTACTATATCCATATTTGGTTCTTGTTCTGAGCTGATGTTACACTAAATAGTCTAAATAGGCCCATGTTAAGGGTTATGCATATCGACACCTTTGTCCTGAATAATTCTTATTTGAACATCTGTAGGAACATCTAAATGGATAGACATTGGGCTTAGTGGAGTGTATCCTTCACCTTCTTCCACTTGTAACATGATATTCTTTTTCCCTATATGAATTTCTTCATGTTGATTCTGATTGAGAACTAGTGTGGGTGCAGGAACTAGGTATGTCAATGATCTATGGAATAGGTGTAGGGGATGTTCAGAGTCCTAATGGATAATCTTTAGGTGTTCTTCTATGGGATATGGATCACCTACTACTGCTTCATGCATGGCTTAGAGAGTGAGGCACAAATCCATCCTTGGTGAAGAATAGGATAGTGTCAAGTTCATGTTCTCCTTCAGTAAATGCCAAAACCTAGTACCCATGTTTCACTCTTTATGAACTTACCATGATCATGCTCATATGCATAAAGTTACTTAGAATGCATTCACCTATGAATATTATGGTAAGTAGAACTCATCATCCTAGCACATTATTTCATAAGCTTTGATGTGGGGCTTAGGTGCTTATACTCTACTATAACTGACTACTCCTTGTACTCTATTATCATGATAGATTGGTGGTGTAAGGATGAGCATACTTGATCCCACTTGAGGATTCATTCACAATGGTTTTGCCACTATCATGAAACTATGTCATCAAAGAGATGAACCAAAGAACAAAGATGATCTTCATCGGTGTGGTAAACTCTTCAAGTCATTGAATGAAGTCTCAGAATTCCATCTACTCATGGAACCTTCGAGCCTCATCATGTCTTTTGAGTAGTGTCTCTATGATAGGTCCCCTTATGACTTGGCTAATGATAAGGTGAACAAACTATGTCATTTATTAAACTGGCATGTCATATTCTCCTAGTTGTTGATGGTACTACATATTCTACTAGTGAGGTCATAGTCACCATGAGCCCAATAATTACATGCATTTCTTGTAGTGTCAAAAATGGACTGAGTATCCAACCATCGAAGAATGCCATTTGAGTGGGATCTCTTTGCTCATTATTCCTTGCAATCACATTATATATATGGTTTATATCTTCATCAACATTGATAGGCTCTATGTAAGGGGGCCCTTATGTTTGATCTAGTGGTATGACAACATGTTGATTAGTGTTTTCAAAACTAATGTAGCACTTATTAAAGCTCAAGTCTCCATTATTCTCATACCAACAAGGTCTTCCCAATAGAGCTAGGTAATCATTAGCTTTAGCTAGCTCTAGAACCTCAAAATCCACTTTGAATGGTACTCCAAGTATGTCAACCATTGCATTCTTGAGGACCCTGATAGGTAACACATGAGTCTTATTTTCCATAAATAAGACATGAGGCAAAAGATGTAGTGTTAGATAGGCCATATTATGCCAAGCATACTTGGTGAGGATATTGACTTCCACACCGATGTCTACTAGTATGTCTTGGATTACCCATCCATCGATGGTAGCATTAACCAATATTTCTTTATCTTCTAGGGGAACAAAGGAACTAGGAGTCTCTTATCACCAAGAATAATTTAAATGGTGATCTTCACTCTACCTAGTGACTTGAGGGTGAACCTCATTTAGTACCTGAGCTTGATTCTTAATCCAAATTCTTGGTTGTGTAATAATGTCCTCATCCAACATGCGCTTGCATAACTTCTGAAAGTTATCACGTGCCACATGTTGAGGTTTAAATTCCCTTTGCATAACTACATGATGTGTTATGTCTTTATATTTTATGAACTGAATCTCTCCTTGAAGTTCTTGTATCATCCTTCTATTGCTAAACATCAAGATACTTTCTTGCTCTTGGTTCTTCCTATTATACTTTCTCAATGGGATTAGATGTTGACTATGTCTGTCCCCCACTAGGAGTGGTCATGTTTACCTATTGAATTATGGGTATGGTTGGGCATGCATGCTAATGTGGTTTATCAATTCAAATCATCTTGGCACCTTTTTCATTTTTATCCTTGGTGATAGTTGTGTATAAATTACGACACTCTTCCAATCATGGTCCCTTTTATAGAAAGTGTTAAGTTGTGGAGCTAAAAGCTTCACTGTTAAGCTAATCAGGAGGTTGCTGAGTTCAACCAGTAACTGGCATCGATAGTATTACTGACGTCAGTCAGGCAAGGATCAGGTATCTATCGACATCAGTCAGGGATCGGCCGATGTCAGTCATATATAGACTAATAGCAACCAACGTTGGTCACCTGTGCGTGTGCATACGTTTGCATGCGTTTCCAGAATTAGACTTATCTAATTTTAAGAGGTCTGAGTGTTTGCATGTGAAGACTAATTTAAGTCTTGAGTCTGTGTTTCTAATTATTGTAATTAGAAGTCTAATTATTACATGCTTTGGATCTTATCTAAGAGACCCATGAGGCATGTATTGTAATTAAGCAAAAGTAAAGCATTGAAGCAAGTAAGCAAGGTCAATTAGATCTGTAAGGTGCAAGATCAAGGAGATCAGCTGAAGCTATCAAGGAGGGTATAATAACTCAAGTGTTTGAGTTAGTTGTGGTTGAGAAAGAGAGAGAGAACTCTTGAGAGAAATACTGTACACCCAAGAGGTGTGAGAAGAGTGAGATTTCTTCATTGTATTCTGGAAGAGTGTTAATACAGATAGTATTGTTTCTCATATTCTTTGATGTTTTAAGTTTCTAGTTACTTATTACTTCTGGTTCAATTCCGTGTTTAGTTGCTTATAGAAAAGTAATCAATTGTGCCCCAAGTTCTTGACAAAGTGGTATCAGAGCTAAGGTTGCAGGGTGCAGGTTAGTGTTTATTACAGGTCACTCTCAGGGGTTTCTGATTGAGTGAGAGTATAGCAATGGCAGAAGAAAGTAAGCTATGAATGGAGAAGTTTAACGGCAATAATTATCAATTATGGAGGATGCAGATAGAAGATTATCTGTATCAAAAATATTTGTACTTATCGTTGGGTGGGGTTGCATGCAAGCCCACAGATATGAAGGATGAAGAATGGAATGTTCTTGATCGGAAGGCTCTAGGATCCATAAGGTTGAGCCTTACATCATCTATGATTTCCAACTTATCACAGTGTAAGACAACGGGAGAGTTGATGGAATCTTTGGAAAATTTATATGAAAAACCCTTAGCTTCGAATAAGGTATTTCTTATGAAGTAGTTATTTACTTTGCAAATGCAGGGAGGTGGATCGGTATATAGTCATCTTAGTGATTTCCATGGTTTGGTAAACTAGTTAAATTCAGTCAAAATAGTTTTTGATATGGAAATTAAGGCTCTCTTAATCTTATGCTCTTTACCTGAAAGTTGGGATAGTTTGGTAATGGCAGTTAGTAATACTACATCTGCTTCAAATATCTTGAAAGTTGATGATGTTGTTAGTGTAATCTTGAATGAAGAAATTCATAGGAAAAGCATAGGTGAATCATCAGGGAATGCTTTAAGTGTTGAAAGCAGGGGAAGGCAAAGAGAGAAGGTCGAGCAAGGGAAATCAAGGTCAAAGATGGGAAGGAGATCCAAATCCAAAAATAGAGGTATCATATGCTGGAATTGTGGAAAGAAAGGGCACACAAAGAAAGATTGTTGGTTGAAGGATAACAAAGAAAATCAACATGAAGGTAATGAAGAAGCAAAAGATGCAGGTATTGTTGCACAGGATGCTCTCATATTTAGAGAATTTTTCCATGAATATGTCCAGGGAGACTTTGGAGAGATTTATTTAGGGGATGGTAAGCCTTGTCAAATGGTTGGCAAAGGGAAAGTGCAGCTGAAATTGCAGATAGGCAACACATGGGTGTTGAAGGAGGTCATGCATGTCCCAGTCCTGAAGTAAAATTTGATTTTTGCAGGAAAGTTGGGTAATGAGGGATGCACAGTAACTCTCACAATAGATTCTTGGAAGGTTTCCAAGGGTGCACTTGTTTTAGCAAGAGGTAAGAAAGTAGGTACTCTTTATCTATCTACTTGTATTACTGATTCTCCTTCTAGTTTATCTACTTCAGATGTAGATGCAAAGTTGTGGCTTAGTAGGCTTGGTCACATGAATAAGAAGGGGATGCATGTTCTTGAGTCAAAAGGTATGAGTTTAGATCTGGAGGGCATAGATCGAGATTTTTGTAAGCAACAGGGGAAAGTGAGGTTTCTTGAACCTCATGCTACAAGAAAGGATCGGGTTTATTGCAGGAAAAGGAAATTTGATGTTTTTGACAAGAACAGGAAAGCCTTGGTGTTTATGGAGAAGATGATGGACAGAGATCAGTCACAGGGGCTGAATAATTCTGAGCAGGGAAGTTTGGACAGGGTTTTGATCCAAGGTGAGCTCGTGGGTAAAAAGGTCATCACTCATAGGAAAACATAGTTACTGATGTCAGTCAGGTGGAACCGACATCGATCAGGCAGGTACCGATGTCAGTCATGTGTAGACCAATAGAGTCAATAGTGTCGGGCAGGTGGAGACCGACTTCAGTCAGGTGGGAACCGACATCGACAGTCAAGTCAGTCGCATAGAACTGACGTCGGTCAGGTATAGAATGTGAGATGGCCGAGATCGGTCACTGGAACAGATGTTGGGTGGACAGCATGCTGTCAAGGAGTCTCAAACGCCCATCTGGAGGACTAAAAGGGTAAGTAAGCCTCATATTCATTATTCACCTTCTTTATACTACTTGTTGCTCACTAATGGTCAAGAACTAGGAAGATGTGAAGAGGCAATGCAGGTAGAATCTAGGAAATAGTGGGAGCATGGCATGAATTCTTCGAAAGAGAACCAAATGGGAGATTTGGTAGAGTTGCCAGCTGGGATGAAAGCACTAAAAGATGAATGGATTCCCAGGTTAAAGAAGAGAGAGAATGGACACGTGAGATAGAAGGCCAGGTTATATGGTCTTGAGTAGACTGTAGGACAATGGAGGTTTGACAGGTGTATGACAAAGCATGGCTTTAGTCAATGTCAATGTGACCATTGTGTTTCCTTTACCAGGTTGGATAATATTAGCTACATTATTCTATTACTGTATGTTGTGTGTATGTTATAGGGTCACACATGTAGGGAGTTGCTGAGCTAAAGGTAAAGTTAGTTCAGAGGTGTGTCATGAATAATTTGGGAGCAGTAAAATTCTTTGGCATGAGTATTTCTAGAGACAGGGAAGATCACAGGCTGATTTTGTCTCTGGATGATTATATGAGTAAGGTAGTGGTGAGGTTCAAGATGCAGGATGCAGAACCGGTTAGCACACCTATGGTTGGATAGTTCATAGAACAGTGTCCTGAATCACATGATGAGGTTGGGTACATGGTATGTACTAAACCTGAGTTTTCCCAAGCAGTGGGATTTGTCAAAAAGTTCATCGCCAATTCAGGAAAGAAGCACTATAAAGCAGTTCAGTGGATTCTCAGGTATCTGAGAGGGACCAGCAGCAGGTATTTATGCTATACAGGGTCAAGCACTTCTCTACATGGGTATGTAGATTCGGATGTGGCAAGGGACTTGGATGATAGATGTAGCACCACAAGATGTGTGGTGGTTGGTTTTCAACATTGAGCTTGAAGATGGAGGTGCTTGAGATGATTAGTGGATGTTGATGTACAGGTGCAGCTGTTTATCTCCAAGTGGGAGATTGTTAAGTTGTGGAGCTAAAACCTTCACTGTTAAGCTAATCAGGAGGTTGCTGAGTTCAACCAGTAATCAACATCGACAATATTGCCGACATCGGTCAGGCAAGAATCAGGTAGCTGCCAACATCTGTCAGGGATCGATCGACGTCGATCATATACAGACTAACAGCAGTCGATGCCAGTCACCTATGCATGTGCATGCATTTGCATGCGTTTCCAGAATTAGACTTGTCTAATTTTAGGAGGTCTGAGTGTTTGCATGTGAAGACTAATTTAAGTCTTGAGTCTGTGTTTCTAATTGTTGTAATTAGAAGTCTAATTATTGTATGCTTTGGATCCTATTTAAGAGACCCATGAGGCTTGTATTGTAATTAAGCAAAAGTAAAGCATTGAAGCAAGTAAGCAAGGTCAATTAGACCTGCAAGGTGCAAGATCAAGGAGATCAGTTAAAGTTATCAAGGAGGGTATAACAACTCAGGTGTTTGAGTTAGTTGTGGTTGAGAAAGAGAGAGATAACTCTTGAGAGAAATAATGTACACCCAAGAGGTGTGAGAAGAGTGAGATTTCTTCATTGTATTCTGGAAGAGTGTTAATACAGATAGTATTATTTCTCATATTCTTTATTGTTTCAAGTTTTTAGTTACTTATTACTTTTGGTTCAATTCCGTATTTAGTTGTTTATAGAAAAGTAATCAATTGTGCCCCAAGTTCCTGACAGAAAGAGCACATCAAGTAGTCTGAGCAATCCCTTTGATAGTGGTCCAGAGATCCATATTTATAATAGTTCTTGGGTGGGAAATGACCACCTCCTCATCCTCTCCCTCTTCCTCATCCATGGTAGCCACCATTGTCTTGATTATTTTCTACAGAGGTTTGGCACATGTGCATTAAAGCTTTAGGGATGTCACTAAACAAATGGTAGTCATTAGTATCATGAGTATAGCCATCACCGATCTTGAAATATTTAGACACCTTAGTGTGCATAGCTCATTTTAGAAGAAGATTAGAGCATACATCATGTTCCTCATGATAGATTTCACATGTCTATTTAAGTACCACATGAATTTTCTTATGTGGACAATGGCTTTATGTATGCCCTTCAAATTCATAGTTTGTGCACCAAACACCATTATGTGTTTCATGTGCATTATTAGATGTCAATTTCTCAAGCTATAATGCCATTGAGGCTATTTGGGCCTCCATAAATGGATTCATTCCAATATCAATTCTTTCAACTACCTCAACATAGAGAGTAGCTTTTAAATCCTTGTACAGATAGTGAAGGTTCATTGTGACAAGGTTTGATGGAAGGGTAGTAACAATCCTCTCACAAACCATTATGCATGTTGAGAAACATTAATCTCAAATGATAATTTAGACAAAAAGGTATTAAACCTTACATCATACTCATGCACACTCTTAGTAAGTCCTTCCTTTATGTCCTTCAATTCTACTATGCTTTATTGCTCAAATTTAGGAATTTCAAATTCTTGAAGGAATCTTGTCTTAAGTTGATCATAGTTGACTACCGCTTCTTGAGGGTTGAACTTTAGATACCATTTATGTGTGCGCTCCAAAAGCATATTTTTAAACTATGTGGCCTTATGCTCATAGGAAGTAATGCTTCGTGCCCTCTAAATTAATTCATATCTTTGGACATGCTCAGTTGCATTCTCCATACCTTGATATTTTGGTAAGTCTAGTCTCATTTAATAATACACTATAGTCAATTGAGGTGCTTGAACAGGTGGTTTTTAGGAACCTCCAACCCTAGTCCCTTGAGAAGGAAGTCTTCTACCTCCTGTACCACCTCCTATTCCACCTCCAGTAGTAGTGCTTCTAATATGAGGCATGATAGTCAGTTGATTACTCAAATTAGGGCCTTTATTTTGTCCTTGTAGTCCTGATCCACCAGGCATCCCAAGTTGTGCCATGGAATTCCCTTGAAGAGGGAAAGAAAGTGTTAAGTCTAAATGAGTGTGAAAAGGCTCAACTTTAGTATCCCTTACCAATTCAGTCTCTGATTCCAAACTATCTATATCCCAATTACTTATGTGTACTTCATCTAACTCAAAAACATGAATGCACACTATAGTGGAGGAGCTTGGTTGGTTTAGACTTGGTTCCTTGATTCCTACCATCCAACTTGTTTATCCTTCATAGGATAGAAGTGGCATAGAATACATTTCAAAAGTGATGGGGTCCTTGTGTGTTTTCACTTCCCTACAGCTCTTAATAGCACTCCTTAAGTTCTCCCAATCTCTTCCCATGCTACTAAGTCTTATAATCCTTGTCAAGCTTCATCATACTTTAGTTTCTATAATGCACACTCACTAGATACCAAGATGAACCCATAATCTTATACCAACTTTTATTCTCCCCTTATAAATGTGTGGCTTATGCATAAGAGGATTTATCTCTCCATTGGTATAGTTTCAAGTTCAAGATCAACAAATAGATTCTTGATTTCAAAAGCAAAAATCCTAATATAAAGACCATGCAGTTATCGAATGAATTGGGACTTGGATTTTTTAGGACATGAGGTAGTTATAATGTACTCTAAAATGTAGTTTTTCAAAACTCCTTTCCACCAATAGTTGACTGTTCACATCCACGAAGCTCTAAGTTTTGATAAATATCTTTGTCATTATAGCATCCAAGACTTTCTCCTTCCAAGATTCCTTGATTATCTTAGAACATATGCCAACAACCAAGTATGTAAATGAATTGGGACCTTTGAAAAGAAGGTTTTGTATAATGCACTGTAGAGGTTTTGCTACACCCACTACCATGTAGAGATTCCTAGCTCAAGGTAGGGAATTGAAAAGTTATCTCCAACACTAGTAATCCATTCTTTTATATTTTCAATAGTAATACGCTCAAACATTTTCTATGACTGTGCTTCAAGTCCTTTAGGTCTTAGCAATGAAACCAAAATGTTATGGTTTCTTTCATAATTCCAAATTCAATTCTGAAGTCTAACCCAATGAGCTAATGTATTGGACCTTTTATGAAATATTTAGATCTTGCACGCTCACCTAAAACATGAAGTGAAAGATAGGTTCCCATAGGTTTTGTTGTGAAGTGTTGATCACTTGTTCATATCCTTCTCTTTGTGCAAATTAAATAGGGATTATATAAATGCAAAGAGAGACTACCTTGATCCTTTGAGTTATAGGTTTGATTAATATCACTACATAAAATATTGTCATCTTATATTAGCATTAGTTACTTAGAAAAGAAAATAAAAATAGGGCATAACTCATATTTAATTCTAATCACTTAATTCACACACCACAATTCATCATAAAACATAAGAATTTGATAAAACCTACTCTCATATATTAAGCTTAAACATCATAAAGGTAAAAGTTCATCACAAATTCATCTCAAATTCCCTCTCCCCAATACTTTACAATAAGGGTATTTATACTTGTTTTTTCTGACCTAGTGTTTACAATCATTAATGACATGAATAATTGGCCAATGAAATATCAATAGACTAAGAGTCATGGCACTCAATAATTAGTTTTTCCTTAAAGACTCGAGCCTCTACACCCCCTATATCCTTGCTTTATGCTATATCTTTGTTTCCATATGATCCTCTCCTTGTGGCTGGTGCAAAAATTCCTATTAATAAGGTCAGGGTGACCCATATCAACTATTCTTTTAACTGCTCCCATTTCTCACATGCTCCCCTAGTCTTCTACTACTATTTTGAGTCATATGTCCTCAAGTTCCTCATGATTGATTCCCTTTTTATTGGGTCCTCTCATGCTAGTTCATCCACATCAATTTTCTCTTGCACCCCATAGGTTCTGCACCACAGTGCTTCTATGACTACCAGCTACGTGTCATGGTCCTTCAATGTCATGTTGGTTCCATGACAAAATTGGACAACACTTAGCTAAAATTTTGGGTCCAATAATTGCACATGGATTATTTAACTAGCCACTTAATTTGGTTTAATCAATTAAGTAATTTTGATTAGTATTTTGAACTTTTCTAAAAGTTGGTTAAGTACCCCATTTAATTGGTTGAAAACATCAATTTACGTTGTTACAACTTGACTGGGGATGAATCCATGGGAGGTTATTATTGCATATAGGGTAATACCTATAATAAAGAAACCTTGACATGATTATGGGCACTAATGTTTGATGTATGAATGAAATTGGGATATTTAATGATTTTTAGGCTTAATTTGCACTATTTGGTATAAATCAATCTGAAGTCCGATTAGAACATGGTTGTGGCCAGAAAGAAGTGTCTATAGTTTGCCCCTATTTGAGAAGGCATTGTAAGACACATGCATAGTAACATCTTCTCAAATAATAAAAAAGCTATTACGAACAAAAAAATAAGATAATGATTGAGGATTGATGCTCTAAATAAATTTTGGGAAGCCTATTATGCCCCCTCGAGGGAGTGGCTGAAACATATGATTAATAGACGATCCCTCAAAAAGAAGAAAAAATAAGAATGAAATTAACCCATGGATAAAATTAATCCAATTGAGATAATGCTTGCACGCATTGATTACAATACTGATTTACCCAAAGGTGATTATAATAAGTAACAGAGGTTGAGACACTGATTTTCCCAAAGGTGGTTATAATCAGTGGCATAGGTATGTTCCCCATTAGGTAAAATGGGTTGAATTATTGATTTTCCCAAAGGTAGTTATAATCAGTGGCACAATTATGTGCCCTAGAAAGGTAGGTGGGTTAAACTAATAATTTGACCAAAGATAGTTATAATCAGTGGCACAATGATGTGCCTCAATATGGCAGATGGGTTGTGGAATAAAATTGATTTTCTCTAGTAGGGAGAATTGACAAACATAACTCAAGGATATAACATGTTAGATAGATTAAAGATGAGCAGATGTAAGCATAGGTGTGATGGTCTAATTACTTTTCAAAGACTAAAGAAGCCACAAACAACTAGGCACACGAGGATTTACAAAGTGATGAAAGAGATTATTGGAAGACAATAATGGGGATGGAAGAATAATGGTGGTTGAGCTGACCCAAGATATATCATGTATCCAAGCGCTACCTACATAGCCCAAATAAACATCAGGACAATGTAGCTCACCCAGAAGTGGGAGAAAATGGAATGAGGAATAGAATAGAATAATAAGATTTGATTAATGTGAATGATTTAGTTTTACGTACCTATGTATAGATGTTCATCTTAATTAGAATTGAAACAACTAGGATGGTTAATGAGTTGATTTGATTAAGGAGTAGGGGATAATTGCCAATTTTCCATAATGGGGCAAAGGAAGCTCACGTAATGAACCCATAATCATGGATTGATGGTGAACTTCTACATAGGATAGGTATGAATTTGGGTTACCTACTAGTATGAAGATGCACTTCCTAACTAGCACCTGAATTACCATTCATTTGTGATTTTATTACTCTGTGTTTGGGTGATGTTTGAGATATGCCAGTTGTGAACAAGGAGTACTACCCATTACATTATTTGATAGATCCATTGGCCTAATTTTTGTTATAACATCTAATGGTATGCATCATGATATAAAATACCATGTTGACCTAGCTGTAATGTGCATAAGGTCTGACTCTCAATATAATACACAATTGAAAATAATGCATCAATGATGAAAACTATGATTACAATGCTAATGTATGAATATGGATGGACTCAATTATAATTCACAAGGATTAACCTAATGAATGCATATAGATTGAGTCAACACACAACAATGAAAGCAAACAAACTAACAAACAACTAAGCAAATAAACACACATAAAGCATTATATCATTAACCAAGTCAATATCTATGTGTGAAGACTCAATGGAATGATAAACAAATGGTGCCCCCAAGCAAGGCTATATGTAATGGAATGACATGAAAGGTTAAAATATTTTGGTATAAGCAACACGCCTTGATTTTACCTTAGTAGGGTGAAAGCTATGAGCCTGGCCTAAAAGTATGAATCAGAAAGTGTCCTAACCAAGGATATATGCAAAGGGAAGGTCACACCCCCAAAAATACTTGGCCTAAAAGTGCAAATTGGACAATGCCCCTAACTAAGGATACATGAAAAGGGAAGGTCACACCCCAATGACGACGGAATGAATTGGAACCAACAATGAATTTTCCCTTACAGAGTGGATTTATGAGGGACACATCCAAATTATTTCTAAAATAAGTGGCTCAAGGACTAAGGTGACCCAAAGTGGGTAGATTGAGGATTATTGACTAGGTTTAGGACAAGACAAATCTTTTTGGGTTTTTGGGGCTTTATATCTCTTTAGGAGATTGTAAGTCATTTTTAAATGTTTAGTTTTTTGAAATGTTTTAAATGTTTCTAGACATTTTAGGGTATCTTAACTCATTAGAGATTGACAAGATACTTCTCACAAAATGGTGAGAGTGTAGGACAAACCAAGGGTGCAATAGTGCATCAATTTCAAATGCATAATGCACACAAAAGTGACTCTCAAAATGGAAAGAATGTTAGCTTAGGTTGATCATAAAATAGTGAGAGCATTGGAAAAGGGGTGATTGAGATAACATAAATATAAATTGAGCATTGCCTACATAGTTTTGAAGGACCTCAAGTCAATGTAGTTCCACCATACAATGAAGAATCCAACTAGGTATCAACAAGTTCATGAAATAGGTAAATGCCCTAAGTAATGGTATGGCAAGGCAAAGGGAAAGGCAAGGTAAATGGTAGGGTATGAAACAAAGGTAAGGCAAGGAAAGGTAAATGGAAGGGTATGAAACAATGGTAAGGGAAGGAAAAGGGAAAGGCAAGGTAAATGGAAAGTTATGATTCTATTTTTCCTACTGATGTGGAGATGTTGATCTTGATCAACATATGATATAACTAGAATAGTCAATTATTTAAATTGCTAGCTCACACCCATTTTAAATAATTGTTCTGTCAAAAACCTACTACTGGTTTCAATTCTAATAATGTTGTTATGATCTTTGTTGGTCATCAAGTTTGTTTCCTCCAAACTTCTAGACAAGATGTCTTCGTAGCCTCTAAAAAGTAAAGTGTGGCTAGGGATGGCATATAAAGATATGCATTGGATAAAAGGTCTTATTTGATAATGTAATATAGATCTATCATGGAGAAATGGATCATAATGGAATGTATAATGGTTGGATAATAAATGAAGATCAGTATTTTTAAGCACATACAATGTTGTTGATTCCAAATTTAACATAATTTTGGTTGTGGCAAGGCCAAAGACTTTTGAATATGCTCTCCATAGGACCACCATATTTTTCTATTATTTGGGTCTGAGAGATGTTGTCATCTAATAATGTTGTAGATTGGAAGTTATATTGATGTTATCTTCAATAATGTCTTCATCAAATAATGAAGAATTGTTGGGCTCAGTTATTGGCACCTTGAAGAGGTTTTACCAATAAAATTATTTGATTGTTCCATAACACCTCCAAGAAGGTTTCACTAAGGAACATTGAATTTTGACTTTGATTGTCTTATAGCACCTCAATCAAGGTTTCACTAGGAGATTTTTATTCTTTTACATGAATATGGTCTTGGTCCCACTAATATTATGCAACTAATATGTCACCATGGATGCAATTCAATAATGTGTTATTATGTTAGTCCCAATCAATGCTTGTGGGAGGTGGAATGTCAATATAATGGCTAGGTTGGTCGATGTTAATAGAAAGTGGAATGGTAAGAGGTAGCGCAATCCTCGTAGAAGGTACTAGGAGAACTTATGTCGATGTTGAATTAAACATCTTTGAAAACTAAGGAAGGATCAAAAATATATTCAAGTAGATCTGCAAGATGTATGTAACCAATATCGTAACATCCACTAATGTATTTTGATTATGAAACTGAGTTTGACTCAAAAAAATCTCAATCCAATGTTGAGACTGACGTTGATTATTATTTTGATGTTAAATCTGATATTAGTTCAAAATATAACCTAACTTTAATGTTGATTATTCTTCTAGTGTGGCGATAAAGATTTTATGTTGAATGTTTGGTATTAGACAAGTAATGACCTATGAATGAACAATGAGCTCTTCATAAATAGTTTCATCAAAGAAGGGTTCAACAAAGACTGGCTTGTCAAAGTGAGATTCCTCAAAGATAGGGCAATGGTCAAGAGATAACTCCACAAAGACTGGATTTTCAAAGTGAGGCTTCTCAATAAAAGATAAATGGTCAACAGGCAATTCCACAAATATTGGCATGTCAAAGTGAGGTTCCTCAAAGATAAGGCACTGGTATAAGGGAAACTCCATAGAGACTGGCTTGTCAAAGTGAGGCTCTTCAAAGAAAGGGAAAGGGTCAAAGGGTGATTGATCATAATTTAACTCATTATAGATAGGTGTTTCAACAAAAAATCAAGGATTGGTTGGTTGTCTTGGTTTTGGCTTACACTTGGTTACCAAATCTTAGTTTTGGACACATTATGCTCTTGAATGGATAATAGCTCTTGGAGACGTAATGATTGCCTCTATTGTGGCCTGAAGATCGGCTTGGATTTTCTAAAGTGGGGGATGTTTGGAAATGGATGAGTAATGACCTACGATTTGAAAATGGGCTCTTTGAAAATAGGCTCATCTAATATGAGCTCAACAAAGACTGGCTATGGGTTTAAGATGATAAGTGTGATACTTCTATTTGCAATTGCATAACCTTGTTGAGATAATGAGATACCAAATTTGGAAGAAAAAAGGGAAGGGCATGGAATGGTAATCATTAGGCATTGCAGAGCTTGGTTGCTAATGTAGGCCAAAGGAGAAGGGCTTGGTATGGTAATATTTGGGAGTTGTGGAGCTTGGTTTCTAATGTAAGCTAAAGGAAGAGGGCCTGTAATGGTAATCCTTGGGTGATACAGAGCTTGGTTGCTAATATAGGCCAAATGAGGAGGGCCTAGAAAGATAATCCTTGGGCATCATAGAGCTTGGTTGCTAATGCAGGTCAAAGGAGGGCCTGGAATATTAACCTTTGAGCACTGCATAGCTTGGTTGCTAACGTAGGCCAAATGAAGAGATATTGAAATAGTAATCCTTAGGCACTACAAAGATTGGTTGTTAATGGAGACCAAAGGAGGAGGACCAGGAAGAGTAATCCTTGGGCACTGTAGAGCTTAACTACTAGCATAGACCAAAAGAGGAGGGCCTATAATGGTAATCCTTGGGTGTTGAGGAGCTTGGTTGCTAGCATAGGACAAAATAGGAGGGCATGAAATGATAATTCTTGGGCATTGTTGAGTTTGGTTACTAATGCAGGCCAAAGGAGGAGGGCCTAGAATGGTAATCCTTAGGTGTTATGGAGCTTGGTTACTAATACAAACAAAGGAAGATTATCGACATAAGTAAAGGATCGGGTATTGTTATCAAATAAATTATCCTTGAAAGGGTGAACTTGGTATTTTAATTGGCCCAAAGAAGGGTGATTTTTGGACTGATTTCTAATTTCCAAATGAGACCATGTCAATTATCATATGCCAAGACAAATGAAGTGTCTGATAGATTGTATTTTTCCATTTGTGCCATTATGTAACATAAGAATCCAAGGATGATGTCAGTTTCTATTGTTAGTGAATAAACCAAAAATAAATCAAAGACAATTAACATTCCAAGCCTAGATACTTGGTGGAGCTAAAAAAACAAAGTAAAACAACCACAACTAGAAGGCAAATGAACACTTTTACCCTCCTTGCAAGTTTGAAGAGCTTGTTGGCATGAGGTTGGGTTTGAGCTCGGCCTGTGAACAATGATTCTTTATCAATGGTGCTTTAGCATCATCTCCCTTTGTCCACTTGCTCTATGGCCTTGGCTTGGCTTGGCTTGGCTTGACTTGGCATGTGAATCTATATCTAATCAATCTAGAATTATAAATTTGGGTTGAGAGCGTTTTGAAGGTATTCTTGCATAATAACATTACACAAGAAAGCTTCTTGAAAAAGAGGGAGGGCTCTCTTATTTATAACTTTTTCTGAAATCCCATAGATCAATGGTTACAGTTCAATCCAAGATCAAGATGGAGGGCTCACAATTGGCCCAATTATGGATCCAAAGGGCATTAAATGCTACAATTAATAAGCATGGCTTGCCTTTTTAGATATTTGTTTTCATTGAATTTTTGAGTGCTTGCCAACTTTCAGGGTGATGTCATGTCTTGATACTTTGCATTTTTTATTTTTCAATTTTAAATATTCATTAATTGCACATGGATTATTTAACTAAGCACTTAATTGTGTTTAATCAATTAAGTAAATTTGATTAGTCTTTTGACCTTTTCTAAAAGTTCGTTAAATGGCCCAATTAATTGGTCAAAAATGTCAGCGTGCTTGGTTACACCCTAACCGTGGTTGAATATGTAGGAGGTCATCGTTGCATTAGGGAAATACCCCATATAAGAAAGTTTCAACATGATTTTGGGCATTAACATCCAATGCATAGACAAAATTGAGACACTTAATTATATCTAGGCTTAATTTGCATTGTTTGGTAGAAATCAATCTAAAGTCTGGTCATAACATGATTGTGGCCAAAAAAGAGTGTCTACAAATGCAAGCCCCAAATAACTTTGGAGGAGTGGATCCTCCTCGGTTTCCTAACACTAGGGGAAATGACTAATTATTTGTACACCTAATACAAAAAGATTGGTTTGTTTTCCAACTTTTTTTTTTTTGGTATATTGAAATAGATAGGTGTTTTTAATTATTTTTATGCATACTTGATGAAGAAGATAAAATTTCAAAAGACACTGTTTTTTCCTTGTGGCACATCATTAGTACCCCTTCATGATGGTGACGACCCATATAAATGATAATTTCATATGTTAAACCATTACCACATTCATCATTACCATACAAAACACGAGATGAATCTGAACCTCCTGCATACCTAAAACCACATAGAAGATTTGATTGGAACAACTAAACCTACCAAAATGCCCAATCCTACCCTTCCAATGCATAATTTTGTATGGCATCTACACCATTTGATTACTATATCAATCCTATAATCAATTATTGCCCCACACTATGTCAATCATGAGGTAAGTTTCTTGAAGAGTAAGCTTAAGAGATACAACTACCCCCACTTCAATGGGTGAAAATCTTAAAACTAATGTTGTATGAAATAATTAGAGTTACATCAATATTTTAGATATCGTATAAAACGTATTGAATTTTATTCTATATTTAATAATATTCATTGGTATATCTAAATTTCATGTGTTATTTATTTACAGTGCAATATAATACATATAAATGGTGAAGTGATCCATTCATATAATACCTTTATTTTTGATATTGTTTTGAAAGATTAAATACAGTTGATCAGCATTTTTTATATTTTATCTTATAAAATTTAATATTAATATTAATATTAATTCTTTGATTTATGTATTGTCAAAACTCAAACCATTTTTGGATAAGAGGGAATTGAGATATGCTTGGGGATGCTCCAAGTATCACAATGAAAATCCACAGTGCTATCTAAACAATAATCCGTGTTGGCTGAAGGAAAAAAGCCAACCTTCCTTAAAAATATAATACATAAATATAAAGGGGCAACGAGGATCTGCTTAGATGAGCCTCCACATTTATTTGCTTACATTTGGCACAGTTGTGGTGAACCTGCCCAGAGGAATATCTGGTCTCACGCACGCCTTGATACACGCATCGCTACAATCCTGCCATGGCAAAATACGTTTTCCATTACCGCCGAGTACAGAAAAGAGAACAAAGAACAAATTGTGTATGATGTGTGTATACATACTTTAATGGCAGAGGCAGAGTGGGCGTTAAAACTAGCTCTCTGGCAGGCTGCAATGCACCCCGTTTCACAGGCATCCTCCACGCTCACATAGCAGCACCCCACATCCCCTTGACTTGCCATGCTCTCTCCCCCCATCCCCCGCACCTGCAAATTAATACAATCGCCTCACATTTCAACCATACACCACATAATTATAGTCATTTCAAACAGAAAAAGGAAAAATTTAGGTCATACCTGAGCGAAAACTCGGATTGTAAAGAGCCCAGCTCGTTCCAATGCACTCATTCCAGTCATTCCAGTCACAATAATTCTCTGATAGTCTGGCAAATTTGTCCCCATACAAAAGAAGAAGGAAGGCCTTTCGAAAATAAATAAAGAAGAGGCGGCGAACTGAAGGCTCGTTTTATGCTGATTTTTTTGAGTCGTGCGGACGATAGACGCAAGGCAGGCGATTGGGTGGAGCAGCGTTTAAAAGGAGGGTAACAGAACACGTGGACTATTACAAGCTACTGCTGAATAGGCAAAGATAAGGCACGTGGATGTGTCAGAATTGCCACGTACGCACAGCGAATTTAGATTTGATTTCCTTATAATATCTACGTGGGCGGTGATGCTTCAACACTTGGCTTGTTTGGATTGGGTGGATGCTATTTTATCCATGTGCTACCATGTGCTTGTACCGTTTCTATTTTGGGGTAGATGCCGACATCTACTACCTCTACAACGCATCTTCCGCACATCTTGAAATTTAACTTTACACTCAAGAATCTTAAGATATCACTCTATCCATTGATCATAAAGAAATATACTATAATTGATGGTTTTTATTAAAAGGGTTATTCTCACAATATCCATTCATCATAAAGAAATATATTATAATTGATAATTCATATTAAAAAGTGGTTGGTGCAGTGTAAAATTATTAAAATAATTTTAACATAACAATATTATATAAAGTTATTAATATATAAAATATTATAGTTATATTAAATATGAGCAATAATATTAAAGGAAAGAAGCCATAAATTGTTTTAAGTAGGGAGGTTGGCTAATGTCTACTATCACTCGTACAACTTAACATCTTATATTGTCAAAGGAACAAGCATTGTCCATCTAAAGAAAAGAGGTATTATTACACTTATGTCTATAATAATTTGCACTAAAGATACCCACTTCGAAAGCCCAACAACAATTTTACCATGCACAGATGTGATTCAAACCCTATACTAAAGAGGAAGGGTAGAGAAGAGATGATGTGAGCGGGCTGGTAGAGGAGATCCTCGAGGTGGGATGTCTTTTAAAACTCTACCCATGGTTCGATGGGTACTTCCCCAATGATTAAGCAAGTCTAAAAGATGTTGAAACTCCACACCCACCTTCTCTACTTGTGTCTCGCTCTAAAAAAGTACAAAGATGAACACATAAACCTTTTTGTTAGTCAAAAACTGCTTTGAACTATACTCATTGTTAAAAATGGTAGAGTTTCTAGACTTTTAAAGTTGAAAAAGAATAATGGCTCTAAATAAATTTGTTGGGTTTTTATTCTCTTAATCACGTTTTCTTTAGGCACTGGTGGTAGCCCCAACAAACTTGCATGCTAGCCTTTCATGCAAGATTAAGGTCTTGTGCGCTCACCTGAAGCACACAATAAGAGACAGGTTCCCGTGGGTTATGTTGCTCGGTAACACACTAGTCATATACTTGAGTTTATTCATATATATGATTAGAAATTACACAGAAAAAAAATGCACTACTATAGACCTTGACTCATTAATCTCAACAACCAAGAACATAAACACAAGTGCCATGAAGTTCAAAGGATTGTCTACACAAATTCGTATAATGCATGTTCTATAAATCCCATTATGAGAGATAAGTAACAAAATTAGTCAATTCAACCCACTGTTCATACTCAAATATCAATTTAACAAAAACACACAACCCCTAAATTGATTGTAATATCTGCAAGTTTATAGTATATAGTCACAATATTCTATCCATTATCAGTCACCTTACATGATTCCACACAAGGGTATTCATACTTGTTTTTCCATGACTAAGTAGTTACATAATAAATGACAACATAGGTGATTGGCCAACGAATTCTTACTAGACTGAGATTTGTGGCAGTCTTTCAATTGTTCTCTCCTAAGGACCCAGGCCTTTGCACCCTTATAATCTTGTTCAGTGCTAGATCCTTCCTATCAAATGTCCTCCTCTTCGTAGGCTGGTGTGAAACTCATGATAGTTAAAGTCTAGATGGTCCTTGAGAATCACTCCTCAATTGTCTCTCACTTCTCATGCACTCTCCAAGTCTTTCACTATTACTTTGAGTCCTATGCTATCGATTTCTTCGTAGCTATATTCCATCTTTGATTGGGTCTTTTCACATTGATAACTTATGTACCCTTGTCCTCTCGTGCTTTGTGGATGCATCAATCAAAGGTGGTTTTACTTCATAAATCACATGCTCCTTTCCTTTATTAGGGTCATGCTCAAGGATTTTGACCTCCATATCTATAGCCAAAGAAGTGTTATCGATGTCCATTCCACTTATTTGCTAAGTGTTAAAACCATTCCCCTCTTTTCTAAATGGACCTCTAATGTCTAATTGTGCATCATCAAAGGTGGTCTCCTCCTCTTGCACTAAGGTGTCTTTTTAGAGTCAAATTCGTCTATTTCTTCCTTATGACCTTCAAGTTCTTCTTGCACTCAGTTCATAGGGGGTAATGGTGTTGACTACTCAGGTTCTTTATATGGTGTATCTTATGGGGTAGCCTCTAATGGTGAAACCCTTGGTGGTAGTGCCCTTGTTGGAGAAGTTCTTGGAGGTGAAGTCTTAGGTGAAGAAGCCCGTGGAGGTGAAGCTTTTGGTGGAGCAACCCATGGAGGTGAAGCTCTTGGTGAAGAAGCTCATGGAGGTGAATCCCTTGATGGTGGTGCCTATGTAGTCCTCTATCATTTTGGAAGATCCTATCATGAACTTATGTTGGCATCATGCCCATCCTGCTTCTTCTTCACAAGATGTGGCATAGGTGGAATTTTTTCCCTTACATGCTCCGTACCTTTTGAATATTTATTATTGGGCTGCAATATGTAAAATATATTGTGCACTTATTCTCTAACCATGGTCTACTCGACCTTGATGTTAGTTTGATTAGTCTCTCACTTCTCTTTATAGGCCTTCTTACCAGGATATACATACATATTCCAAAAAGTGTGAATCTCTAAGTCAATTCAGTCCACTTCCAAGGTGAGAGGCTATGCATCAAAAATGTGATTCATTGAATCATGAAGTACCACATCATAAAGGCATAAGGTAGATTCAACCAAGCTGAAATTTCTCCATAAGGGACCATCTTGATTCACACTAGAGAAAATGTTGCTTTATTGCAAAATGAGATTTTTCGCCAACCTGGATGGGCAAGTCTTTAAGAATGCACCATTCCTTCCCAAAGGTCTCCTTCATACTATCATACCATCACTTCATCTTATTCTTTTATGTAGGGGTGATATGATCAGGGCATGTGAATGACTTGTAGTGCTTAGTAGGGGACTTGTGTTTGGGTGGGTATGCCCATTTTGGTTTGCCTGAGGTGTAGTCTAGGACATTAATCTCATCAAATACCATTAACAATAAAAAAACCCCCATGGAAACCTATGGCCTGGTATCCAATGGGTCTTCTCAACATCTTCTATGATATTTTGGGCAAAGTACATTTCCCAATTATATTTCAAGCCCTTAGTAACTTGGTGAGCGATGTAGAGGTGATCCATATCCACCTCTTTCCAATGATCAGTGCCATCAATCTTCATCATGATGATGCACGTGGCTACCCAGAGGGTAGGATCTTGTAGGTTTTTGATGTGTATGACATGGCCTTATTTTTGGTACATGAACACCATTTCTATTTTCCCTATTTTCTCTGAGTGTTCCAAGTCAAACTCCACATCCATGCCAAAGTATTGAAATCCTGACACCTTACTTATTCTCTCAGGTGTAATCTTCATGCTATTCCCAACAAAGTATAGGTAGTCCTCATGGACGTGCGAGAGTATAAACTTAACTGCTTCCATAGGTTTTCCAAAGTAAGGAAGGTTGAACAAATGAAACAACCCTACAAAGTCTAAGGCATTGAAAATTTTGAGGTCATACACTAATTGATTTTTGGTGTTCTAGTACTCAACCCGATATTCATTTTACAACTCAACCTCATTCCCTGGTTTTTAGTGGTTATAATCAAATATAGTATAATAGGTTGCTTTTAATACCCAATTTTTCATATACAACACCATCTCTGGGTAATGCATTTATTTTATCATCAACAGCAGGGGTGGAGGTGCTTGTGGCTTCTTTACTTGGCATGTTATCCTAGATTTTTCACCTTCCACATGATATACCTATTCTTTAGGTGTGTCTTCTCTAACTAGTATTGCTTCCCCCAAGTGATACTCCCTCTTTTGGTATGGTTGATAATGGACCACTTTTTAATGCCTTTTTCTTAGGTTGCATCACCCTCTATGGAGCCTAAAGGTTGAGGCACAACCATCTAATGTTCGTAAAAGAATATGTAATTGTAATGTAGATGACTCAACTTTTCCTACTTCCTTTCCCTTTAATGGCATATGTCTACCTCTACAACCTGCAACTACCAGTTCTCTTTGTTGTAAGTCATGTTTTAGGGTTAGCTTTATGCTTGATTACTTAATTAATGTGCTTCTCAAAATTTATTTATGGGATTTCGATGCTCTAAACTTGTACTTGATCATAATTAATTGGACTTAGTTCACTCTTCAGCTATATAAAACTCAAATGAAAGAAAAGGTAAAAGTTAAAATGAGCTCCCAAGTCCTTTTTATAGGTTCGAGGCGGTAACTTGCATTTACCACCCCCTTCTTTTCAACCATCACTTCTTGTTATTAGTGCATTCATAATAGCCACCATTCTTCAACCATCGCTTCTCACCATAAATGCATTTAATAGTTTTGTCTTATCACAATGTTGGCACATTTATCACAACTACTACTCCTTTCACATTAATGACACATCTTGTCCCACAATTTTCTTTAGAGTGGAAGACAATTGTGTCCCATGCTTTTCCTTGGAGTGGAAGACAATTATGTCCCGTGCTTTTCCTTGGAGTGGAAGACAATTGTTTAACTTTTCAAAATTTTAAACTATTTGGTAGGAATATCTTATCCTAAGGTTTTTTAACTTTCACACTTTAAGTTGTGTGTGCATCCTTGTCATGAATACATGTATTACCTCTTACCCCACACTAAAAGTGTGTCGTGGTCCTCCATGATTAAAAGTATATAAAAATAAAAAAAACATTTATAAAATAAACATTATGTGCAACTAAGACAACACTTTTATTGAAAATAGGAAATAATAAACCAATGGCATAATCCTTATTGTTATAAAAATTATATTTTTATGTAGAAAGGTATGGCTATAACTAGTTACCATTGTAATGAGGAAAAAATTGGCCATCCAATCTTTATAAATGGCAAGCATTGGTAGGTTGAATGCTATGAATGACAAAAGGTCCATCCCAGCGAATACAAAGTTTCCAATAATGGTGCATGAACTTGGAGTCATAGAGCAAGACTTTAATTCTAAGGGTAAATGTCTTATGCTTGATATGTCGATCATGCCATGCCTTTTACTTGCATTTCTCCACATCTTGACTCCAATGAGTAAGGAAATGGACTTCATCCAACTACAATAAAGCATCCGAACATAATTTTAATGATGAATCCTCATCCAATTGTCCAACATGTGAAATATGAAGAGATGGTACCAAGAATTTAACTAGTAGAACTGCTTCTATGCCAAACACTAGATTGAATGGTGTGTTCTTGTTCAGCCACTTATAAGTTATTTGGTAAGCCCAAGTACTGTAGACACTCTATCATCCCAATCAGTGCAGATAATATTACAAATATTTGTATATGTTGTGCCTAAGATTTTATTGAATGCCTCATTAGTACCATTGGCCTAGGGATAATTTGGTGTTATTTTGTGATGGGTAATCATGAACTCAATAAGTAGGACATAGATAGTTTCATTGAGGAAATGTGTACCATGATCACTAGTAAAACTTAATTGGTATGTAAAATGGATTATGGTATGTTCCCAAATGAAGCACATAATAGTATCAATAATACAATCCCTTATTGACATGGCCTCAACTCAACACATGATATAATTAGTTGCTATAATGATATATTAGGAACTTATACATCATCTAGTTGGATTAATAGGGATGAAAAAATCAATGGCCCATTTTTCAAATGGTTCTTGAGATAGAATAGGATGTAATGGCATGGCATCCCAATGATTTGGTTTTTTGGCACAATGACAAATATCACATTTACTAACATGCATTTTGGCTTCTTTAAAAAGGGTAGGTCACCATAATCTGGCCAATAGTACCTTACATGCATTAACCTCCCCAACATAGTGTCTCCCTACAATACCTTGGTGAAATTCTTGGAGTACTTTAGTGTGCTCATGTTTTATGACATAACATCAAAGAAATTCATCTTGACCAAGCTTGTAGAGGTCCCCTCCAATAAGATAAAAAGGTGTAACATATACTGCAAGTTGTTTCTTAGACTATGGAGTTAGACAATCAAGCACTGAGCCAATAGTTAAAAAAGCTACAATATTTTCTAATTCCTCAAGAATATGAGAAACATGAAATATTTGTACATCAGGTAGGTCATCTTCAATAACACATGGTGGTTCTCTAGAATCAATTCGAGAAAGATGGTCAGGACCACAATTAGTTTTTCCTAGTTTGACCATGACAGATAATTGAAATTATTGAAATAATACTATCTAGTGACAGATGTGGCCATGCAACATCAATTTATTTACCAAATATTTTAAAGATTCATGATTTATATAGAATACAAAAGGAGTTTCCAATAAGTATTTTCAAAAAAATTGCAGAGCATAAACCATTGAAAGTGCTTCGCACTCTATGGTGTAATTCCTCTCAAATTGAGTAAGTTTTATACTAGAAAAATCGATAGGGTAATCAAGGTGACCTTTACCTCATTGTGAAAATATTGCACCAATGACCATTCTAGAGGCATCAACATTGACATGGAATGGTTTTGTCCAATTAGGGAACTATGCAGTAACCATTTTATATTTTAAGGCCTCAAAGGCTTATTGGTAAGAACGGGTCTAGATGAAGTGTTCATTATGTTTTAAGAGTTCATCCAAAGGTGAAATAATCTTTGCATATCCTCAGATGAATTTTTGATAATACCTGGTATGTCTTAGAAAGGTGTGAACTTTGCATTATGACTTTGGCACTGGGAGGCAAAGAATGATAGCTACCTTTGTTGGGTATACCAAAAATCCATCCTTATAGATAATATGACCTAGAAGAACACTAAAAGGTGTAGCAAAAAGATACTTCTTTAGATTCATTGATATTTATAATACACAATAATGCTCAATCATGAACCATGGATTAGAACAATGGTATTTTACCAAGCCATAGACTATCTAGTCATCCAAGTAAACTTGAAGTAATTTATTGATGAAGTCTTTAAAGGCCTCAATGGCTATATAATAAAATATAGTAGGTGTGTTCTTCAACCCAAAAGGCATTATGGTATAAGTGAAGTATCCCCATTCGATGGTAAACATAGTCTTAGGTCAATTTTCCTTGACGATCGAGAACTATTGGTACCCAAAAAATCCATCTATGAAAGTATAAATTTCGCACCCAATGATGCCTTCAAGGGTTTCTTCTGTGAATGGCATTGGGAAGGGATCAATAATGCAAGATGTGTTAAGTATAAGGTAATCAACACAAACCCTAACGCATCCATATTTTTTATATTTATGACCTAGGATTGACCCATTCAAATTCATCAATTAGGGTGATCACTCCAGTTCACATCATACTATAAATTTTTTCCTTCATGTACGTACGTAAATTTGGATTCATCTTATATGGCCTTTTCCTAAGTGGTCAAGCACTATCAACCAGTTTGATATGCATTTTACCTAGAGATGAATGAACACCTTTCATCTCATTATAACTTCTTGGAAAGACATCCTAGTATTATTTTAATAATTTAAATATTTTTGAAATCTCTGTGTCAATCCAGTAGTTACATACGGTAGCTATTTTTGGTTCTTCCTCTATGCTTATGTTATGTTGGATAGTTTAAATAGGTTCTAAATAAGGTTGGTCTACATCAATACTAGTATCACAAACTATTCAGGTGTTATAGTTTGTAGGGATATCCAAATGGTTTGCCAATGGGTCAGGTGGGTCGGGCCCTTCACCTTCATCCACCTAAAATACTAGTTTTTACTTCCTTAAGCATATCTCTTCAAGACATTCTTGATCAAATATGGGTTTGGCATAGGAATGGGTTCTTCAAATGGATCATTAAAGAGAACTAAACCATCTTTTGGGACATCATGTATATATCTGAGGCAATCTTCAAAGGGACTAGGGTCACCAATGACTACTTCATGCATAGTTTGGAGTGTGAGGTGAAAATCCATTCTCAGAGATGAATAAGATAATGCCAAGTTCATGCTCTCTTTAAAAAAATGTCAAAAATGGGTACCCATATGTCATTCTTCATGAACATACCATGCTCTAGCCTAAGTTTTTAAAGTTCTTTAAAAAGCATGCACCCATATGTACTCTATCACAAAAGACTCTTCAGTCCTCCACATGAAGTCACAAGATTTTATGTATGGTTTTGGTGCTCGTACTCTACTATAGCTGATTGTACCCCATATTTAGTTATCATGATGAAATTAGTGATGCAAATTAGAGCGTATTTGATTCTAATGGAGAATTCTCTCATTATGGGTTCACCACCACCTTATAGTTGTGCCATCAAAAAGGTAAACCAATGATCGCATACAATCATTGTCAAAGTTATATAAGTCTTCAAGGCACTAGATAAAGTCATAGAATTTCATTTATCCTTGAAATTGAGGATCTTCATCAAGTCTTTCTAATAGTGCGTATCTGTAACTAGTCCTCTCATAACTTGTCTAATAATAAGGAAAACAAATCTATGGCATTCATGATACTGGTGTAGAAAATTCTCACAACTACTAATTACACCACACACTCTTCCAATGAGGTCATAGTCACCATGGGCCCAATAATTACAATCATTACTTGTAGTATCAGAAAGGGACTGAGTTTTTATCTGTAGAAGGATGCCATTAAGAGTGGGATCATGATGCTCACCATCTCTAGTTGTGATTTTATAGATGTGGTTAACATCTTCTACATTAATAGGTTATATGTATGGGGGCCCATGTGTTTGATCCAATGGAATAATAACACTTTGATTAGTATTCTCAAAACTAATGTAGTGATTCTCAAAGGTCAAGTTTGCATTGTTTGCATAGCACCAAGGTTGCCCCAATAGAGATGGAAAATCATCTACCTCAACTAATTTGAGAACTTCAAAATCAACTTTGAAGGGTACTCCAAGGATATCAACCATTGCATTCTTAAGGATGTCAATTGGTAGAGTACAAGTTTTATCAGCCATAAACAATACATGTAGTGATGGTTACAATGCTGGGACTATTTATTTTATGCCATGCATCATTCATGAGGATATTAACCTCAATAATAGTGTCAACCAAGATATCTCAAATCACCCAATTGTCGATGACAACATTCATTTGTATTTTTTTGTCCTCTTGAGGGCTAGGAGGAATATGGGTATCTTGTTACCAGGAATGATTAAATCGATGATCCTCGATTGGTTGAATCAATTGAGGTTGAACATCAACTGGTGTTTGTACCTAATTTTTAAGCCCATTACTTAGTTATGGGATAATGTCTTTGTCCAACATACACTTGCAAAGCTCTTGAAAATCATCTCGTGTCATGTTTTAAGGTTTTGTGGCCTTTTACATATTAGCACATTGTGTTACTTATTGGTCCTTAAGAAACTAAATTTCTCCTTATAATTCCCTCACCAATGTCATAGTATCCTAGAGTACATCATTTTGTTTCTGGGCATCAGGATACTTCCTTGCATGAGGCTCTTCACATTGTATCTTCTCAATAGGAGTAGATGTAGATTGAGATTGTCCATTACTACGCATAGTGATATTCACCTATTGGGATGTCAGGGTGATAGAGTGTGGCTACCAATGAGGTTTCTCAATGTGAATCATACCTGCACCTTTTTCATTTCTTTCCTTAGTGATGGCCGTGTATACATTTGGACATTCTTCCAACCGATGATCATTTTTACAAAAAGCACATGTTAGGTAAACTGGACAATCTCACTTATAGTGATTGAGAGATCCAAACTCATAACATGTTATTGGTAGGAAATGGACAAATCCTTATCCTCATCCTCAACCTCATCCATGATATCCACCATTATATTGATTATTAGAAATAGAGGTTTGGTGTATACTACATGCACGTGCTTCATGTATATCACTAATTAACCGACAATCATTTGTGTCATGGGTGTAGGTTTCAATATTTTGCAATATTTAGACACTTTATAATATGATGATAATTATAAGAGAGGACATGAGCATACATCATACTCTTTGTGGAAAATTTCACATGGCTGCTTCAGTACAACACATATATTTTTGTGTGGGTAGTTGCTTCGGTTATGACCTTTAGACTCGTAATCGGTACACAAAAGACCATTACAAGTGTCATACACATTATTTTCAATCAATTTTTATAGTTTCAATGCCATTGAATCTATTTGGGCTTCCATGAAAGGATTGATTCTAGTGTCAATACTACTAACAACTTCAATGTGGAGGGCAGCTTCCAATGATTCACATGGGCTAGTAAAGGTCTTCTAAGATAGTGTTGATCTAAAGGGAGGCAACAAACCTCCCACAAACCATTAGGCATACTGATCAACATTAATTTCAAATGAAAGTTTTGAAAAGAGTTTTTTGAACCATGCATCATACTCCCGTACACTTCCAATGAGATTTTGCTTTATATCTTTCAGTGCAATAATACCTTTTTACTTAAATTTTGGGATATAAAATTCCTAAAGGAATGCTATTTTGAGATGATCATAATAAATTAAGGATTTTTGAGGATCACACTTCCTATACCACTTATGCACTCTTTCCATAAGTGTGGTCATAAATTATGTGGCCTTTCACTCATAAGAAGTTATGCCTCGTGCCCTCCAAATAAGTTTGCACTTATGGACATACTTTGCAATATTCTCCATGCCCTGATATTTAGGTAGATGAAGCATAATTTTATAATATATTTTTGGTAGTTGAGATGCTTATGTTGGTGGCTATTGAGAACCCCCATATCTTGTTCCTTAAGGGGGAAGTCCACCAATTCCTCACATGCTACCTCCTAGTCTACCTCTAGTGCCTCTAGCAATAACACCCATGATGTGGGGCATGGTAGCTAGTTGATTAATAATATTTGGGCCTATACTCTGTCCACTATGAATGTCAAGTCCACAGGCATACCAAGTTGGGCCATGAAATTCCCTTAAAGAGGAAAAGAAAGTATTAATTCAAGATGAGGTAAAATCAACTTAGCTATAATTTCCCTTATAGGATCAGTTTTTGAATCGACATTATCTGTATCCCAATTATGTATAAGTACTTCATATGATTCAAAAGTATGAGCATGCACTATGGTTTGGGAACTTGGTTGGTTCAAACTTGGTTTGTCAGTCTCTTCTGTCTGGCTAGTTTCTCCTACATATGATAAAATTGGCGTGGGCCACGGTTTTAAAGTGATGGAGTCCTCTTTATACATTCCCACTTCCCTAAATTTTTTAACAACACTACCTAAGTTCTCTTATTACCTTCATATGCCACTTCCGCCTATGATCATCTGTCGAGCTTCATCATATTTTTGCTTTGCAATGCTTGTTGACTGGATACCATTTTAAACCCAAATTTCTTTACCAACACCTCTATATTCCCCTTCCAACTATGCACCTCATGTAAATATTTATTTATCCCTCCATTGGTAGAGTTTCAAGTCCATAATCAATGAAAAACTTCTTGTAAATTTCTAATATACTAACCATGTGGTTCTCTGAAAAACTAGAACTTAGCTTCTTTAGGACAAGAATAAGTGGTTACAACATACTCCAAAATGTAGCAATTCAACACTCCTCTGCACCATATATTAATAGCCTATGTCCATGGTGTTCCTAGTCATGCTAAATCCCTTTGACGTTCTAACATCCAAGCTTATCTCCTCCCAAAATTTTATGATTGACCTTGAGCATAAGTAGAAAGTTAAACATGCAAATTAATAGGGACTTCAACAAAGAATGTTTCATATAATGTGATATAGAGACGTTTTTCCACTCATTCATGTGAAAAAAATTCTTGGTTCAAGATAAGAAATCATAAAATTATCCTCGACCTCGTTAATCCATTGTTCAATACTTTTAAGGGTTATACGTTCAAGCATATTTCATTACTGTGCAACAAGCACTATAGATCCCCACAATGGAACTAAAATTTTGGGTTTTTATTCTATTAATCACATTTTATTTAGGCACTGGAGGTAGTCCCAATAAGCTTGCACACTATCCTTTCACACAAGACTAAGGTCTTGCGTGCTCACTTGAAGCATGCAATAAGAGGCCGGTTCCCATGGGTTATGTTATTCAATAACACACTAGTCATATGATTGAGTTTATTTATATATCTAATTAAAAATTACACAAAAAAATAAATACACTAATATAGACCTTGAATCATTAATGTCAATAACTAAGAACATAAACACAAGCGCCATGCAATTCAAAGGCTTGTCTACATAGTTTTGTATAATGCATGTTCTATAAATCCCATTATGAGAGATAAGTAATAAAATTAGTCAATTCAACCCACTGTTCATACTCAAATATCAATTTAACAGAAAACACACAACCCCTAAACTGATTGTAATATATGCAAGTTTATAGTATATAGTCACAATATTCTATCCATTATCAGTCACCTTACATGATTCCATATAGGGGTATTTATAATTTTTTTCTCCTAAACAAGTAGTTACATAATAAATTACAACATGGCTGATTGAACAATGAACTCTTAGTAGATTGAGAGTTATGGTAGTCTTTCAATTGTTCTCTCTTAAGGACCCAAGCCTTTATGCCCCCTGTATTCTTGTTCGATGCTAGATCCTTACTACCAAATGTCCTCCTCTTCATGGGCTAATATGAAACTCATAATATTTAAAGTATAAATCATCCTTGAGAATTGCACCTAAACCATCTCCCACTTCCCATGTGCTCCCCAAGTCTTTTGTTGTTGTTTTGAGTCCTGTGCTCTCAATTTTTTTTTAGTTATGCTCCATCTTTGACTGGGTCTTCTTGCACTGATAACTTCTTTGCCCTTGTCCTCTTGTGCCTCATTGGTTCTACACCATGGTCTTCCTATGCCATGCTCTTCTTGCACCATGTTGGTTCTATGCCAAAATGTCAAAACACTTAGTGAAAATTTGGGGTCCAACAAAATTACAAATAAAATAAATATAGTCTGGCCACTAAGAAAAATACATAAATAAAGCAAGTCTCTAAGCAATGGGCTCAAGATGGTAAAGCATAAAAAGACTACGAATTCATTTCCAATCACTCTAGGCATGATGACAAGTTCATAATAAGTGTTTAAAGGCCTTTAGTCTATTGTAGGTGGTATACTTAATGTGATGTATCCCAATAAGAAGAAGCCTTTTGCCCAAAGGCTACCCATGGTAAACCAAAACCATAAAAAATGAGCAAACTTATGCTCAAAAACTTAGCCTATAATATCTAATTGAGTTTAAAGAACAAAGTCTGGGTGAAGAGTTTAATGCCCAACAACTATTTAGCTTGTAGAGAGTTGAGGATAAAGGACTAATAACTGTATACATAATCCTAGGGTATAATTATTGAAATGTGTATCACAATTTTGATGTCAGTCTTTCCACCAAAAAATCCATAGGTTAAGACCCAAATTATGCATCATAACCATGAGCTCTTAAATATGTAAAATAAAAGAAAAATAAAAAATAAATATTATTTTAACCTATTTTTAATATAAAAAATAAATTTTAATGTGGTCTAATAGGTGTAAAATTAAAAAATATCATAATGTCAAAGATGTACAATATTCAACAATTCTGATTTTGATAATTTGCTAAGTATGGAAAGTTTCTATCTTAGAAAACACTAAGGTGGGACACACTTAAACTACACACAGATTTTCACTAATTGTTTTGGATATTTTTAAATGTTATTTTTTATTTAAAAATGAAATGTTAAGAACAAAAAAACTATTGAAAATTGATTTAGATCTACATAAATATACACATCTGAATGTAAACTATAATATTTCAAGTGAGCTATAAATATTAAATTGACATAAGATATCAAAACCTAGCTTGGATTGGATTTATTTACTATGTAGGCTGATTATGAGTGTAAATGACATAAAAATCCCTATGAGTTATGCTGATTTATCACGTGGAAGACTTGAAAAAGAAAAACCCTAGCTCCTACACAATTAACATAATAGAGATCAAATACAAAGGGGGAATTGTGTAAGGAGCATAACCAAGTTATCATCGAAAAGCCGTGCTTAATCTAAGTTTTGCCTACATAGCCCAAAAGGCCTCAGGGTGATGTAGTTCTCCATCGTAGAGTGAGAGTCTGAATCTTGATCTTTCTATATGAATACAACTACATAAATTGATTTAAATGCTTGATAATGAGCACCCTTGACCTGGAATAAAAGATATACAGACTTGGTGTATGACTTTTAGAATGCTTTGGAATTAGAATTGGAAGAAATAGTGCTCTTTTGCTCAATGTGTATTAGATTTACCAAGTGATTGATATATGTGTTTCGAGAAGCCTTGATGTGATTATATATGGAAATATTTTGAATGTTTTCACTAACAAACCTTGTTAAAAGAGTGGGAGGGGTAAAGTGAAACATATTAAATTTTAAAAGTTATTGTTGGAGCATGGGGACAAGTCTGCAGTGCAACCCTATCTGATCTAGTATAGTAATGTCCTAGAAGGACAAATATTATTGGAATTGATTTGACAGGATTAGATAGGCAAAATAAGGATGTCTGAAACATGTTTTTAGTGGTTGTAGGATAACTTGTAGAATAGTAAATGCTCCCATATAGATTTAAAGTTAAGGAAATGATGAATATACCAAACAAAGTAAGGCTGTCAATATTAAACATTATCAAAAACTTAATGATTAACTTTGAGTATCTATAAAATATTTGACAATCAAAATCAGGTAAATAGAATCAAAAACCAATTTTGGATAGGTCCATTAGAAGTGGATTTTAGTGTAGTGCACTCAAGTTCATTGACTATAGACTTGTCCTAGAATTCTATAATTAATGAATTACAATAGAATTCATATAAAATAGAATTATGACTATGACAAATCAAGAACATAAGCTGATTGCACATTTGTCCCTACTGACTGTAACACCAAACTTAAATATTTCATTGGATGTGCATGAATTAATTAGGGCCATGGATACATTTTCAAGGCTACAATATCACATTAATTAATTTCAAATACCAAACCCTAGTTTTAGTCACTTGCTAGTAATTTGAATTAGTTACTTAAGAGAGTATGCTGGTTTGGATGAATAAAATCACCTAGAGAGATGGAATTGTGTTTACCCCCATTATGTCCCCTTGGTGATTTTTCACCACCATGGGGTGGGTTGTGTGAATGTGTAAAGGGTGGATGAACCATTAAAGATGTCCTCACATTTGAATATTTCTTTGAGTAGATGAAATTTGTTTTCTTTGACTTTGTGGGATTGAGATAGACTAAGGACCATTATAATCATTTTATAATCATTTTATGTACATATTGTTGCATTTTAGCGATGGGTAAGGATATCCATCTTAGATATTTTTGGAGTTGTCTTGGAATATTCTTTATCAACTATAGTTGGAGTATCAATCATCAGTTTGAGGTAAAAATGAGGCATGAGATGGAAAGCCATCATCTTATGGTCTTGGTCTTGATAACAAAATCTAGTGTTAGAAAAAATGATGTATGTAACTTTATAGGTGAAATAGAGGGAGAACACCTAAATTTCAATGAATTATTTCAAATATTTGTTGAGGTCCAACTCAATACAAATCATTTTGTGGGGATGAGTAGATAAAACCCTATTGGAATCATAGAAAATTAAATTCCCTTTTGTCCAAACTACTTGTCCTAAATGGCCCAATATTGAATCAAAAACCTTGAAAACTTGAATTGCACATGTACTTTGAAGGAGGCATATTTGATGACCTTGAAATCATAAGTCCATTACAAAAATACCATAATGGAATTATGCTTGATCCAACAATATTATTCAAGAGTGTATGTATTTATTGTGAATCCAAGAATGAAAATAAAAAGAAACCCTTTGTGAGGTTTCTAATGCTTACTAGATTTTATAACAACGGGTCCCAAATCATGGTTAAACCATGTTGAAAGAGACTAATCAGTTGAGATGTGGATGACATAATAAGATATACTGCTAAAAATTTCATACCAATTATAAATGGAATCCAAAACATATACTACTAAAATGACATCTATAGACTAAGAGGGGCTATCTATGTCATTACCTCATCGTAAACTTCTTAAAAATAAATTTTTGTACTCGATTTGGTTTTGTAATCCACACTGACTACAATAATAATTGAATTCAATTGGTTTAGATCCATATAAATAGGATTAAAATACCCAAAGTGAAAGATTATATGAATAAAATAATGTGAGATAAGCCTAAAAAATCCCTCATAAGTTTTAAAAAAAAGTGAAGGGTTAGATAAAAAAAACTAAAGTCATACACAAAAAACCATATCAAATTAAAAACAAAAAAAGTTTGATGTTTTAGGCAATATTTATATGTGCATCTCAAACCATTTTAAAACAAAGATATAAACACAAAACCATCTAAAAGGAATTTATTAGTCATTAATTAAATTTTTTTTTACGTGCTGGTCTATTTTTTTATTGGTCTATATTATGTGTTATTAGCACATTTATTGATTGTCATTATGTTTTCCTCTCTCTCTCTCTCTCTCTCTCTCTCTCTCTCTCTCTCTCTCTCTCTCTCTCTCTCTCTCTCTCTCTCTCTCTCTCTCTCTCTCTCTCTCTCTCTCTCTCTCTCTCTCTCTCTCTCCTCTGGTTATATGTTTGGAGTGCCTTTGAGATTCCTAAGTCTTATCCATAGTTTCCATAACATATTAAGCCCTTCTTTTGGTCTTTTCTAGGTTAATGTGCATCCATCCCTTTTTTCCCATACTTTTCACTTTTAATTATTGGATTGTGTTCTTTTACTTTCTTACTCTGATTTTAATATGACTTCTTAGTATGTCTACCTTGATTTCTTTGGATATTGTGTTAATAAGGTGGGTGTTATGATCTATACAATGCATGTTAGATCTTACTCTTCTATGTGCTTGTTGCATGATTTTATATGGTTTCTACCATGCATTTATTAGGGCATATCATATTATTGTTTCACTGATTATATATTGATTATATCAAGGCAATGATATTACCATGTCCCATTTTTTTCACATTGGGATTTACTATTGTTGGTACCTTAATTATATATTTTTTCCATATTGGGGCATACTATCACATAGGAGCATATCACTTGCACCCTTCTTGATTACTCCTTGCTAATGAAAGGGAAACTTGTTGTTACCTTGGCTTATATATATTTGAAATTTAGTTTCATTTTTTATTGAGTTATATATATGATTTAATGAGGATATATTTCTTTGATTACACTTAGATGTGATAAAAATAGTTTACCATGATTACAGTAGTTTATGATGTTATATATTTTATACATGGTACATGTCTTTTTCTATTGAGATGAATAATATGTAGGTTATCCCAAACCTAAAAAGGGGAGAATATGATCCAATTATTATACCTATATACACATGATAATACACTACAAATATTTTCCTCCATATATTTGGAGGTGGTTAGTAAAACACTAAATATATTTTTTTGTACATAATTAGAAGCAATCAACATGGTACACTATATTTATTTACTTCTCTAGCTAAGATGTGCACAACATAGAATTTTAAGGCATATTATATACACCACTGAGTTATAAATAATTTTATAAATATTCAGAGATACAATAGAGATGGTGATACAACTTGCATAACACCAAGTGTATTGGTTCATACTCTTTTATTTCACACAATTATTTTATCTTTTACTTTATTATCAATTTAAATAGATATTGATCTACTTGTAAATAATTATGTTTTCTTACAATTAAAATATAGATTTGGACACATGAGCATTGATTCTCATTCGTGGACCCTTAGTGTCAATTAGGACATTCATGTGGATAGGGAAGAAACAAAGTTTTGTAAGTCGTAGGAGTTAAAATTTGTGATAAGGTAACCTCTCTCCTCCTGTTGAATTTCAAATAATTAAAAAATATAGTATTAACTTAAATTATAGCTTATAGGTTTCAGCTGCAACATCTTCATTGAACCTCGCATGTGCACTTGTTTGTTTTAATTTAATATATATGTGTGCACACATACACATCAAACTGGGGTATTATATAGTCACCTAATTTTAGTATATGCCTAGTATTTACTATATTATTAGTGTTTTTATGTGAATATGGTTCATTGGCTTCATATTAGGCTCTCTATTGGCACATTTTACTTTATGTTTGGCCCCTTAAGCCTTCCCTTGTTCTTGCTATTTTACTTTTAGGTCCTATAGGGTCATTAGTAATATCACAATTCAAACTACAAGACTTGAAAACCTTTAAACCAGTTATTTGTTTGCCTCAAGATGGTCTCAAATGATCCTACAATCCCTATATTATTTTTAGGCTTTTTAGTCATATTGACTAGTATTTAATTAATTCAATAATGGTCATGTCGGTTTGGGTCATTTGATCATTGCCCCTATTTTTTCATGTTTTATTGTGCCTTGATTTCTAGCTTTCCTACTTCCATAATGTTTTCTTGTGCACTACTATGGTCTTAATTTGAATTCAATAATCTATAAATACATAATTATGCTAATAATTTATGAAAATAAGTATCACAAAATGACACCTAGACATTGCATCTAAGGATTTATACATTGATTTTTACTACATCATTATCTATTGAAGTGGTATAGATGTGTAATTGTACTAAAATAAGGATTAATGGAAGAGCATATATATAATTAAATACTTTCTTGCATCTCATACATATGGATAAGGGATGTGATCTTCATACACAATAGATTGGTCACTAGATTACATGAGATCTTATTTCCAAACTATGTAATAACAAGGGTCTGATTGAGGCAAGCCCCTCATAATTACACTATTTTTAATACTCTTGCAAGGTCTTTTGGAGTGGATTGGGGCTTAGAGAAAGGATAAGCAATTCTTGAATTTTTTCACTTTAAATAAAAAAAGGAGAGATGTTTCTAACAAACAAGTGTTGATGAAAACATTCATGAAGTTTTAAATTGATATGATATCATCTTCCAGTCTTGAACTAGTTTGATAGTGGTCTTTTAATATCGAACTAGTTTGATAATGGTCATTTCCTATGATTTATTAGATCAATACGCTTTTTATGGATTGTCTTCTACATTGTCTTCAAACTTATTTTTCACCATTTTTAATTACTTCCAGCACATAAGTAATTCAAAAATTAGGTATTCCTCTAAAAACTTCCTTTTTCAAGTTTTAAGCATCTTAATCTTAGTTTTTACTCATTTTAGATATGTATTTAATATCTCATTCTTGTATTTAGGTCACATTTCACTTGTAAACATGTTTTAGTGGTTTAGTGTAGTGTTTCTAACCTAAGTCCACTTTCTATTAAAATATATTCAAATCTCCTCTCCCAAGAGATTTTGTTGCAATTTACAAAGTTTGTTCTTCAAACCACCATTTAACATGTTATAACATAATTTTTTATATGATCAACTTTAAAAATATCTATTAGCCTGTCGAACAAGGTCTCGATAATAAAACCAAAATATTGTGTGTTTATTATACACTTCTTATGTCATCTTGCACCACTATACATAACAAAAAATACACTACTTCCTATGCAAACCTATCACTTAATTATGACACTTACATATTCACCTAAAATGCATAGACAAAATATCAATACCTTGTCACAACTGGTGAAGAATAATTTGTTCCATGATAACCATTAAATTATATATCAAGCACAAATTCATAAAAAATAAGGAACCATATATATAATATCTCAACCATTATATATATATATATATATATATATACCCAAAATAAATTTATATACACATAATATTTTTAAATTTTATTTATTACTAACACTTTGTATCTTGTAGGAACCTATTGAGTCTTGATCTCTCTGAGTGCATGCCTTAAGGGGTACACTGAGAAGGGGTGGGCAGACCATTGGTGCTTCATAATATTATTGTTCCTTTTGCCACTTGCCATCTACACACATATCTCCTAAAACCATAAACCCTAAGCTTATTCTCCTTAGCCCTAATCATTCCTATCATTTGATGCTTTATCCCATTTTTCCTTGCTTTAGCTTCCTTCTTCTTGTTCAATAATCTAGGTTGACCACCATGGCCAGCCTAGTGCATTTTTAGGATTCCTATTCAGCAAACTAGGTTGACCTAGTCAGCCTAGTATAGTTTAGGGTCTTCCTCTCTCTTTTGGTTTGTTATCCTTCTGACTGACCTAGCACAGACCTAGTGAGTTAGCCTAAAAATGTGCTAGGTTGACTGGGCTAACCTAGAATAGCCAACATTCCTAAACGATTTTATGGTAAGATACTACTATATATACAAGGTCATTTACCACCATTTTTAAGAGCAAAGAATTAAGTGAAGAAGTGTGAATGAACACCTACCTATTGACCATTCTACTTGGGGAATAAAGCTTTAGGGTTCAATGTTTTCTTTTTATCTTAGTTGTCCTTACATACCACAACAATCTCTTGTGAAGCACCTTGGCTAAGGGAGAAATTGAGGCTCGACGAGTTTGTCTTCAAAGGTAAGTATTCCTAACTTTATTCCTTCTTTGTAAGAGTAGATAAATAGTGCATTTGTATTCTTCTCTTTCATGTATTAGGATTTTGTATACATTGATGTGAGTATATGTCTTCTATACATGTTTAGTTTAGTTTTTTTTTTTTGGTTTCTAACCCTCATTTTGTGTTACAAGTTTTGGTGTGCGCTAGATTAGATTTACTTTTATTGTTATTATATTAGTGAAATATTAAATCATAAGACTATTTTAGGGTCATTATGTTAGACTTTAGGATTTGGAACCCTACCTCACAAGGTGTGTTGTGACAAGTGATCCCCTAATTGGGTCTAGTAGATCCTCACATTGGTCACACTCCCACTTAACAATTATATGCTCTCTTATCGGAATTTTAGGTGTGCTTTATCCCATCTGATCTAGGATTTATTTATGGACATGATGCATTTCCAATTTCATATAAAATCTATCATCAAAACCAAATTACTGCATAAATTTTAATCAACATACATTACATTCCATGATATTAACACCTATAAATACATTAAAATTTTCTTCAAATACTCTTTAAATAATCAACACCACCACAAACCCACCCCAAAAAAAAGAGAAGAAAATAAGAGAAGCATCTTATATAGTTATCCTAGTGCAACATAAAAAAAATCTTCCATATAGTATTCTATGTTGGGCATGCCTTTCTTTCCAACATGATCCTTAATGTGATCCATGGCTATGTAACCATCACTTAATGACTTATCCTATGCACATTATCATGGGGTTAGCTCAACAAACCTGACCACCCATGTGGCACCACTTGCTCTCACCTAAATCCCTCGTTATGTACATGACTCTATAAGAACTATAGACTACGCCTTTAGTGTTTACCTGCACAAGAACACACATGAACATAGTGGCATTTTACTTTTATTTCAATGGATTAGTAGTGAAATAAAAACATAACACTTGCATCAAAAAATTAACTCAAACACACATGATCATTCACACCATGCAAGAACAACTAGAAGAACGTGTATTATAGTAACTCTTTTAGGAAAAAATAATCCAAAGTACAATAAGCAGGCCAAATATCCACATACACAAAAAACACTAACTCAGACTCAGCTAATAATGCTCAAAATCACTCAGATGATTATAGTGAACAATTCCCTCCTAAGGTTTGATTAATCTCTGCCTAGGACAACCCAACCCCTGCTTCAAAAAATTTGAGACCAAAAAAACTACCTACAAACACCCACACGATGATACATGGATACATGTCCTCTATTTGCAACAACTCATGATAGAATACACATAGACTTTGCAATGCTTAGCTTTCCAACACTTTGCCACTTTAGACTTGCATTCACTCAAATCACTACAAAAAGAAAGCTAGTAGCTTGCTTGATCAACACATACCAACTCATGAATGTGGGTATGTATGTCAAAGTCATACATCCATCATAGACTCTCCCACTAAAAAATTAGTGATGACTTTGGTGCTGACATGTTTCCTTCATCAAGAATTTGAAGATGATCTCCTAATCAAACTCAACCCAAAGCTAAGAAATCAACTTGTCCCCTATTCAGACTCAACCTAGAGTCAAGAGACCAACACATTCCTTATTCAGACTCAAACCAAAGTCAAGAGACCAACACGTCCCCTATTCAGGCTCAACACAGAGCCAATAGACTAAGGCAAACTCCCTGACCTTAAATTGAGGGATTCTTACTACTCCCAACTTGTTGAATAACCACCATTCCAACACACTAGAAACTCCCTCTACTTCAGATTGCCATATAACCCACTATATTCACCTCAATAAACTATTTTAACTGCCATTTCGATTTACCCATCATGAATGCAGAAGGGCACTTGGGAAGGAACCAACCTAGTTTAGCTTCATCAATGACTAAAGGTTTCCAACTGGTTACAACTGAGAAACAAACTAAATCTCTAACAACTTCAACACATAGACAAGCTTGCCTACATAACCACACCAAACCAATGCAGCTTCGTAAAATCACCCTAATCTTTCCAACCCTCAATGAGGGGTAGAGGAAAATGGTTCCTAATGATCAACCTCTTCAAGACTCTATAAACTCTACCAAGCCTAAGTGAACCATCCAACTTCCTCCACAATAGTACTAATACTCCAACTCAATAGAACAACAGGCGAAGACAACTCTTCAGACCAACCATATTACATCCAATAACAAGAACAAACCCCTTACCAAGGGACTCCCCTCTATAACCAACTTGATGTGATGATCAATTATCTTCTCGATCAAAAATAAGATAATATCTCCTTGAGCATACTACTTGGCTGTGAAGAACCCACCTCACATCAACAGGAAAAAAGAACCTGTTGTTTCCCCCTCAACACCCCAATTGCCAACAAGAAATGTAAGATACTCTGACTCCTCTCCAATTCTTGTAATCTTCTGCATACTCAACCAAACACCCCTTTCATCTTCCCTATATCACTTCTTTGCACTATTTTCACCATGCATGTTTGTAACTAATCCAACATAAAAGAGCTCCAAGATGGGAGAAACTATCACTTTACCCTTTTAGATAAACCTTGTCTCAGCATGAACTATATGGATTGTAACTTCTCTAAGCCTTCTTGCACCTCTGAAGGACTAGAGGCCAAGCTTCCAAGGCTAATTGGCTGACCACACAATTAAAATACATACCCAAGTCCATAGGTGAAGTGGTTTTCAAACACATGATCACCACCTCCACAATATTCAACCTAAAAAATTACATCAACCATCTCTAGACCCAAGCTTCACCTCACATTAAGCCCCCTGAGCACACCCAATGTCTACTCACACAACTCATATGGCTCTTCCATCTAAACTACAAACACCCCCTGCCACTTTAGACAAATCTCTATTGTAGTGATCCCTACCACACGTCTAACACCTCAAATAAAATTGCTTCTTGCTTGATTCTCCATCCTATGACTTCTTCTTGCCACCTCTGGAAGTACTCTTGGACTTATGAGATCCATCTGATGACTCTGGAGGAGCCTTCCTTCCCTAGCCACCAATTGGGTTCCCTACAGGCTTACTCGATCCCTTACCAATGCTTCCACCCATGGATGTGCAAGGGCCCAAGGTGATTTTGGATGAAATATCAGCCCAAAAATCCAAGACATGACCTGTTACAACAATTGCTTCACTAACATCAGACACTTCATGGCAACGAATCTCCACTTGAGCCCATGACTGAAGACCATCAGTAAACTAGAATAATTTATCTACCTATGAAATGTTGGTGACTTCCAACAAAAGGCTCTGGAAAGAATCATTATACTCTCTCATCTCCCCCACTTACTTCAGTTGACTCAACTTGCTTCTAACCAACCATGCTGCATTCTTAGGTCAGAATTGGTCCCTAAGGGCTTCCTTCAGATCCTCCAAAGAGTCTAACCTCCTTATAGAACTCCTTGATGCAATGCCATTAACCAAGGTTCTATACCAAACCTTATCATACCCATGATATACTTTGTTGTAACATGCACGTCCTATGCATTTGATAGTCCCCCAAACCTACTAGATACTCCTCCATGTCCTATAATAAATTCTCTAAAAGATGATCATCTCATGTACCATTGTAACACTCTGGTTCCTTTAACTTGGGGAGATTTGAGGCTATGTAAGAACTGGACCCTGATGCTTTCACAAAACTCAAGATCGTTGATCTATACAAAGTCACTTCATCTAGAACACCAAGCTCTCCTATAACCTTGTAGTAAGTTCCATGATCATCGGTCCCATTATCTCCACCTTCTCCTCGATCTCACTTAATCTTGTACCCACACAGTTCTCCATCGGCTGGAACTTGGCACCAACTTGCTTGACAAGGCTCTCTTCCATAGCAACAAATTTTGACTTAATCTTGTGGCATCTACCACCACCTTCACCTTTGTCCTAAACCTACTCTTGACCTCTACTGGTCACCTTATTGAGCAACATCTTAGATAGTTCTCTTGCCATACTAACTTAGACATGAAACACTAGATTGACTCGATAGGGGAAGGTAAAAAAGAGTTTAACTAAGCAAACACAACCAACAAGACATAAGCTATGTGCTCTGATATAAATTATTATGGGGTCATCTCAATGGACCTGACAACCCATGTGGCACTGCTTGTTCTCACCTAAGTCCCTTGTTGTGAATAGGAATTTGCAAGAACTATGGACTTGCCTTTAGTCTTTACCTGCATAAGAACATGCACAAAAATAGTGACATTCTACTTGTATTTTATTGGATTAACAGTGCAAGAAAAACATAACACTTGCAAAGATTGGGAAATCAACTCAAACACACATGAGCATTCATACCATGCAGGAACAACTGAGAAAATGTGCATTTTATTAACTATTTCAAGACAAAATGGTCCAAAGTATAATAAACATGCCAACTAGCCACATACACAACAACTACCGAGTCAGGCTCAACCGATTATGCTCAGAACCACTTAGAATGATTACATTAAACAATTCCCTCCCAAGGTTTGATTACTCTCTACCTAAGATAACCCAACCCCTGCTTCACGAAATCTGAGACCAATAGAACTACACACAAACACCCACATGATGCTACATGCCCTCTATCTGCAACAACTTGGGACATAATGCACACAGACTTTACAATGCTTCACTTTCCAACACTTTGCCAGTTCAAACTTGCGTTCACTCAAATCACTACACAAAAAATAATAATAGCTCATTTGATTAATACATACTAGCTCATGAACGTGGGTATGGATGTCGAAGTCATACATCCATCATATATATGTTGTGTATACACATGCTAATACTTTTCCAAAATTTAGAATTATTTTGCCTCATTATTCCACATATATATCAATCTTTGTGCACTTATAAACTTTGCTAAAATTTGGAGTCAATAGGCTCTATACAATCAACTTACACTCCTAGAGATGATGGGGGAATTTACACTTTACCAAACATGTGGCACCTTGATGGGATGTATTTAGAATATTTATTATCTTTAATTTTTTTTAGTATTTATATTATTGTTTGTCTTGGTGATTTTTTTCCCTTTAAATCTAAATATTGTACTTTTTGAATTGAAAAGCACACTTTATTAAATAAAAAAAATTTACAAAATAAAATACAGCTAGTCATACAACAAAGGACGGGTGGAAAAGTCACACCTCAAAAAACCACATCAAGCTAAGCAAGCCCTAAGGAAGTAGCAAAAGCAATTAGAAGGCCATATCAACCAACAAATCTAACATGTGTGTACTAACAACCAAAAAAAGATAAAGCACAATAAAACAAACAACTCCTTAAGCAACAGTAGTGAACATGGTAGCAAGTGGCAAAGGCGACAGAGGGTCTTAAGGCTTCCCTCCCCACCCCCTATCAGAAGGGGGTCCTCATCTAAGGTAAGAGGATCCCACCCATCATTTTGTTGCTCTTAAGTTTGCTACAGCTACTCAAAATTTTTTTGAGGCAGAGAAATGGCTAGTGCCAGGCATGGGAACTTATCATGCTGGGGAGCTGCCCAACCTCCTCTATTACCATTGTCACAATGAGATGATCCATACCTAGGAGATGGCTAGCGAGAGTGAGGAGAGGAGCTCCTCCAACTCTGGGACCTATGGCTTCGAGATCGAGAATGCTTGACTCCACCATGTCTCTGAAGAGGAGTGTGATCAAACGGTTCCAGACTAAAAACATAAGGGGTATTCCCCTAGTGATCCAATAGCTCCTATAAATGGTGCAGTTCCACTCGTGCTTTCTCCATCTGGCTCTAGATATGAAGGGTAACATTGGAGATCACATTAATTTTGTTAGAAATTGAAAACCCAATTTTCATAGCTTCATGATTTAAACAAGCTTTATTTCTAGACTTCCAGATCTGAAATAAAATGTTAGTGCAAAAAATTTGTTAAAATTTGTCGTATCTTGTAGGAAGCAAGGTCGAGTCCCCTAAGAGAGCCATTTTCCTGGTGAACATTTCAGGTTTGAAGGGTTTAAAAAGAGAATGAATACATCTCCAGGCAGACTAAGCATGGGGACAAAACCAAAAAAAGGTGCTTAACTGTTTCTAGGCAATGGCAAGCATGATATGTGGGATTAGGAACCCCCATATGCTTGAGCCAGTGTCTAATAGGGAGCCCTTGATACATAATGCACTAAAGAAAATGGGCTTTTTTAGGTTCCAAGATAGCCCGCCAAATATTAATAAATCTCTTCAGCCAGACATGGTGAAGAGAGGTAAGACTTCAACGTCTGTTGAGCACGTCAGTATCAATATGCTGGGGAGCAAGAAGATTATAACCCAACCTAGGGGCATAATGATAAAAAGGAGTGGTTGTAGGCCAATTCCAATCCTTCCACCATGGGGTGAGAGAGGATACTCTAATTTTGTGCAGATACTCATCAGGTATGACATTTTAAATTTTAAAAATAGAATCTTTATCTTCTTTGTTAAGTTGAAACCTAGCTTTCACAATATCCCAAGGCATGGCACCAGTCTCGAGAGATTTTACAGAAGAGATCTCCAATGTTTTTATACATTTTTAAAAAGCCTAAGACTTTTTATCCAAGGAACCATGGCAAAGGGAACATTGTGGAAATTGATAATAAGAGACCACTAGAGCAATTGAGAATTAATAGAGAGACCATTCCTGAATCCATCTCCAACCCATACCAAGTGAGACTTGAGCTTCTCCCAGGGCTTCCATATGCTTTGTATGACAAAAGACCCAGAGATTTTGATAGGCACAAGAGTGAGGAGAAGGGTGTGCAAGTCAAGCCCTTGCCATGCCTTCATGCCTAGAGGAGATCCTTGAACTATGCAATTTCAGATAAAGATCTTCCAGGGTTCATCTCCTTCCAAGTCTCTTATAATCCACTTGACATTGAGAGCAATGCCCTGAACTTTAATGTCAATAAGGCTAAGACCACCTGCTTCTTTAGGCCTACAACAAATGGCCCAAGACACTCTGTGAAATCCTTGATGGCCTTCAGAATTGGCCCAGAGGAAGTCACGAAGAAGCTTTTCCAACTTGGCATATGAGGCATTAGAAGGGGCCCAACAGGGAGAGTAATAAACATGAGTAGCAGTGAAGACCTTAGAGTAGATCTGAAATTTCCCAGCCGGAGTAAGAGGCTTAGTAATCCAAGGGGAGAATGGGAGGCTCGAAAAGCAAAATGAATGCCAAGGAATTTAATTTGAACACTTGGGAGGATCCATTGCCATTGGTAACCCTCAAGCCAAGGAGGTTTAGGAGACAGAGATTGTCTATAGCATTGGGTCTTTAATGTATTTTTCTTAAAATTTTCTTTTTATATTTTAATAATTTATTTTTATGGGAATTTATTCACATTTAAATATTTTTATGTTTCAATGGAACATTTTGTTATGGGAGCTTAAGGAACAAAAAAATATTATATCTACCAATTATTTATTAATATCAGTATTATTATAATCATTTCTAACCTTTAATTTGTATTGAAAATTGTGTAATATAATTTTTTTAAAAATTTGATTATAAATTTTGTAAAATATATTATATTTTACAAAATTTATAATCAAATTTTTAAAAAAATTATATTACACAATTTTCAATACAAATTAAAGGTTAGAAATGATTATTTTGTATTGAAAATTGTGTAATATAATTTTTTTAAAAATTTGATTATAAATTTTGTAAAATATATTATATTTTTAAAAAAAAATCTATATTTTTTTAGTTGATTAGAGGGCAATGGATTGACAATTTACTTGAGGAAATTTGAAAATTTATTATTAAAAAATTAGAGCAAAATAAATGTTTTATTAAAAAAAATAAAGGTCTGCATTTCTATTATTTTTTAATTGAATCTGCCAATAGAATTCGAAAATCACAGGAAAAATCACCCAACTTGTTTAGAATATCATTCTAAAAAGCATTCGCATTGTCATATTTAATTCTGACAGCAACGCACCGGGCTAGTAAGGAATTAAGAGAAGCATCCAAGTAAGAAAGATATAGTTTCACTCTGCAACTAGCTCAAGCCATGGCTCCAGTGTATAACGTTATAGACAAAACTGCTCTTTGAAGATTACTGGTTTCCAACTTGTAATCTTTTATTAGTTTCCAACTTGGTATTTTTTTTAATTTATCATCGCCAAATAATCTTGAGCTCAGGCATGTGTTTCCTGGCATAAGTTTTAGGTAGGTATGTGGCCTTCGAGCTGTAGACTTTGTTTTATAATTTCCCCTACCTAATATTTCGAATCGTTGATCTGCATCTGTAAATAATTTTTCGGGGCTCTTTTTGCATTTTTCATTAGAAGGTTTTGAGTACCTGCCACTGTATTTATATATTTATTTTATCCTGGATACTTTCTTTGCAGGTTTTGACTCCTGCCCTGGCGTTGTTAATTTGTATGGGAGTGAATTTTACCTTGTGGACTCTGAATTTCTAAACTGCATTTGTGCCTCTAAATTCAATGCTAAATAGGTGGTTTAAGTCCGTTCTGCTAAATAGGACTTTTATGTTCATTCATCTGTAGCTGGTGTAAAAAGAGATAGTGGATGAGTTTAGCCCATGGGCTTGTGCTTTGAGTTTCTCTGTACGTCACCATGGAGGATCCTATTTTTCCCATCTTTATCAATTATTGATCCAAATTAAGGGTCCTGCAAGGGCTACAATCTCATCTTGTCGATTTTTTCACTCGTTGTCAGTTTACATTTAAATAGGGTCTTGATTAGAATTTACAGGGTCTATAAATACATCTAGGTACATTATTACATTTAGAACATCAATGAGTATAGACAATCAATGCAACCATATAGAGAAGGTATCCAAGAATTTAGAGAAATTTGAAAGAGCATCTCACATTTATTTTGACCATTTTAAAAGAAACCAAGCATTTATTATAGCATTGGAGATAATTGTAATGATACACTTGTATTGCATTAGACTATTTGGTTGAATTGTATTTTAATTGGTGTGTTACTTTCACTATTGTGTACTGTCGAGGAGCTTGATAAGGAGGTGGTGCTTAAAACCTCTATTGACTATGAGCACAGGGCCCAAAACAAATCTTCTTCCTTATCATTTGCAAGTTTAACCACCCTATTAGGGTTTGAAAAACAAGAGTGTTTTCCCAATGATCAAGGTGAATATTTTAAAATACTAAAGGATGTTTTTAGAGCCACATACTTGACGAACAAAGTCATTAAATTAGTTTTTTCTTGTCTTCCATTTCTAAAAAATGTGAAGTCCATGGCTCTAGTAAGCAGAAACACGAGGTCCACAATTTTAGTAACTAGAAATGTGGAGTCTAAGGCTCTAGTAACTATAAATATGGAGTCCACATCTCGTGTAACTGAAAATGTGGAGTCCACGGTAATGTTAAAAAAAAACATGAAGTGTGTGTGTGTGTGTGTGTGTGTACACACACACACACACACACACTTCATGTTTTTTTTAAACATTACCGCGGACTCCACATTTTCAGTTTATATATATATATATATATATATATATATATATATGGAGGTGCTCTTGCTACAACAAGTTTTCATAGATCTCACCATCTTGCCATAAAAATCTTAATTTTGTTGTCATACTGCGATAACTTTTTTCAAATTACTTGAAATCATGATACTTTTATAGACCTTATTTTTATCAATCATTGCTCTACAATTGAAATATTTATTAGGTTTGATTTTATTCTTTTGCATCTGATTAAGCTTAATTAAATGTGTATGGGCAAAGATGCTAAAAAATTAGCTTATTTTAGGATATAAAATGAGAAGGTGCTCTTTGGAGCCTTGTCTCCTTCCCCTGAAACCTTAGAATTAGGGTTTTCCCTGTAGGAACATGGCTCATGGGGAGTTACAAGTTAAGGGAAGGGAGTCAGGATTTCATGGCACCTATGGAGAATCCCATGGGAATTTTATGTAGGTGTTGTTCGCTTAAGTTTCTCTTCTCTTCTATTTTTGTGGGTAGTGGTGATGACCCTGTTCTACCTATGCTATGCTTTGGTGGTGGCTCAAATTTTGGTCGTAGCTTTTTTGTTAATCTGCTAGGTGGCTTAACTATCTATCACAGATGTTTCAATGTACATCATCTATACTTTTATGGGATTTCTATGGAGGCTATGCTTCTTTGTGTTTATAGATTCGAGTATGGGACAAATTTAGCGTGTTGGTTGGTTGTTACCCTTATGAAGGATGGCAATGATGTTAGGCATGAATGTGATGGTAGTGTTAGGCATGGCTATGGTGGTATTGTTAGCCATGGTTATGTCTATGATTCTATTGCTTCTCCCTTATGGCTAGGTTTTATAGTGCTCTAAGGTTTTCAAGGTTTGATATTTTTTATTGTAAGGGAGCAACGGGTTAATGATGTGAGGCTTTTTCGCTTGTTGGTCTTTTCCAAACACTAATACTAGGTTTTAAGGGATGTTTATGAAAATATTCCAAAGATTCCCCTATATGAGCACATCAAGGACACTCAATACAACACTTTATCAAACTAACAAGCACTTCAAAATTCTACTGCACATTGAGCAAAATAACGCTATTTATTCTAGATTTAATTTTGATGCATTCTAATAGTCATAAGCCAAGTCTGAATATATTTTTTTTTAGGTCAAGGGCATCCATTGCCAAGTATTTCAATTAATATTATAGCTCTATTCATACAATTTCATAATCACGAATCACACACTCACCCTAGGAGGGAGAACTACATTGGCTAGAGGCCCATTTGGGCTATGTAGGCAACACTCAGATTACATGGGATTTTTTTAGGGTATTTTAACTAGTCCCCTAACCATATTTCTTTATTTTTGCATTTGATCTCTATTGTATTTGTTGTGAAATAACAAGGGTTTGTATTTTAAAATTCTTCTACGCAACATATCAACACACAAAATTAAATGGTGAACTCTCATAGATAGTCACACAAACTTAGATAAAAAAATACGACACACAATTAACCATGATGTGACTACAATCAATAATCAAGGTTGTAGTGCTATCCTACCCTCCTTTTATGGACTTATCCCAACACTATTTAAATTATTGCATTGGTTACAACACAATACACATGCCCTTTCAAGCAATTTTCAGTTACAATCTCTATTTTTAGAAAATTTCAAATTTTGTAAATTCTTTGTTTTACTATATTATATTGTATATTCACGTATATCTATTTTAATAGTTTAGAACTATTAGTTGGATCCATTAAATTCAAAATAGATTAAACACGTTCATTATTTTGGAATGAAAATTTTAATTAGGTTTGATTTTACTATTTTACATCTGATTAAGCTTAACTAAATATGTATGGGTAAGGATGACAAAACATTAGCTTATTTTAGGATAGAAAAGGAGGAGGTGCTCTTTAGAGTCTTCTCTCCTTCCCCTAAAACCATAAATTTAGGGTTTTCCCAACATGAGCGTGTCTCATGGGGTGTTGCAAGCCAAGAGAGGTAAGTTGGGATTACATAGTGCCTCTAGTGCATCCCATGGGAAATTTATGTAGGTTGTTGTTCACTTAAGTTTCTCTTATCTTCTAATTTTATCGGTACTAATGATGGTCCTATTCTACCTATGTTATGCTTTGGTGGTGGCTCAAATTTTGGTTATAGATTCTTTTTTAATCTATTAGGTTCGACTACTTAGTGCTTGTGTTTTTGTGTGTGGTGTCTCTTCTTCTACGAGATTTTTATTGTAGCTTTGTTCCTCTATGTTTATAGAATCTTCTATGGTGACACATTTAACTTGTTGGTTGGTTGTTTCCCTACTAAAGAATGGCGACAATTCTTGGCATGGTTATGGTGGTGGTGCTAGGCATGGTTATGGTTGTGATTCTATTGCTTCTCCCTTATGGCTAGGATTTACAATGCTCTAGGGTTTTTAGGGTTTGCTATTTTATGTTGTAAGGGATTTATAGGATAATGTTTTTTTTTACTTGTTGGTATTTCCCAACCAATAATTCTAGGTTTTGAGGGATGTTTTTGAATGTTTCACTTGTTGGTCTTTTCCAACCAATAATGTTGTGTTATAAGGGATGCTTTTGTGTTTTGATGTTATAATTTTTTATACTATCAATTTTAGTTTGTAAATACCAACTAACCACTATTTTTTGCTATTGTAGACCATTTATATAATTTTTAATTGATAAATATGATTATATCTTCCCCTCAAAAAAGTGTGTAAGTGTAATCACATAAAAATGCAATTTCTATAACTTGAGCATGACTTGAGACACCCAAACCATAGGTCTCTCTTGCTTCCTTGCAAAACCCACTAGGCATATTTTTACTATTTCCTAGTCATTTGAAGCCTTCCAGATTCAGCCCTAGCTATCCCGAACTCCTCTCTTAGGCACAAACCTATCCCCCAGGGTCCCTTTCCCCTTAGACACTATCACCATAAATTGGACTATAGCGCTAAACCCCAAGGTGTCCACTTTTTGGTGCTATTTTCCAAGTCACTCTTAGCCTCAAACGGTCATATTTCCCCAGTTCTTTATCTTTTTCCCTATCAGCCTAACATGAAGTCATCTAACCTAGGATCATCAGTTTCTCTATAAAATCCTATTCAAGGGTCATTTAGAAGGGTTGACAATCATTCAAAAGGCACAAGCTATAAATACACTAAGCACCTTCAAGAAAATCTTTTTATTATTTGCATACAACCAACCATTAGTATTTCTAGCCTACTCAAGCTCTCGCACAAGTCATGAGTCATCTCAAGCTTGCCCAGATTCACATAATACTTGCATTGCATACATAGAATTGCATAATACACATTCAATTTGGGAGAACTACATTGGCCTTGATCCTCTTCAGAGTATTGGTATGTAAGTAGCATTACCACACATGGGGTGTGATCGTACGTTCGGTGCATAATACACACTAACCCCTTTTTCTAGTTGATTTGAGATCACCTATCAAGCTTAAAAGGGAACTAAGACCCTAGAAGACGAAATCAGTGGCACACAAAGCTCTGCAGATGATCGAGACCCAAAAGTCTAGACATTTAGCATCCAAAAGCATCATAATAGAACTCAAAAAGCTTAGAGGAAGCAGATCAAAAGGATTATAGTGTCAAAAATAGGACTATAGTGCTGGACCCCAAAGTATCCAATTTTTGATGCTATTGTCCAGGTAGAAAAAAGACTTTTGGGTCCTATTTTTGATAGTTTGCCCAGTCAGCTCACCAATTTGCAATTTCAGATTCCTCTGTCTCAATCCATAAATCAGCTAAGTTCACTCTCTATCCCCTTGTTTGCTATTTTTAATAATTAATTGATCAAATCTAGATTTAGCAAATCAATAGATTAATTTAGACATACTGTATTCACATATTTTTTAAATTAATCCAGATCCTTTACTAATTAAGAAATTAAACCCTTAGTTTCTCAACAACAATAAAACAATAAAATTAGATATGTTTCATATTGATGTAAAACCACTTCTCCATAATTGAATAAAAACACATGAATCTTTAATCTTAACCATAATTTAGAAATAATTTTATTTTCTATATGAAATAACTATTTTTAAAAAAAAACAATCTCTTATATAAACATACATTAATCATACCTATTATTTATTACCTTATTATCAAGGTACAATATTATTGTGATCACCAAAAGCTATTAATTTGTTTAGGAAGTTGTGTCATTTAAAAATTAAAACACTTTCCTTAAATTTGAAGACATATTATTTCATCAGAATAAAAATCGGTAAATAAGTATTTTATTTCTTCACATTGATTCAGATAAAATGATGTGAAAATTGTACTGTAATTGAAAATTTAAGCCTATGCTTTATCTTTTCCCACACAATAGACTAAATTATTTAATTATATCAATTGTTTTCTCCTTTCAAATGTAACACATTAATATTTTGATTTTTTTTTTTTTAAATTCTCAATAAATATAGTATGGATTGAACCAATTTTTCTATTGATTGACTCTATCATTATTAATTGGTAAAAGCATAAAATTTAATATTTCATCTTGTTTACAATCAAAATTATTAAAATAAAAAATATATTTTAATATAAGATTTGAATTCAAATTTAATAGAGTAGATGATGATTTTTTTTGGTATGGGTAAATATTTTTGAAACTGGAACTATAATTTTTTTTTTAAAAAAAAAATAGAGTCTACAGTTATGAATTAGAAGTACGATAACTTTTGACTGGAGCTAACAAACCAATCTAGGACATAAATGGGAGGTCCAAATCCTTTTACAAAACACCAAAAGTGAATATCAATATCACAAATAAACACAAGCAAAAGGGGAGGAAGACTTTAAAAAAACATCAGAAATAAACAACAAATAACAAAAAGACAACAAATAATCAACATAAGCACTGAGATTTAATTGCTAAAAGACAACAACTAGATTCTGCGGCTATGAAGAATTCCAAAGGAGAGAGTACAACCACCTATAATCAAGGTCACAATTTGAGCATCGAAGGGGATAAGAGTTAATGACACGAAAGAAGCATCTTTCTCCTAGAAAGGATCTCCTCAATCGATCTTAGATAGTCATCTCTAATCATGTCTTCTGCTTTTAATCTTAACTTCAAAGTTTCAGATGTATACCCTCTTTTTTTGACCGAGACATCAACATCAACCTTAGGTTTCCTCCCTTTAAAATAAAAAGAAAAAGAAATGTAAAGACATAGCACTATCAAAAAAACATGCAATCGATCTAACTCCATAAAAAAAAAACATCTTTAAAAAATCATTTAATTACACATATCTAATTATCTACTCTATATATATATGATTTTATCCCTGTAATTAAATCATCCATTTTAAATATATATATATTTAAAATAGATAATTTAATTACAGAATAAAATCGTAATAATAAGAATAATGTAAATTATAAACATAATATGAAAATACACAGAGAAACCGATCACATAAAACGCTCTAATCACGTCCATTGTGATTTCAAAATATCAACCTATTACTGACGTGGGAATAGTGTGAGAGAGAAGAAAATTTAATAATTTTTGGCACATTTGGGCCCAGCTTTGTCAAGAAGCAAAACAAAGCCGTGTGTAAAAGAGACACAAAATCCAATCTACATTTATAACAGAAAAGAAAAGTATTAAAGCATGACCGCCCTTTATGATCTGACAGCGCATCGACTGAGCTCACGCCATTGCTAGTCGGCATTTCCCTACAAATACCAGTCCCCCCTATTGCATTGGATAAGTCGGCATTACGATAACGATCTATGATTGTTTAGGGATGGATCTGCCAGACTATCGGAAAATTGTGGTGACGGGCATCACTGCTTTGGAACGAGCTGGCCGCTTTACAATCCGAGTCTTCGCTCAGGTGCCCAATCTCCTCATGTTTTTCTTTCATTTCTGTTCTCTGTGGATCGAATCTGAGGGTCTGCATGCCGATTTTATTGGCAGGTGCGCGGTTTGGACACAGACAGTATGGCCAGTCAAGGAGACGTGGGGTGCTGCTATGTGAGCGTGGAGGATGCCTGTGAAACCGGGTGCATTGCCGCCTGCCAGAGAGCCAGTTATAATGCTAACTCTGCGACTGCTGTTCGGGTAAAGTACACATTCGCATTACAATTGTTTAATTTTGTTGCGAGACATATTGTGAAGAATGTTTTCTTCTTGCAGGATTGCAGTGAGGCGTGTATAAAGGCCTGTGTCAGACCTGGCATTCCTCTCGGAAAGTTCACAACCACGGTTCCAAAAGTCGAAAAAAACAGATGAGAGAAGAGATCCTAATTCTTATTGGCATTGTGAATTTCTGTATATTGCATAGATCCTTGGATCATTCTATAGATGCCAGGAAGCATTGTACTGATTTTTTTGATATGGTTCGTGCCTTTAATGTGTTAAGAGAAGACTATATGCAAAATCATGGAATACTTCGATTCGGAAGGAGACGTAATACCTAATTCTGCACACTTTTTTGGTTTTTTATTGGATGCGTATCGAGTGAAGTTTCCACTACCACTTTGTCATTATTCTCACATGTTTCCCCTCCCACCACTAGTTTCCACTGCCATCACCCGGGGAGGGGACCTACTCCTCATAGTACCAACTTATTTTCACTCTCATCCCAATTCAAGTAAGTCATAACTTGTCATATATGTTATATGAGTATTGGTTATTCACATATTTGGGTACCAATTTATTTTGTAATAAACCAATTCAAAAGTTATATTTTTCATGCACTGAACATATAAAATAAAAATGGTAGTTTAATGACATCCATATGATGTATTATTATACTTTAAACATAGGATGTATGGGTATTGAGTTTTTTTTTGTATTATATTATGTACATTTTTATTATCAATTGTGTGAGATTTCTAAAAATCTATAATCTTGTAAGTTTTGGGAGCCACAAATTCTTGAATTAGAGTCACTGCAAATTAGTGGAAATTTAATATAATAAAGAATTTTTTACCACATAGAATTTGGGTTGGTTTTGTGTCGTCAAAAGTTGACACCACTTCTTTACCTATAATTTTAGGGAAAAAATTAAAAACAAAAACCTAAATATTTTATGTTATGTTCATGTTTTTGTTGTGTCACCTTTATAAAAATAAACTAAAAAATGGTTATTTTTTAAGGTTGTGGATTGTAATATGAAGACACATTCCATTTTCTATTGCAATGCTATCCATTGCCATGGCAATGCCATTCAATGTGAATCTCAATATCAATCCTACAGTAAATATGATGGTTGGTTAAAGTGCTCATTCTGATTTTTTAGCACATTATGGAATATATGGAAAGGACCATAAAACCACAATTAATGAGGACAAAGAGGGTGTAGTGTTTCATTTTCATTATGGTTGAAGCAGATTGAATAACAATGCACATTTCCAACCCTTTAATTATAATCATACAATGTCAATTCCAATGCCATCCACCACCAATCTTAATCTCAACCTCACAACCAACATTAACCATAGAGAATCAATTGAAGAGGCATATTATACTTACCACATATAACCTCTTGAAAACTCTTCCATATATCTTCATCTATTGTAGACCTGCATTTCCAAAGTTACCTTCTTTATTGTGACGACCTTCATACCCATGACCCACACACCACCCTTCTACCCTTTCCCACCCTCATACTCCACCACACACATGTCCACTTGTTGTCCGTCTCCTCACTACAACTCATTCCACCTTTTGGTCATGCTCTTTGAGATTTTTACATGTGCTCCTATCATGTCCAGTTTGTCTCAGTTATCCTCTTCCACCTACATTACCACTTGTAACCACAAAACACTTCCCATAAAAACAAAGAAAAAGAATTACAATGAACTTGAGTGGTGATACTTGTGAGTGGAAATCTGTAGACATCTATAAACACTATTATACCCACACATATATCTTCTTTTCCATTCATGATCTTGGCTATTGCAAAACCCCTCCATATAAAATGCCTCCCTCCCTTTGCAAACTTACATAGTTATTATGGGTGCCAATAACACCTTTGAAATTTGGTTGGATTGCCTAAATCTAAAAAAGTGATGCAAATGTTTTATTTAGTTATCTTTTAAGTGAGGATAGTGATATCGAGTTTTTAATTTTTAATTTTACGGTAAAATTAATATTAATTCAATGATATTTTCAAAAATTTAGTGTTGCATTTAATGTTAGTTTTGCATTTAATTAGCACAAAATTAACATTAAATTTTACAAATAAAATTAGAAAAGCATAAACTTTTGATGATGCAATTTTAAACTGAACTGCGACCCAAATTCACCATATGTTATTGTGCACTTTATTATTATTATTTATTGACATGTGAAAATTATGTCTAATTGTAATTTTTAAGTATAAAGGCCATTCTATTTTGAACCTAAAAATAAATTTCCCTTGTAGATGCATGAGATGATATGATATTTAAACAAAGAATAATTTGATTTAATATTTCATCTAGAAGAAACTATGATTATAAGTATTATATATTTATTTACATGATATTATGTCTTATTTGATTGATTTCAATCTTTCTTTTCTTGATCATGAAAACTTAAAAAATATTTAACACCTTTTTAAAGTTATTCAAGATTAGTCACATGCCATAAATCCAATCAATGGATTCATGGAGCCGTCCTTATTAGTGCTCACTATGGTCGTATAAATTTATATGAAATTGAGCCTGGAATATTAGGCTTGACTACACAGTTTGGTTATTCCCGTTGTAACTTCCCTCCAACTCATCTATTGTAAATGCAATGTCATCTACCTAGGTGTCAACCAAGGTTGTTGGAGTGGAAATGGGTGGTCATTTTTCTATTTGCCTATGTAGCAGTGATGCTGATGTTAGCAAAAAATGTTGTTGAGAGGTGACATAATCTATAGTGAAAATAATACATGCAAGTGTGCATGGTAAATGGTTTGTACTTAATCAATTTATTTGGTAGGAAAAAATTGCATTAGAGAATTTAATTAAATTTTATTAATATAAAAAATTATTATAACATAAAACATATGTTAAATAGTTGGGAAGAAGGGAGGAAGACATGAGATAGAGAGAATATATGTCAAAATCTTAGATAAATTACATTAAAGTAGGTGAAATTGCTGATTGACTAGTTTAGTGAGGGAGAAGGCTCATAAAATGGGTCAAATTTGTTTCAATCTACATAACTTTTATAGTTATAAACAAGGAAAAAATAGAGAGATAGAAAATATCTACACTCCCGTTATTGAAGTATTCAGATTTATCCCTAGTTTATAGTATGGAATTTTTGTCTATTATTAGCTTAGAGATTTATTTTCCCTTAAATAAAAAATAATGTTTTATTTAATGCTTTAATTATTTTAAAAAAACACACAATGAAATATACATGACAATGCTTTGAGACAACATAAAGAATTTATGTTATTTAGACAATAATTACAAATAACACACATGAATTTACAAGTTATTTAATGAATTACCAATGTTTAAATTTTATTTTGAATTTGTTTTTCACAACGTGTTAATATTTAAGTGTGTTATTAACAATTTACACTATGTTTTCTATTAAACAACAAGTGTGTTCCGTAATAAATCTTTATTTATTTGAAAAATATACATAAATAATTTGTCATATTATCTTAACTATTTTAAAATATCAAAGAACAAAAATATTATTCATATAGTTACAAATATACTTATCTATTACTGCTTCCTTGGCCTTTTGAAGCTCCATTCAAAACTTTCTGATATCATATCATTAAAAATTAAATACTTAAATCCAGTGTATACCCAAAATAATATATTTTTCAAAAAGAATGTTGACAAATAAAATATAAAAAATAAATCTATTATTCAAAATGTGTTAAGACAATTATGTTATTCATAATTTATTCTTGGCTTATTGATCTGCACCATGAGTCCCCTGAATAGGTGTGCAAGGGGGTAACCTTGCATTAGAGATAACACTCGGTTATGAAAGTAGATATTGCTTTCATGAATGCAACTTATATTCAATGTGAATGAATAGGGAAGAGTACATAAATGTAAAATGCTTATAATACGACTAGGAGAGTAGCTCTTATAATTATAAAGGGATGGAACACTTCCTTTGATTTTTGTAGACTAAAGATGTGCAATACAATATGTGTGAGACAAAGTAGATACACAAAGCATGTTATCTATCATGACAATTACGGATGGCATTGATCCTTGGTTGGAAGCACATAATACATATTTATACATAAAATACAATAAGTAGTTATAATTGTTATTGATTATAAAGAAGACAAATGCTAGTCATTTCATATTTTTTTGTTAGGTGACACTTGAAGTTTTAGGCATGTGGCAGATAATTGTCCAACTAAGTAACTGACATATCCCAAGTTGAGAAGTGCCACTCGAAAAACTATGTGGTCAAAGTAAGTTGACATGTGGATGTATTAGAGTTAGGAATTGCATGTGAATACAAGTAGGGATGATTAGGTCATGACATATATAAATCCAAGGTGAGAGGTGTGCAAACTACATAGGTGTACCAAGGAGAAGTGTATGTTAAGTATGGGGTGTACACATATCATTCACCCTTTATTGATTAGAAATGGTCTCTATTGCATCATTATGTGGATACAAAAATTACACAAGAATTTGTTGAGAGTTATATCACTTATCTTGATTATCATATTGCCCTACTTTGACCATTTTGAAAATTTAATGTATGTCATGGTAGGTGTGTGTGTCTATCACCTCAATAATCTGACACTTATTTGTGTGGTGCAAGTGGTCAGGATTGAGATCAGAAGGATGTTATGTCACTGTTGGCTCAAGAAGTGGAGGAAACATAAGGTTTGATGAGCTTCATGATGAAGACTTGGTACATGCCCAAGTATGAAAGCATATAAAAAATTAATGCATTCTCACCAACTGTGTGAAGAATGGTATAAGGACCATATCACATAGGTTTGATCTTCCAGTGTGGACCTTTGAAGATCTCCTTCTAAAGGTGGAGCCAAACTTTGTCACCAACTCAAAATGCATGAGGTGTACGATGAACATCATGAAACTCCTTGTAATTTTATTGGTTGTAAGAAAAAGATCTACTGGACCTATTGATGAATAGATTGTATGTGATGTAAGCACTTATTAAATTTATCCACTTCATATTCCTATGTGTGTGACATAGTATTGACTGGTGTGCAATAGGAGATGTTTATAGGTGTTGCATAATTAAACCTAAAACATGTTTGGAATGGACTATGCATCATAGAGTTGTGAAGGAATTTATTATAGGCATGTTGAATGTAAAAAATATTTTTTCCCCATTAGTGAGCATCTGCACAATTGTACATTTGTATAAGATGAAAAAGTGCACATTTGGAAATTTTTGTTTTCCCATTTATCTATGGATGAAATGTCATTGGATGATCCAACTATGTACCCATCAAGTCCCACCATGCTTGTCAAAAGTGAATGATAAAGAATGGATGTCGATCAGAGATGATGGATGTTGGGAGTCCAAAGTGAACCCAAACATGGTTGAAGAAGGATTATGCAGTGCATACCACATAATTGTATTTATTATAAGTGACCATGATATCCATATTAGAAAACTTATCTAGTACAGAAAACATAACATCATGTTAGCATCTCATCGCAAACAACCTAGTCATGAAATCCATGTTGATAGATTCCCATATCCTGGATGAAATCAATGTTATTTTAGGATATTTAGTTTCCTTTTATTTTTTTATTTGTATTATTACTACACATATATATTATTACTACACTTGAGTTAGCCTGATTAGGTGTACTTAGACATAGGGAATTACTCTTGTTCATTCATTGGATACTGGATATTACTCTTTGACTAGTCATTTCAGACTTAGGAGTCACATGCCTATTATAGGTGCTCTATGATTATTCATGGAAGAGTTACACATTTTACTCTCTTATTTGTACATCTTTTGGTGATCTATTCTACATAAAGCGTGTTGGATGATTTGTCTAAGTTTTTGTGTAATATTCTCATTTTTTGTTTTGTTCACAATAATGTTTATGCTCTTTCTTAAAAATCTATGCATTTAATTAAACTAGATATCTTGGCTAATGCTCTGATATGGTATCAAAGCACCAATCTGGTTTATTGATTGTTTAGTTTTGTATTTGTTGTTAGTTTTTTTTTAAATCTTGAGATTGTTTATATGTGGCTTATTTTCCCATAAAATGACAACTGTCTTGGTTTTTGATTTGGTGTATAAGCTATGTTCTATAGATCTGGTAATATTCACATAGATTGAGTGCCATTTTAGTGTGAAGACTTGTTGAATAGGCTCTAGGCTTGCATTTTTTGAAGAAAAAGTGGTATTTACTGCCACTCTAGTTCATGATATACATCAGATTTCATACTCTCAACCTACATAGATGTTGCCTTTCTTTCCCAAAGCATCTACTCTTGGATATTTTGATGGATTTATGGAGATAGGATTTCCATTCTAAGAATCTTGAAGTTTCCCTCACTAGATATTTGATGGTTTTTTAAAAACACTTGACATTTTTTCATGATCTTTGAACACCTGCTATGTTTTTCAAACAACCCTTTAGAGAATTCATTATTGACAACCCATCTATAGTCCATTCATAGTATTGAAGCCATCCTTTGGGTCTCATGACCTACACACTGGCTCACGACTCACTATGTCCCTCTCTCATAGTAAACAAAAATATTCAACTTCCATGAGTGGCGTAACTCTCCTTCAAACCCTAACATTGTATGTTTATTGATAGCATTTTATGTTTGTTGATTTGAGATGTGTGCACACAAGTCAATTTTATTCCAGCAAAGAAAAACATTATTCATGTTTAAAAAAGTATTCAAAAGACTTGTGACATCACTCCCCCAATCACATCACAAGCTAAAGTGATATCATGGTTAGAAAGGGTACTCATCTTAGGGCTTAACCCCTAGTCATATGGATGTTTATCCCTTGGTTGTGGCCAAACAAAGGGGTCTTAATTATTTTACAACCTAACCTCTTAAATATTTTACAAGGCAACCTTTTATTTTTGATAATTTTTTGAGTTAAAGAGTGCATTTAAATTTGTAGTGCAAATTTAATCAAAATAGTCCATTAATAGTGGGAAACAAAAACCTTACAATTTTTGATCAGCTGCTTAGTTTTGAGATCCATTTTTTGCAAAAGTATATGTTTTTATGTGATCATTCCATTGGAACCATATATTTTGTAATCACACTAAAATTATAAAGTCCCAAATTTTAGAGGTTCTTAATTTTTGATTTAGGGGGGTGTTGTGGTACATGTTCTTATTCTTGCATATTTAGTTCTAAAATTTATTTTCTTTCATATTGGATCAATAGTCATTTTTAATTATTTTGTATTCAATTACCATGAATCAAAAAATAATGTGTAACTTTATCTAAGAAAACAAGGCTTGTACATGATAACTATGAATGAGGAAATTGAACCTATAGTAGATGCAAATAAAAAAAATAGTTTAATAGATGTGATTAAACACATGGTTATCTTAGTTTTTTTTTTTTTTTTACTTATGTTTTCACATTGAATCTTCTAAAACATCTAATGATGTATAGACCACACCGGAAAACATATTTGGGAAGCAGGATGTGATGAGAGGTCATGAACTCATAAGTTTGAGCCTAGGTGAATTTGACATACTACAAGATTTATTTACGAAGTTTAAATATCTAAGGTTATATTTAAAAGAAAGATGATAAATGTATTTTATCCATTATATCCAAATTGAGTGAAACTTACTCTATGTTTGTCTCCACTTTCCATGCCACAAAAAGTGCTCTTGGAACCACATGGAAGATGCCTTATGTAGTATTTTTATTGATGACTTAACTTGGGAGCAAGATAAGTTGAGATAGATGGGCACAATGAAGTGTTTAAAACCTCAAGCCCTAATTTTTGTGATTGGGAAAGGAAAGACTTCAAACAACAAAGAGAAGAAACATAACAAAAAAGGATCAAGAGAAGGATCAAAATCCTTCCACCTCTAAATATAACAATGAAACATCTTCTTCTAGTGTTAAGCCTAAGAAAGAGAGGATCTAGTGTGGCTATTACTCAGGGAAGCATGATGAAAGAAAATGTTTGAAAAATCAAATTGACCACCTAACTAGCCTTCTTGAGAAGAACAATATAGGTGTCTGAGTCCATCAAACTAAGTTCATCAACCTCAGAATCCTCCAAGGAAAATGGCAATGGTAAATAAAAGGAAAAATAAAATAGTAAGGACAAAGTAAAAGGTAGTTTAATGATAGTATCAATCCCATAGTAAATGTGATGGTTAGTTAAAGGAAGTGCACATTTTCTCAGTTTTTGCATATTAAGAATTTTTTGCAAAGGGCCATACCACGATTCATGAGGAGAAAGATGGTGAAAGTGTTTCATTTTCATTAATGTTGAATAAGGTTGAATAATAATGCACATTTTCAACCCTTTAATTATAATCAATACAATGTCAATTCCAATGCCATCCACCACCAATCTTAATCTCAATCTCACTCACAACATTAATAAAAGATAATCAATTGAAAGAGGTATATTATACTTACCACACAAAACCTCTTGAAAAATATTCTATATATGTTCATCTATTATAGAAATTCATTTCCAAAGTTCCCTTCTTTATTGTGATGACCTTCGTACCCATGACACACACACCACCCTTCTACCCTCGCCCACCCTCACACTCCACCACACACATGTCTACTTGTTTTCCTCTTCCTCTCATTGCAACTCATTACACCTTTTTCTCATGATCAATAATATTTTCACCTATGTTCCTCTATTGTCCAATCTATCTCTGTTATCCTCCTCCACCTACATTACCACATGCAATCAAAAAACACTTCACACAAAAATAAAGAAAGAGAATTAGAATGAACCTGAGTGGTGATACCTGAGAGTGGAAATTTGTAGACATCTATAAATACTATCATACCCATACAACTATATTATTTTCCATTCATGATTTTGTCTATTGCAACACCCCTCCATATAAAATGCCTCCCTCCCTTTGCAACCTTACATAGTTATTATGGGCATAATACCCCCTTTGACATTTGGTTTGATTACCTAAATTTGAAAAGTGATGCAAATGTTTTTATTTTGTTATCTTTTTAAGTGAGGATAATGATACCAAATTTTTTAATTTTAATTTTATGGTAAAATAAATATTAATTCAATGATATTTTCAAAAAATTAGTGGCACATTTAATGTTAGTTTTGTGTTGAATTAACACTAACCTAACATCAAATTTTACAAAGAAAATTAAAAAAACACAAAATTTTGATGATGTGATATTTCACCAAATTGTGACCCAAAATACACCATATGTTGTTATGGGTAAGTGTAGAACATTGGGGGAGAAAAAGGGGCCTACCTGTGGACTTGTTTTTTTCTAAAAATTGAGAAATATCAACTTCTGTAGATTATTTTAGATGGCTACACTTAAAATTTGAAGATGGTATAAAAATATGAATTGTAAAATTTTGAGTCTAGTTTTTAAAACACTACTTAAAAAAAAAATGGTTAAGTATAATTGGGTAAAAATATAGAATTTGAACAGGAACACCTATCTTTTAAGAAAAATAAAATAGATAGCCCATCGTACAATGCATCATTTTTTTTTAGCATCATTTAATAGTGTTTGAAACCTTTTGGTGGAAATTTAGATAAGATCATCTAGTTTGTGACCTACTTTTTAAAAAAAAAATTAATGAATATATATATATATATATATATATATATATATATTACAAGTAAATAGATCATGAAAATTGACAAAAAGATGGATAAATGTCCACATGACCTCTATAACTACCCCAAAAAAATGAAAATTAGTTTTTTATTGTGAATTTGTATAGAATTAGGCCTATTTTGTGACCATATAATTATTTTTGTATTTGGATCAACAAAAAAATAAATACATAAACATATATAGGAATGTATATTTGCAGCCTGTAGTGGCCTTAAAAATCTATAGTTAGAAATCAACATAGATGAAAACCTTAAAATAGTCCAAAAATTAAAAAGATCATATATTTGGAAAGAGGAGAGTGTGCTCGATGTTGCAGTAATAATTTTATGAAATGTTTCATTGAAATTCATAGTGTTTATGATGATGGTAGTTGGATTTTATTATTTTTTATCAAATCACTTTGATTTGATTGTGTGTTAGTAGGTCCAAGCCTCAGGCTCAGAATCCAAACCATTTTTAATCCTAAGGCATAGTTTTTGAATTCAAACATAATAAAGTGTGTATGCACTATAACACATACATGTTGAATTAAAATCGCACAAAAAAGTTGATTTATGTATAGTGTTTTTGATCATGTTTATACATCTATTCACATTTATAATTTTATATTTTTATTTTAAAGTGGAGTGTGTCAATATATACACTACCACAAAAAGGAAAAATGCATATAGTGATGCAATTTTGGTGTATTTACACTTTTGAATGTAATTCAATTATATAAAATATTATTTAGGGTTCATTTAGGCCCAATTTCATTACAAACCAAATGAAAAGTTAATTATTTCAATGGTGGAGGTAATTAGGCCAATTTGAACCCCTTGAATGTAACTATGACTATATGATGTGATTTGGGGATAAATTAGCTTATATTTCCCATCATATTGAGTGAATGAGTGAATTGGTGCAATCAATGATGCAATTTGGTGAACCTATTTTTGACTATAAAGATGTAATTTGGGGCTCTCAACTCCAATGTCACAACAAAATAAACCAAATAGTCCATTGATTCAATCCAAGGTAATTAGGGCTAATTTGAGACCCTTAAATCTAATTATGAATATAAAATGTGATTTGGGGATTAATCAACTCCAATTTCATCAGAGAATGAAGTAAAAAATCATTTGGTTCAATGATAGATGCAAGTTTGACATGTACAAGATGTGGTTTGGGACTCAATAAACTCAAATCATCTTATAATGAATGAAATAGTTATTTGGTTTAATTGTGGAGATAATTAAGGTAAATATGACCCCATTCACCTAATTATGACTATAAAATGTGATTTGAGGCCAAATTAACTGTGATTTCATCATAAATTGAACCAATTAATCAAATGGTGCAATTAGTGACATGATTCTAGAAAAAATGAGCCACATGAACCTAGTTTTAATTGTATATGATGTGATTTGAAGTGAAATTGACCCTAATGTCATCATATAAAAAACCAACTAGTTGATTCATTCAATCAAGACATAAATTGAGGCCAATTTGAGCCCCCTCAACCTAACTACAAGAGCATGACATGATTTGGGATTAAATTAGCTCTGATTTCATCAATAATTGATCCAATTAGTTAATAGGTACAATTAGAGATAGGATTTGGGCTAAATTGAGCCTCAAAAACTTAAATTATGGCTCATTCAATTGTATAAGATACAACATATGGCTTAATCAAACCTAAATTTATCAAAAATGCAAATATAGAGGTAATTGGGTCCAATATAAACCTATTGAACCTAATTTCAAGTCTAGGATGTGATTTGGGCCTAAATTAACTCATATTTATTGACATATCAATCTAATTAACAGATGGTTACAATCAATGATGCAAGTTGGAAAAAATTAAACCCAATAAACCTAATTTGACTATGTATGATGTAATTTGGGGTTCAATCAACCCCATTGTCATAATAAAATCAATTAAGTAGTCCACTAATTCAATCATAAAATAAATTGGGGCCAAATTGAGCCCATTCAATCTAACTACATGCACATGACATGATTTGGGGCTAAATTAGCCCTGATTCCATCATGAATTGATCCAATTAGTTAATTGTTGTAATTAAAGACTGGACCAAGTTGAGTTGTAACATATGACTTAATTGACCCTAATTTTATCATAAATGAAAATATAGAGGTAATTGGAGCCAATCTAAATTTATTGAACCTAAATACAACTCTAGAATGTGATTTGGGGATAAATTAACTCATATTTCTTGAAATTTTGAGCTAATGAGTCAATTTTTACAATCAGTAATTCAAGTTAGATGAAATTAAACCATGTGAACCTCATTTTGACTATGTAAGATGTAATTTGGGGGTCAACTGACCCCACTTTCAATAAAAAATAAGTAAAATAGTCCACCAATTTAATGATCAATAAAAATTGGGCTAATTCAAGGCTTTTCAACCTAATTATGATTATAAAATGTGATTTGGGGCTCAATTGACCCTAATTTTATCACAAATGCTATCATAGAGGCAATTGGGGCTAATCTTAACCCATTAAAGCTAACTACAAGTATATGATTTATTTGGAGCTAATTAAACCATTTGTAACCTAATATCAACTATCTGGGATGTGATTTGGACATCAATCAACCCTAATTACATAACATAATAATATGATATATAACTATGTAAACATAACACATACAAGTTATAATGTGAACACATTAATTGCATAATAGACAAAAATATTCCTCCAACATTTATTTTTAACCTCTTTTGATAATTATATCCCCACTTACATTTTCTACATCATTCTACACCTTGCACATTGAAGACAAAAAATAATCAAATTTCACCATCAAAATCTATCAAGTTTGTATAGTAATGGGTGATAAATATCTTTCAAGGACTAAGAAGTAGTTTACGCACAAAACACTAGAGCAATTACAAGTGTTGAGAGAAAAATAAAAGGTACAAATTCAAACATTTCACTCAAGATAGGTACAAATACTATCCCTAATAAATCAAATGTCATAGATAATGATGAAATTAATAATGATTAATTGAATAACGATGATGAATGTTTACATAAAATTCCAACTTATGTTGCAAGTCTACATTCAATGTATGGTGTTTTTAATTTTGATGATGATGAATCTATGCATGATGATCTATCCCCTAACAATGAATAAAATGACATGAAAATAAATAATTATGAAAGTAACAATGAAGAAAATGACATGGAAACATAGAATGATGAAAGTAACAATGAAGAAAATATTATGGAAATACTAAATAATGAGAGTAAAAATGAAGAAACTAGTAGTGAATATAACGATATGAAAACACCATCTCAACAAAATTTCACCATTAGTAACACCTCCAAGGATTTTTCATAGAAAAGGTAAGTACTTAATTTAAGTTGATGAAAACATAATGAAATCAATGCCTAATAAAATGTCTGACCACCATTCAATAAGACTAGCTAAAAGAATTTAGGATAATTTCTTTGAAAAATTAGAATTTGATAGTCAAAAATGTCAATTGTTTTTTTCATTGATGAAATTGATTAAGATGAGACCTATAATGTACACCCTAAGACTAAGAACATCTACATGGATGGTGAAGACAAGGAATTTGTTGAAGATATACATGATACATATCATATTCTAGGTGTGAACACACACACAACAAATATTATAATGTTGCTTGACACATAATTAAAACTTGTGTAGTAAGTGATCAAATAGGGAGAAAATAATAATGAAAGTAATTGGATTACATAAAATTATTAATGATGCCAATACCAATGAGCTCTTGTCATTCTCTAGTAGACTTCCACAAAAGGATAAGGCTATAGCCGATGCTCTCAAAGATTTACTAGTATAATTTTGGAAAGACAATATGAGATTTTCACCTAATATAAGAGATTAAGTGAAAATAAGAGTTGGTTCTCATAATCATGAACTACATCCAAATCATTTATTGGATATGACCCAAACATAATTATACTCTTAAGTTTTAAAAGAAATATCCAAAATTTTATATTATTCAAATATATTTTGATATGGCCAAACCCTTTTATGTAAAATTAAATCACACACACACCAGTTGTTGTAGGCAACATGTTAAATTTTCAATGCACTATGATGTTTTACTCATATACATTATACTTTCCATATTTCCCAGAAAATTTAAGAGTGTGGCATGGAATTTTTGCCAAAATCAGTAAGGGAATCTATTCCAATCATTTTTTGTGAAAGACCAGATGAGCATTTTTTTTATAACAAATCATGTTTGGATGGAAATTATAACATTTGTGGTGGATTACCAAAATTAAAAATTTGTTTTCATGAGGAGAGTACAAGTGCAATTGGACATGAATTAGTTGGTTTGAGCAAATACAAATCTATGACATATCAAGTATAATATTGAAAATACTATAAAAGGTGTGAGCTTGTTATAAAATAAATAATTATTTCTAAACTTATGGTCAAATTTAGGGAAGAAATTATTTATGAGTATGCAAGGAACATAGATAGGGATAGATGGTTAGATGGACATTTCAATTAAGGACACATTCCCACTTAGGATAGATAGATATTGCAATATTCTAAGTTGTTAGAGTGAAGTTAATGGAAAATTAATTATTACTAGATATATACATGTTGTTATAGATCTGGATCATGTAATGGAAATAAAACTTTGTAATATTATCAAATGAAGCAATAGAACCAGATCTTGTTTGCAAGTCATGATGTGTTGATATATATAGTGTTAGATTTAATTTTATGGTAATTTATATATGCATTATATGGATCCATTAAATGGATAACTATAGAATAATAATGATGGTATTAATGACTAATCATAGCAACCCAAACACCTAAGTAAGAGCTTACCTAAACACCATCTCACAATAGAATCACAGATCCCTACTATGCACTTGAAGTGAACACATGAGGTTATTCCTCATGTGATATGTTGGAACACATGCTATTTTTTTCCCTCTTGTGTTGTGTGCACAACTAATATATAGCTATGAAAATCTAAGGAAAAAACCTAACATCTATCTTGGAGAATACAACTTCCTCCTTCATTTAGTCAAAAATATCATTGGTTATGGGGATAAGGTATATATTATATATAATGACCTTGTTGGTCATTCTATAATCAATGCAAAGCCTCAAGGTTCTATCCTTCTTCTTGATAAAGGCCGTTGGGGATCCCCAAGGTGATACACTAGGCCTATCATCCATTTTTACATCAACTCTTGTAGTTGAAATTTAAGTTCTCTCAGATCTACCACATTCATCCTATATGGAGCTTTGGATGCAGGTTTAGATCCTAGTACTATATCAATGGAGAAATAGAACTCCCTTTTAGGAGGCAAACTAGGAATTTCCTCTAGAAATACATCTTTAAACTCCCTCAATATAAGGTAGTCTTGTATAAATGGCTCCTTCTCTTTATATATCTCATTTAATTTTACTATGTATAATTTGCAGCCTTTCCTTACCACTCTTTTAATCTACAATGTTAAAATAATATTTCTATCCAAAAGCCTCAAAATGCCTTGGAATTCTATAGGGTTGCCTATATAATCAAGGCATCATACCTTCTTACTGAGATAATCAAGTTTCACTTGATGTTTTTGTAGTTAATACATCCCTAAAATTAGGTCATTGGATCCAATAGGTGCCAATAACATATATACCCGAGTCTTAAAGACTCTCAAATCTAGTCCAACATGTTTCAAACATTGTATAAAAACCACCCTATTACCAAATCTAACCTCTACTTCCCATCCTTCTCTTAATCTATATTTTTTTTTGCATTTAACAACAAATAAAGGTGAAATGAAACTATCAGTAGAACCTAAATCAATTAGAATATCCAATGAAAAACTATAAATTATACCTTTGGCTTCAATATGTATTGGCTAAATATCAACATTCCTATTATCAACAATAACAAACACTTGGTAATTGACAGATTGATTTCCCTTTAACTAGGGGGAATCCTTCCTATAATGGTTATCACCACATTCCCAATATTCAACAACTATTATTGGAGGAAATGAAACAAAATTTCCTCCAATGGTTGGGCCACAGGGGTTCATTTATTGTTGGTTATGATTTCCATCATGCTACCTCACATAATTTTGAGATTTTGGATCTCTGTTTGTATTCTAAAATTTATTATAATTATTGTTTTAATTTATAATACCCTGATTTGAACTATATTTATTTAAAAAAAATTCACTAGATTAATGGAAGCCTTGGGCTTAGGTGGTAGACTATTGTTGTGATATTCTTGTCTTACCTTCAGGTGAGACTTTTCATTTTCCTCTGCACAATATGAAAATTAAATTTTAGCAACCAAGGTGAAATAATTTGTCATTTTAACACCATGAAATAACACTTCATGTAATCCCATATTGAACTTTGTTACCTTGATTTCTTCATCATGATTGTAATTTACATAACATAATAGACTAAGGAACTTTTTCTCATATTCCAAAATAGTCATTATTCCTTGTATCAATGACTAAAATTCAGTAATTTTATTCTCCTTATAGTTCCCATTCAGGTAATTTTTAATGAATTATCTCTCAAATGTCTCTCAAGAGAGGGTCAGGGTCATATCCCTTGAGAGCACACAAGTGGTTCCACCATAATGTTGTATCACCCACCAAATAGTAAGCTCCTATACATGGCTTACTCCTAGAATCCATATTATGCAAGGTGAAATAATTTTACAAATTTACTAGCCATGATTTTGTAGCATTCCTAGATTCTTTACCAAAATAGGTATGTGGTGGAAGTTTCTTAAGCTCTTTGATGATGGGATCAACCATATCATTTTTCCTAATATTCTCTTCTCTTTTCACTAGTTCATGCTCAACTCCTTCTTGTAGAATATCTAGGTTTACCAACCTTTGGCCATATAATTCCATATGTAATTAGACATTATGAAGTATAGCTAATATATCATTTAGGACAACATTTTTCATAGCATTATCATCAACATGATCCACATTAGCATCACCACTAACATTATTATCACCAACATTTACATTATTTCCAACATCATTATCAATGTTGATATGATCATCTCTATCATGAACATTGTCATTATTGCCACCAATGTCATTATTATTAATATTCAAATTAGCATCATTGTTGTAAATGTGGTGATCAACATTATTGTGGCCCATATTCCTTCAAGAATTACCATTGTAAGCAATGTTTCTAACATTACCTTTGTTATCTTGTGTCCTCACCATCCTAGCAACACCAAAAAAATATATACACATACTTATTAGAGACCCATAGTATATGAACTAGTCTCTAATACCACTATCATGAACCCCAATAACCAACCTATTAAATTTTAGAATTTCAGGGTTATGATTATCGAGTTCCAATATCCAATATCATGTGTCAAATACATTTCCAAAAGTTTTACATATTGAGCACCTAATTGGGTTTACCTACTAACTGTGGTATTCATGTAGAATCAACCAAGGATCACCATAATAGGTACTCAACATCTACTTGGTTATATTTAGAAGCATACACTTTGGTGTACATTTATAGAGTAGAAACACTATGTTGTTCACACATGTTATAGTTTGAAGATAATTAAAATTGATGATAAATAGCCAATAATGAAAAATATCATTCTCAAAAATTGATTTTTAGCATAAGGATAGTTTTAACAATATTACTATGATTTCACTAAAATAACATTCATCAATAGCTTTCAACACAATAACATTACATTCAGATTATCAAGAGCAAGTGTTTAGTCAAAACTATCTAGATCATGATTCAAGTATGCATAGTAATTGATTTAATATGTCGCTAAATGTATATTAAAATATTCATAATAACCCATTAACATCTCATTTACCTTACCAATACAATAGGTCCTTTCATAAGGCTCAACCTAGCCCTAATGTCCATCAAGGATTGAGTCAAGTTTATCCTTAAAACAAAATAACTATGAACATAATTTTAATTCTCATACTAAACAAATTTACAATTAATAAAATGTGTAGTAATGATTTACATCAAAGGAGATAGACATCACCACAATGGAGTGGGTCATTAAAATTTCTCTTATCAACCTTAATGTTGCAACATTATCAAGGCTTGATAGGATATCCACTATATGGAAAGATCCATTTACCTCTATGTGAAGTGTAATAAAATGCATTATTAACTTTAGATAACTTTATTTATTTTCAATCTCAGGGTTAAGTTTGAATTACAACATTTTTCATTTGCTTATTTCCCATTGATCATTGACTACCTTCCTACTACCAAGTAACACCTCTAAAATAATTTGAGGAAGGAACCATTTATTTACAAAAACAAAATAATCATTCTAAACATATTGAGAATTATGATTTTAATGATTTTTTTATTCATAAATATAATCATCCATTGATGGGCAGAGGTTCAGGTATATAAATAGAATTAATCAATAACTCAAAATCCACATATATTCTTTTCAATTGGAATGATAACCCCAATATTCAAATTACCACTATTTTACGGTCATTCCTCAAATGTGGGACATTGTAGGTTTAAATCAAAATACAAGAGAAAATAACATAAAAATATAATACTTATGCTTCAACTAACTATATGCATTTTTAATTTGCATTGCCATACATGGTAGAATATAACACTGCTCAAATAATCATGCTATTACTAATCAATGATTTCCAATTAAATTTCAATAGTCATTAACACACCAAGAGACACTTCAAAGACTTAATAAAACACATCACAATTATGATACATCCACATATTATTTTCAATCCAAATGAAACTAATTATAACCCTTCATACTAAAGGATACTAAATTCTTTGAAATGAAACAAAATTTCATAAATACAAATGGTAATGGAATTTGAAACAACTTAGAATTGCATTTCATTTTTAAATGAATCTAATTTTATTCATCAATTATAATATCAAGACAAATCCATACTAAACAAACTTTCATAATTGCTTTCACCTTTCTCACACACACAAGTCTAAATTCAAGCACATAGTAGTTCAAATAATAAACATATAATATCAACAAGAGAGGATAATAATATTCATTCATTCATTTCTCATTGTTATCAATAACCAATATTGACTTTAAAATACCAATTCATTACAAAATCAATATATAACAACATCCAATGAATCAACATTATTTATATTACCTATTACAAGATCTTACAAGAATAAGATTTGATGGTTCCAATACTTTATTAACACATCATAATTCAACAATAATTATCAATAGTTATATTCGATAAACATAAAAGACTCAAGTTTTACACCTTATTTCAAAATAAGTTTCAATATTTATTTACACACACATAACTATTATGCTAATTGAATGTAATGCTACAGATGGGCAACTATAGTTATAAACCTTATTAAAAAAAGGGTTTATAACATAAGTTTAAATGCACGTAACTATAATGCAGTATAAATACAATGTTTACACATAAATGGCTAAAAATATCTAGTTAGTGATATAAACTGTAAATAGTTTACAATTACATAACTAAAACACAAAAATAATGATATAGAATATTCCATGTGCCTCCAATGCCTTTGGAAATATCCTCTATTACTGCATTTCTCACAACTCTCAACAGAATTTAATTGTGAAATCCTCAAGCACAAGAAAAAAATTGGAAAAGATGAGCCCTTATAAATGGTGGAAATCCCTACCCACCCCAACTATCGATCTAGGGATGAAAATCCACTATATGTCCACTTGAATTCATAAAATTAAATAAAATGAAGGATTTTACATGAGATTAGTTATCCAACAATTAGGGTTCAACCATATAGTAACAAAAATAACACTCAATCCACAACCAATAAATAAACAAATAATAACCAAGATCATATAGTGGTGCCTTCATGGCTACGATTAGTTATTTAACTTTAATCTATACACCATCTATGGGTGAGATAATCTAGATATTCACCCACAAGGGCATCTTCCACAAAATCAAAGAACCAACTAAACTCATACACACTTCAAATGACATTCTATCTAAACTATAGGAAGATAATAATAGAGTGTGTGCTAGGGTTTTGATGAACACGCATATAGATTTAACATAGTATTTAAGGATTTTCCATTATTTCATGATACCCATTAATCCCCATCACAAACCAGGGTCTTCCTTACAACAAAATATTTAACAATAATAATAGCTAGAGATTACATTCTGATCAAGCTTCCCACAAGAAAATGGGAGTATAAAAATAATAACACTTAATTTGAAAGGGTTTCCAATCAAGACTGAGAAATCCTTTTTCCTTTTTAATGTTCTATGTTTTTCTATGAAAAAATTCCAAAAAATTCCATAAACCTTCTTACCTAAGAAATAAGTTGTCACTAGCATTAATGCCTCTAAATAATGGATTCCAAAAAATTCCATACCAGTCAATGTTACAATAGCTTGTACGTAAAATGGCCATAGGAACCCTAAGTTACTCTATAAATTATACCTCCAACAAGACCAATAACATAATTGATGGCAATACCCAAAGTCAAGATGCATGCCAAAGAGCTCAAAGGAAACCCTAATCATTAAATAATGATTAAAATATGAAAACCCTACAAATTTAATGCCACCATGGGTTGGAGTCTCGTGACCCCTTCGTGGGATAAAATCATAACATAAGATTTCATGACTTTGGAGACACTAACCAATGTCCCCCAAATCCTCTTTATGTTTCAATCATTAATTAAGCTTGCCTTATCATAAGGCTTTAAGAGACCATATCACTAGCAACATCTACTACATGGCAATAGAGCCCAAGGTATTACAATCTAATTACCCAACTTAAAGTATCAAGTATAGTTGGTTAAGTGCTAATGATGATTGATTTAAAAATAAATACCACTCATGCATGAACAAACATAACACTAGTTTTGCTCAATATACAACATCACAAAGTCTCGGTGGAAAACCAATTGATCTCAATTTAGTTACCTTCCTTCTCATTTATCTATATGAGTTCGATGTATCATTCTAGTGGTTCTTTCAAGTGCAAACCTATCTCATCCATTGGTTATTACCTATAATCACAAGGTGACATCAACAATACCAGTATAAAATAAACACAATAACCATAACTTAAAATATGTAATCAGCTAATTATAATTTGACTAAACTAAACATGAATAAATACAGCTCCATACATATGCTCCATCTCATAAAAAATGAAATAACATATATAAAAAGTGTAATGGTTGAATTATTAAAAGTCTACCTAGGTAGGATATAACATCACTTTGAGCTAATAAAACAAAAGATTAATTTTGAATTTGAAAAAAGGGGGAAACAAACAAATTCACATAACATCCACAGTGATTTCTTAAGCATCCAGTCTTCAATAATTCCTTCATAATTAATATAGTCCCAATACAAAATATTTATAACACTCTAATGGTCACTACCTTGATTTTAGAAAAATAATTTATATGTGGTCACTTATTTGAAATTAAACTATTCTATATCTATTCCAAAAATTAGCTCAAAATAAAACTAAGTTTTAATTCTAGCTTTAAAGAGATCAAAAAGATAACTAAGAAATTATTTCCACTTTTGGATCTCTCGGACTTATCCTTTCCTAAAATTAGGCATTTTATAAGTTCTCATCCAATCAAGCAAAGCTTAGTGAATTTTTGCCCCTTATGACATTAATTTATTACATTGAACTACAATTTTAGTGATCACCATATTCTACATGCAACTGTGAGATTACTATGAGCTACAATTAATTATTCATGAAATCCTTTGCTATAAATCTTACATGCTCTATTTTTTTCACCCATTATATTCTACTTCTATATTCACTTTAAAATTTGTAAAAATATAGGTCATATGCAAACTTAATTGATTATCAGTGATCCTTGCATAGTAGATTCAATTTTAGTTTGAGCTTCAAATGCCTCTATGTGATCATCTTATGAAATTTGATAACATAAGGGCTACATTATTTTCTTGTATCCCTACTTACAAATTGAAAAGATACCTATTTATTTTTTAATGCTAGATAATTCTATGAAATGTCATGAAATTTTATAAATATGTGACGTGGTGATAATGTGACATTTGTAAAATTTATCATAGAGATAATAAAGTATATCCAACGTACACATGGTGGCATCATGAGGTGTTTGGTTCACATGATCAATTTTTTGGATTGGTGACATTTATGAGCTTGTCAAATTTATCCTCAAGTTCACAGGGTATCTTGTGGTTGATCTTAATGTGACACATGGCCACATGCAATTTATTTGGATTCACATGATCATGGAGTTCTTCACAATCACTTTTGTCTCTTGTTCAAGTCCTTGGACCCATGCAATATATCCAATTTTACTCATAATCTTTACACATCTATATTTTGGTCATTATATATAATAAACAAGACATAATTTCTCTACATTTTCAAATAATATATGATCATACAAAAATTTAAATAACAAGGGCGCTAGCAACAAGTCTCTCTACAAGAATCTAGAAGGTAGACAGTAGAGCTAGTGCTGGGCTATTTTGTTCACTTTGTGATTGACAATTGTTGTGGTATTTCAAAAGCCTTGTAAAAGAGTTAAGTTATACAATAATAAGAAATAGGGGTTAACTATGGGTTGTTCAAATAGGTGATGGCACATTGTATTTACATTAAATAACTAAGGGATCAAATTAATCATTGGGCCACTCTCTTCTAAAGATAAAATTAACAATATAAAGATACATGTAGAGAGAGATGTAAAAGTTGTTAGTGTGATTTATGTTATTCTGGTGATGTACTTTATTTTAAATAGGGAGGATGGAGTTTAGGATATTCTAGTGAAATAATTTAATAATTAAATTATTTTTTTACTCTTTTAAAAGTAAAATTAACATTAGGAGTGATGGAGTTTAGGGTATTAGAAAATAACTTTACAATCAAGTCATTCTTCTAAAAATAAAATTAATACTATAAAATCACTCTTTTAAATATAAAAATAATATTATTTGAATAAGTAAAATTAACATTAAGACATTAGACTATAATAACATTTAGAGTATTAAAAAATAATTTAATTTGTCACTCTTTTTAAAGTAAACTATTGCCACATTTGATTTATTTCATCATAATAAGATATGCCGAGTCTCGTCTAATTGTCATGATTAACCGTAGTCTAGGCATTTAACATGGGTAAAATTCTATAATTTTCCATGGAAAATTTCATGTATAAAATTGCCTCTAAAAGTGTAACCACACATTGAGGTAAATAAGCCTATTTACCACTAAAATACAGACCCCTTTTTGTTTTTATCACTAAAAAGTAGTTCAAGGATTTATTATTAATCTCCTATGGGAAAATTTCTAGTTCTGCCATATTATTGAAAAAAAATTAGAATAGCCTATACTATTATAAGACACCAATTTAATAGTGAGATCTAAGTAAGATATAAGTGCATTGGGTCTAAAGAATTGAATTGTATCAGCTGATAAAGTTTGGCGACATAAATCAAGACATCTATAAATTTGACTATTTTATCTAAAATAAAACCCTAAAAAATAAAATAAGGGAATCTTAATATATCTAAAGAACCTCACCATTATATTGATAAAAAAATGCCACATTAAAATACACATACCAAATAACCATTCAAATGTGCTACATAATAAAAAATCATAGAGTGAAATGAACATTCTAGGAGTTTGAGAATTAGAACACAATGAACTATGGACATACTTGAATATAATTATTGAATACAAATGATTTGAACTATAATTATTTAGCAAAGGAAGGTCATTGTGATTATCAAAGTCTTGAAATTATCAAAATAACATAATTTTCTTCAGTTCATATTATAAGGTTTGCAAAGAATGAGTTCACATTATAATTTGCTTTACATTTTGAATGTTCAATAAATATAAGCAATCCTATCAATAGAGGTTGGTTTAATCTCTTGATTCAAAAGCAATGGGATGATACTCATCCTACAAATAAATATGGAGAAGGATGAGCTATCAATAACATTATGAAGAATCAGAGGTCAAAAATGAGTAGAATTAAAATAAAACAACAAAAAATATTGATTTGGAAAATTTTAAAGCAAGAAGATTCTCCAAGATATTGGATCAAGTTATAAATTTTGAGAAATGACAAGAGTACCAGGAAAAAAGGGGACTTGACAAGCATCAACCTGGAGAAAAATGGCATACCAAAGAACCAACTCTAACAAAAAATTGCAAACACTCAACAATTAATCAAACTCCAAAATTTTGAAAATAAGATGAACATTGGAAAAATAAAAATGAAATCGCACAACCCACAATAAAAGAAATGCAAATGGTCAAAAACATCACAAAAAAATGATATAAGAGGTTGAATGAAAGTCCAAGCATAAAAATTTTCTAGAAATGCGTCTCTAGTCACCTTTCCCTAGCTTTTGTAACCATAGGAGAAACATTTTTTATTCTTCTTCTATCTACAAAATGCCTTGATACAATATAAAATGAATAACACCAATAAGATTCTTAGGATATTCAAATACAATAATAAAAAATATTTTCAATAAATGCCAAAACATTCAAATATAAAATTGCAAGAAAAACATCCCTAAAGTAATCAAAATAAACCAAAAAAGTCTAAACATTAAAGTCTGCCATGAAAAAGAGCATAGAATTCATAAACACTTTTCTCCTCAAATCTTAACCTTTTTCCTTTGGCTAGATTTGGAGGTCTGAATCATGCCATTAGAAATGTATACATTGTCTCCAGATCCAAATTCAAATTGATCTAGAGTTAAAAACATATTATTATTATTACAAGGAGAAGTAAAGGTCTTATAATTTGAAAGATTTCCCGTGCTAATGCTCTTCCTCATAAATCCTTCTGTAGTAAGCCTAACTCTAAAGAGATTAATGCCTTTATTTGGACATGTTATATATTCCCCATATAAAAGGGTAAAAATCCACATTCCAAGAGTTACATTAGTGACTTACATTTAACTTGATAGTCCTGATATCATAACAAGTAGCTTAAAGGATCATATTAATATCATAATTACCTATGCATCTGCTCCTGATGATACAAGTACATTCAATACATGAGAGAAATCAAGACTTATTATTCTTTTTTGGTGTCCCTTATATAGACACTGGAAATCCACACACCATAATTTTGAATGCCATATTACCCCTAGACTACCTTAGGACCCCCTTGGGACAATTTAACCCTTTGACCCTTGATGGAGCCAACCCACAATCAGTTTGGCTCAACTAGCTCAACCTAGCCTTTTATCCCTTTTTAACCTTTGACACTCGACCATCAATGATCAACCTGACCATTGATGGTTAGGGTGTACCTCCTTAACATAAAACATGTAAGTCAACTACCTTGTTTTTTTAAAAATAGCTCATCTAATTTGAATTGTGAGTCATTACATGGACAAGTTAAATTTGGAAGGCCCAGTTCACGTGCTATTGCAACTCTCTTGCCTTGCCTATAAGAGAGAGGAGCAAAGAGTGAAATGGATCTACAAACATTTGCAAATTTTCAATTATTATCAAGTGATTTTATGCATCTAAGAGTTTATTTCTTGTAGGTCAATCACTATCAACAATCCAATAATCATATCAGAGAGTCAACTCACTGCTGCCTCTCCACCAAGCCTTCAGGTACTATTACTCTATCATAATCAAGCTATGTTCCATCAACAGATCAACTAAATCAACCATCCACACAATTGAATTATGTGCTTTCTTATCTATAGGTCATCTTCCCAAGCCAAAGAGGAGTTCTTCATAATCTTTTGATTAATACATGCACACAAACAAATAGGTTTTTCAACCATAACCATATCAAGTTTATTTTCTCTCTTTCTTTAGAACTTAAGCAAAAATTCATTGAATGGGACCCTTGTGTGTTTACTTGGGTTCTTGTTTTCTTGTATTCTCTCTCTATTGATTTATCATTAATGAAATCAAAAGTTTCTTTTGGGGCTTAAAATTAAGTGCATACATTTATTGCTTGAAATTTTATCTCACATAGATTAAAAGGCAAAGTAATTTATTATAGATTCACTCTTTGTTACACACACCAAACCAAACCACTTTCAATAATTAAACATCAAACAAACTTGAGACAAGGCCCGACTAGGATTTCAACACCTAGTGGTAACCTTACCCTTTCTTAAAAATCCTACTTGGAGGTCATTACCAAGGGGAGGACCAACTCAGCTCTCTAGTTCAGTATAAACTATGGATATCAATATATATTGGCTAAGCACCTGATGCACTTATCATTGTGGTGTGTGAAGTGAGGGGGTAGGCCACAATACCAAGCCACCTATTGATTCCAATATAGATTATTTTGAGCACTTAAACACAACCTAAAACCAAACTTAGATTTCCTTTCTAGTACCTACTGTACAAACCAATTTCAGTCACACAAATTTTTAAGGCATAAGCCAAAAGTAAGATTAATTAAAAATCTAGGGCTTAATGTGCCTCTTAGAGTGTAATTCAATTTCTCTAATCTTTTCTAGTATTCTCTTTGTTTGAGTGGTTAGGTTATTTGTGATTTCTATCTCCCCTTTCTCATATGGTTCTCACTCACTAATGGTGAAGAGACCTTACAGAGAAAAATCCATCACCAAGCCAACCTACTTCTTCTACCTCTTCATACATGGACTACATTTCCAAACCTTTAGAATCTTCTCACCCTTCAAGAATTCCTACCTTCCCTCGAGAGGCTCTTCAAGGAGATGTGGATTTTGTTGCTTTCCTAGATAACAATCCTATGGCCCTGCAACATTACCTTACAACCATATCTTACCATATCCCAAGTTTGACTCCATTTATAGATCCACCTTATGGCATGCCTCTCCATCTCGTGGGGAGTACTTCCATTTCCATGGTTACCACCCAACCATTGACTACCCAAGCTTCCTCATGAACAAACAACCCCTTTGAAACTACCATTGAAAACCAACCAACACAAACTACCACTACCCTTATACCTTCTACTCCTACCAACCACTCTTCTATAATAGGAGTGCCTACTTATATCAGTACCAGCCTTCCTTTATCTACCTCTAACCCATAAACCACTACTCCACTTCAAAGCCTTGTGGTGTCTATACCCTCCACCTTGACACCGATTAACACAAGGGTCACCACCCTTCCATTGGCTACCAACCCAACTACCACTCCTATCCAACAAGTACCCTTTGGACCAACCTTTGGCTACATCCCTAAGATATAAGGGCATGCACCCACTACCTAGCCACCTACCTCTACCTACCCCTATGCATCCTCCATCCAACCATTGGCATCTACTTACCCATATCACTGACCTCTACTCTATCTAGTAGTTTGAGGATGACTCCATTGCCAATTTTGTGGCTTGTTGGAGGAGCCTAATTAACCAACTTTCCTTTTCCTTGCCTCAACCCAAACTCATAGAGCTCTTTTCTCAAACATGTGCTAAGCATATCTCCTCTATACTATGTATCCAAAGCTTCCAAACCTTAAGTGAAGCTTTTAACATGGCACATAATTTAGATAACTGAGCCATTGATGAAGGAAAGCTAAATCTCAAAAATAAGAACTCAACCTATAAATCCAATGAGGCTTCTCCCTCTAAGTCAAGAAACCAGTCCAATATCAACACCAAGAACAACAAAACTATGAATGTGGTTGTCCTAAAATCTACTCCTCCACCTTATGTCAACCAATCTAATTCCTCTAGTTCCTTAAAGAAAAACCCAAGGAACCAAACTTGGAATAACCAGAAGCAATTCACTCCACTTGGAGAATCCTATACTTCCATCTTGGAGAAGTTATTGAAATCTAATATCATTAAACTTCCCCTATCAATCCACCCCAAAAATTTGACTCCTCTCATCCCACACCTAGTTGGTATAATGAGAATGATCTATGTGCCTTCCACCAAGTGATAGGGCATGACTTCAGTAGGTGCAACACTTTCAAGAGCCTTTTCCAATCCCTAATTGACAAGGGGGAGCTTACATTGGACAACCCTAATTCACCAGCAAAACAAGCCCATGATATATAAAATAAAACTTTCCCAAACCATGCTCCTATTGAGAATGAGAGAAATAACATCAAATGCTCCCATGATACCTATACTGTTAACATGGTTCTTAACAAATTATCTATTAAAGAGCATGTTGACCAACCTATTTGACCCTTACCCTCTCTACTTATTGAGGTAGTGTAATTACATTTTCCTCATTTATAAACCCAAATCGAGGAAGCACCATCTTCTCCCCCTCCACTTATTGAGGTAGCAAAGTCACTAGCCACCCTTTTAGTTGATATACCAGAACAACCAACCATCATCACCTCACCTTCACCTTTGAACTCTGAACAACATACTCTCCCTTCAGAAATCATTTCTGAGAAGGAAACCCCCATGTCTACTCCTCCCACTGAGAAACAACCTATCTCAACCCCACATTCTTTTATTGAGGAAGAAGATGAGGTTACTTTCCCTCTATCTCCACCTAAGGTCTTATCTTTTAGGTCTACTATTTAGGGAATTAAGCCAACCTAAAAACCATTCTCTAGGCTAGTGAAAAAATTGGAGTTTATCTCCAACCCTAACATAGATCAGGCCACCCTCAGGAAATAATTAGGGATACCTTATATCACCAAATAAGAACCTTAAACCATACCTTTAGTAAAACAACCCATCACTTTCACCATTCAAGCTTCTACCTTATCAAGTACACCTACCAATCTGACAAACCCTCAATTACCCAAGACACCTAAACCCAAAGAAACCAAATCACCCTCTCAGACCAAGCTAACTAAGTTGATCAAGAACCTTGACATCCTCCCTACACTAAGCCTTAGTCACCCATTTGTGAAATTAGACCTAACCTCTTTGAACCCACCAACCAAATGCTAAACTAAAGAAACCAAAGAGGCAAAACCACACAAAGGTTGTAAGGCCTAAATTTTGCCTTCCTTAACCTTGCCCTCCATTTTGGGGCCTCATCCCTCTACCTTGAGTAGGAATCCAATTACCTCTACCAAAACCCTACCACCTCTTTTAGTTACACCTTCACAGTTGTTATCCAAGACACTTCTTTTCACTATGCCAATAATACCTAAGATACCTACCTTACGATATTCCACCTCTAACTCATCAACTTCCTTGCCTAAAATGAATTCATCAACCAAGTGTACCACCCTATCCAAAACACCTACCACTAAACCTATTTCCAAACAACCACCAAAACAAAGACCACTAAACCTTACCATCTTTAGCTGAATCCCATTTGACCATTTTCCATAGGTTATTACAAACCTCTTATTTATCCCTACCTCCCATCAGACCCTTTGAACCTCTAGCCTATAAACCCATTTGGTATAATGATCACCATGTGTGTTCTTATCATAAGACACCTAGCCATGATACAAAGATTTTCAAAGCTCTCTAAACCATCATCCACTAGATTTATGATGAGGAGGATCTATTAATGAATGAACCTCCTATGAGTCCCATACCAATCCAACCACCAACCATACCTACCCAACACTCACCCACTCCTCCACTTTCACCTTGCAGTGAAGATAAATTTGACCAATCCTCCAACTCGACCTCTCCTATCCTTACTATCAACATGGTCATAAGAGCATAATAGAAGGATTAGGGGAAGGTTAAGGTGTCCATTTCTTGGACATACCATTATTCAAACTCCCAACCAACCTTCACCTAACTGTCTCCATATTCAACCAAACCCAAGGTGTCTATCTTAGGTGCCTCTCAATCCAACCCTTTAAAATCTATCAAGAGAGTTATCCTCAAGCAACTTCATCAAACCCCATTTAAGATGAGATTGTATGAGTTAATCTCTACCTCTCCCCATCACTACCAAGCACTAATAGAGGATTTATAATCCATTGAGGTCTAACCCAAGGACCCCCAACCTCTAGCCACCTTTTTTGGTGCCCTTCAGATTTCCACCCTTGTTACCTTCAAGGATTTGAAAATACCCTCCATCCATCTTAAGGACCTAAATCCTCCTCTTTTATCACTACCTACATCAACCAAACCTACATCAAATGGGTTATGATTGATGAGGGAGATAACATCAACATCATCTCTTCTCATGCCTATAACCAACTCAACTTATCAAACAATGTTGTGTCTAAATCTTTGGCCATCCTTTGTTCCTTCAATGATACCATGGCCACTTGCATAGGAACTATCATCCTTCACATCCATTTAGGATCCTGTATGCTCCTCAAATTTTTTTATATTGTATAAGGTGAATTCTAATACAATGTCTTGTTGGGATGACCTTGGATTTGATCCATGGGTTGTATTCCCTCTACCCTCCACCACTATATTAAGTTTGAGCATGAGGCTAGGTCATCACCATTTAAGCTTACCAAAGTCCTTTCTCAACATGAAACATGACCTATCATCATAATGATGTCCTCATGCCCTCATCCAACACACCCTCAATAGCTTAAACTCAACCTCCAACCACCAAAGTAGATATCTTACCCCTTTCCATCGATGAGGCATCTACTAGTTCCTCTATACCTTTACACCAAATCCCTACCATAGACCCTTTTGGATCTATATTCCATCATCTTTCATTAGGGGAATATCACCTTTTAACACTTGACACTTTCCTTATTCCTCATGAGTATGAGTAACTTACCAACCAGTCAGGATATGACCCCAATGTCAAAACTATCATTCCCTTTGGACCTCCCCACCACCAAAATTATTTTATCTATGGGGGAATCAGTAAATCCCTTGGTGTTTCTACCACCTTAACCATTCATCATCAGTTTCTCTTACCTAGATAAACCAAACTTTTCCAAGACATACCTCTATCACTGTTCTTGAAAAGGCTTCAGTCTTGGGCGATACGAACATGGTCCACATGAATTGGTCACCATGAAAATTAGGAAGCCTCATGAGAAGCACAAACTTAGTTTCATCTTATCTAATAAGAAGAAATCCAAATAACCCATTGCTACCATTTTTGAGGAGAATATCCCTTACTCATTGACTTTGCTTCCACTTACATGTGAGGATGACGATATCATCCCACTTAACTCTTTTTCATCAACATGATCAGACTTATAACCCTAACTTATCAGAAGGAGGGGGAAATCATAACCATCCCTTTGACCCATCTTGAGATGATAAGAGAAAACTCTCCTATCATTAACACTATTTAGTGTTAGGATGATGATTCTACTCTCACCTTTCTTAGTGCTCCAAATCCTTCAATCCACAAATCCCTTCCTCCTAAGTATTTAACCATGTTGAATGAATCCACCATGAATATCAACTTGGGTAATTTGAATGATCCCTTTATTATCAAAATCATCCAATCACTAACTATCAATGAAATTAAGAACTTCCCTTCTTTCCTCCAAGACCATAACATAGCCTTTACTTAGTCTTATAGTGATATGCCTAGAATTGACCCCACCATTGCTACCCATAACATAGTCATTAATCATGAAGCCAAACCTATCAAGTAAAATCTTTGATTCGTGCATCCTCACATAGCCCTTCTCATCAAGGAAAAGCTTCAACATCTCCTATCTATCAACTTCATTCAACCTATTAACTACCCCTAGTAGGTCTCAAATGTTATACCTATCACAAAACCACAAGGGGACTACACATTTATGTGTACTTTTATGACCTCAACCTTGCTTACCCCAAATATGACTTCCTTATACCTAGCATTGACAAGTTTGTTGATCTTATAGCCAATCACAAGATGTTATCTCTCATAGATGGGTTCTCGAGTTACAATCAGATCCTAATTGTAGATGAAGATCAACATAAGACTGCCTTTACCACCCCTTGGGGAACCTTCTACTATAGAGTCATGAATTTTGGATTAAAAAACATTAAGGAAACCTACAAATGTGCCATGACCTATATATTCGATGACCTCATCCATAAGATTGTCGAGAACTATATGGATGACCTTTTCAAAAAATCCAAACTCTGAAAGGATCACTTGGTTGTTCTTAAGATCATCTTTAAATGACTTATCTATTACCATGTCTACCTTAACCCCTAAAAGTAAATTTTTGGGGTCTTATCAGGAAAACTTCTTGATTTTATTGTCTCCCTTCATAGAATAAAATTTGATCCTGCCAAGATCAAAGTAATCAATCATATACATGCTTCCCCCAACCAACCTTAAGCAGCTTTGTAGCTTGTAGGGAAAGATACAATCCATTCATCATTTTATCTTTGAACTTTTATATCGATGTCAACCCTTATACCACCTTTTGAATAAGGATGTGTCTTTTAAGTGGAATAACAACTACCAAAAGGCCTTTGATTCACTCAAAGAGTACCTTTTATCTCCACCTATCCTTATCCCTCCAACGGATGACCAACCCTTTTACCTTTATATCTCTACCACCAAACATTCCTTAGGGGCAATGTTGACTCACTGTGATGAATAACATAGAGAGAAATTTGTATATTACATTATTTACACACTTATCGAGTATGAGACTCAATACACCCATACCAAGAAGTTTTGCTTGCCTTTAGTCTTCATGGCCACCCAACTTCATCACTACCTTCTTAACACCAATACCAACCCACTCAATTACATGCACTCCAAGCCATACCAAAACTAGCATATGGCAAAGTGGCTCATGCTTTAGCAGAGTTTGACCTTGAGTTTCTTCAGTAAAAGTTAATTAAATTACAAGTCATGATCAATCAATTAGCTAAAACACCTGTAATATATAACCAACCTCCTCCTCTTGAGTTCCCCGATGTGTCCATCATGACCCTTTCTTAAGTGGATGGACAAGTCACCATATTCTTTGACAAATCAAAATGTCAATGTGGTGGGGGGAGCTAGTATTATACATATTCCCTTTGATGGTGAACCTCTCCCTTTGTCTTTCAAGCTTGATTTTGAATGTACCAATAACATGACTATGTATGAAGCCCTAGTGATAAGACTTTAGACTGTCTTAGCCCTAGGATTCAAAATGATCAATATCTTTGGTGACTCCCAACTTGTCATAAATTAAATCAATGACATTTACTAGTGTAAGAATGATGTTTTGTAGTAGTATAAGAAACTAATTGATGCATTCCTAACATCATTCAAACACTATCACATCCAGTCAACTTCATGATCTACCAACAATTTTATTGACATCATGGATTCCCTTGCCTCTCAAATACAATCTTCACCCCCATACTCTAAGATATCCATTATTATCCACTAACTTACCTAACCATCCTATGTCAAACCAGATTCTCCCACCATTTTCAATGTGGAGGAGACCTAGCTTGACTTTTGGTATCAACAAACTTTTTACTACCTTAACCTTGGCCTAGTTCCTTTTGGCCTCACTAAAAATGATCAAAGAGTGTTTATTCAGTTCACCTCATGCTATACCATTATGGGAGGTATTATTTATAAATGCATTTTTGATGGCCTCCTCTTCCATTGCCTATGTAGTCACAAAGCCTCTCACATTATCAAGGAAATGCATGATGGTATCTATGGGGGTCACTTTAGTGGCCTTGTTGTAGCTAAGCACATCCTCCATATTAGATATTACTAGCCTAACCTTAACCAAAACTATTGTGATTACATGAAAAAGTGTGTTAAGTGCCAACAATATGCTAATTTGCATCACGCACCCAACCATAGCCTTCACATCTCTATCAATTATTGGTCCTTTTCATAATGGGGTCTAGACCTCATTAGGGAAATTAATCCCTATTCCTCATAGTGACACCATTATATTATCACCATGACTTATTATTTTACCAAGTGGGTAGAGGCTATTCCTTTAGTCTCAACCAAAGCAAAAAAATTATCAACTTTACCAACCATCATATCATCTACTACTTTGGTGTTCCTCATGAGATTATCACTAAAAATGCTAAATCCTTTAAGAATAAACAAGTCCAAGTTCTATGAAATGTATTCAACATTAAGCTAAGCTTCTCCTCACCCTATTTCCCTCAAGCTAATGGACAAGCAGAAGCCTCTAACAAAACTCTTTATAACATGCTAACTAAAATGGACAGTGCATTTGGTCAAGATTGGCATCTACACTTCCCCTTTGCCTTATGGGAATATCATACTATTATTATAACCCCTATAGGTTATACACCCTTTTATATTATGTTTGGATTAGAATCCATCTTGCCTCTTGAAGTCTAAATCCCCTCTCTTCGCATATATTTACAAGAGCTTATTTCAAAGGATGATTATTGTCAGCACCATTTAGCCCAACACAAGTTAATTGATGAGTTTCATTTAACATCCCTTACCCATCTTCATGTCTATAAATAACACATCAAACATGCCTATTAAAAACACCTTAAATTTCAATAATTCAATATCAAAGATCTCATCTTAAAGAAAAACCAACATGTCACTAATATGGAGAAAAGAAAGTAGGGTAAGTTTGATTTCAATTGGATTGGACCTTATATTATAACCCATAAGTATGGATCAAGAGCTTACCAGTTCTCTTCTCTCAAAGGCAACCCATAACTTAAGCCCCTCAATGCTTCACATCTGCATCCATTCTTTTGTTGAGAAGGATCGTGCTTACCTTTTGTCTAACTTGAGCTCATCCTTTGCTATCCACCCACATTCCATATCCTTGTTTTAGGGGAAACTTATTAAGAATGAATAATGTAATTAGATATCACTAGCATATCCTTATCTTAAATAATGGTTATCATGGCTCTACCCATGGCATGATTCTCATGGTACTTTTCAAACCTTCACAGGATGGATCCCCATGATCATTGTCACCTAGTTCTCTTCACACCTAATCACCCTTCTTGTGATTTTAGTTTTGCCTTCATAAAGGTGAACCACTGAGCCAACCTAATCAATTCTATGTCAATAAAAATCAAATAAAAATAACAAAATTCCTATCACTAGCAATCATGGGTCATTCCTAGCATTTACAAACTGCTCCCTTGAAGGACAACTATTGAAAATCTATTTGAAATTACCAAAACATAAGGTGGAATGCTCCATCAAAGGAAAATTATCAAAATAAGAACGCATAAAATTAGACCACTCCCTTGAAGTATGGATGAGTAAGCATTTGTCAAAAGCATAACAATTTATAACAATTTACCATAACTAAGGAAGGACACTAGTAGTTGTCTATCAAATAAAGTAGTAGACAACTTACCAATGGCATACTTATGATCAATGACATAAGTGACACAAACCCTGCAGAAGTTATGCCTTACTTTGCATTATAAAAAAATGATTCTTATGTAATGTTATCGTCACGTGAGAAGGTTTATTTGTTCAATATGATGACATTCAAGGCTATAATGCATAAGTAATATAAATATCCCTTTTCTTGTATGAATGTATGTGTTTATTATTTGCCTTCACTGATCTAGTTTTACACTACAAACAATGACGACTTTCATGGAAAATCCCCCAACAATAACTTTCATTACTTTTTATCCCCAAGACAACAACATAATTGATATTGGAATGGAAGATTTGATAATTTAAATCTATAAAGGTCAAATCTATAAACCTAGTTGATGACATCCTCCCTCAGTAACCAGTAAACTTCATGTGGTCATCATTGTGTTGGTGTTATTATCATACTTATATATTATATATGTGTGTGTGTGTATATATATGTATGTATATATGAATATATATACATATACATACATATATATATATATATATATATATATATATATATATATATATATATATATATATATATATATATACACACATACATACATACATACATACCTTACTTTGCATTATCAAAAAATGATTCTTATGTAATGTTATCCTCAAGTGAGAAGGTTTATTTCTTCAATATGATGACATTCAAGGCTATAATGTATAAGTAATATAAATATCCTTTTTATTGTATGAATGTATGTGTTTATTATTTGCCTTCACTGATCTAGTTTTACACTACAAACAATGATGACTTTCATGGCAAAGCCCCCAACAATAACTTTCATTACTTTTTATTCCCAAGACAACAACATAATTGATATTGGAATGGAAGATTTGATAATTTAAATCTATAAAGGTCAAATCTATAAACCTAGTTGATGACGTCCTCCCTCAGTAACCAGTAAACTTCATGAGGTCATCATTGTGTTGGTGTTATTATCATACTTATATATTATATGTGTGTGTGTGTGTGTATATGTATGTATATATGTATATATATACATATACATACATACATACATATATATATATATATATATATATGTATGTATGTATATGTATATGTATATATATACATATATACATAAATATATATACACACACACACATATATAATATATAAGTATGATAATAACACCAACACAATGATGACCACATGAAGTTTATTGGTTACTGAGGGAGGATGTCATCAACTAGGTTTATAGATTTGACCTTTATAGATTTAAATTATCAAATCTTCCATTCCAATATCAATTATGTTGTTGTCTTGGGGATAAAAAGTAATGAAATTTATTGTTGGGGGCTTTGCCATGAAAGTCGTCATTGTTTGTAGTGTAAAACTAGATTAGTGAAGGCAAATAATAAACACATACATTCATACAATAAAAATGATATTTATATTACTTATACATTATAGCCTTGAATGTCATCATATTGAACAAATAAAACTTCTCACTTGAGGATAACATTACATAAGAATCATTTTTTTATAATGCAAAGTAAGGCATAACTTCTGTAGGGTTTGTGTCACTTATGTCATTGGTCATAAGTATGCCATTGGTAAGTTACCATAACTAAGGAAGGACACTAGCAGTTGTCTATCAAATAAAGTAGTAGACAAGCACATTCAAAAGGTATTAAAGATGCAAGATCCCTTCTAGTTGGCTTTCTCAAACTTGAACAGAAGTATAAAATTCAAAAAAAAAACTTGAAACAACAAGATCACCTTGACACTAGAGTTGGCTCATTACACTGCCATTTCCAAAGCTTCTAAACAACATTGGAAGCCAAACCAAGAATTGAAACTCATGAATTAGTATATATTAACATTTAAACTTGCAATTATATATGATAGGGAAATAAATAACATAGTTGATACACCCTAGAGTAAATATTACAACTAGTTTTTATTGCATCAAAACATGAAAGTTATAGAGAAATAGTAGTTGTATATGCAGAGCTTGTTTACTCATTGCACATGTTAGTAGATTTTTTAATTTAAAAATGTTCAATTATATTCATCCTTCAGTATGTCATGAATTTAATGGGCCAAGATTTTCCATTTTTCCTATGGATGTTTTAAGTTTCTACAAACATCTAACTATTTATAACCCACCACCATGTTCTTTGATTAATTAATTTGGCATTCAATACAATTTCATCACCAAGAAACCCACATCGTGTAAACAAATACAACATTAAAATATTCATTATACAAACTTGGAAGATACTTTAATTCCCAACCTCAAAGTGAAGTGGGTAATAAGATGAAAAAAAATTCAGCCAATCACCTTTCACGAAATAACCTTTTTTTTTGTTTTTTCGTAAAAAAATCGCTACTCTACTTTGTAAAAGCCTAATATTTTCTTATTGACACACTAATCTATATCATCTGATTGGCCAAAAGTTTGAAAACTAATTCTGAATTAGAACCAAATGGTTCCTAAAATCCCTTTCTTCAAAACTAATAATAAATTATTATTATTACAAATGGACACATGGTGATCGAGGAGTGGCTATAGGGTCACAAGGTCAAAGGTTTGGTTTATGGTGAACGTGGACCCATTATTTTATATTTTGTATTGAATAAATGGTCATGTTTGTGGATGAGTCACAAGGGTGTTAGGTATTAAATCATGTAAAATTAACCATGCATATACCAAATATTATATAGGGACAAATGGCGCTGTTACAAATTTCACATAACATAGGGCCTTGGGGTAATTGATTCATGAAGTAGAACTCCATGGCCCCATTAGAGTTATATGTTTTTGATTTAATTTGGTAGTAGAGTCTGAAAATTATGGGGTTTATAGTTAATGTGGAATTTCATAAGTAATATGTAGTTATTAAATTAAATATATGATCATGAGACTTAGAATTTATATTTTAAAATAGGTCATAAATTTAAGGATTTAGATTATATCAAAATGATAATGGATTTGTAACAAGAGAACCCTTGGTCTATTGATGTGGATTGGAGAGGCCATGAATTTAAAATATGAAATATTAAATTATGTTTAAGGTTTACACTCTTTGTAATAATAGTGACCCAAGGTTTTAAATCACAATGATCATGAATACAAATTTAACTTTATGCTTAAGCTACAAATGTGACTTTAGTAGGAATTGTGACTAATTTAGTTTAATGGAGACACTAGACATGTTTTAAAATATGAACTAAACCTTAAATGCATTAAGCATATGGATTATAGTATCCATTCATGATGAAAAAGGGTTCCTATTTAATACAAAAAAAATTGGGGTGTGTTGATCTTAACACTAAAAATTACCTATATCTACACCATTTTGCTATATTCCATATAGCTCCTTGTCTCACACTCTATGGTCTACACAACCTCTTTCTTGATCTTGGCACTCCTTGTCTCATTTTGACCAATGTGTCATCATGTACACACTTCATGACTTTGTCAATATTATTTTGGGTTATCTTAAGTATTCAAGTACATATGTGTGGACTCATCCTTGCATGCCCCTACAGATAGCACTTGGTTGGGCTTCAAAACTAAGGTTTCATCTATGCTATTTACTTTATACAATACCTTCAAAATGTGCGCATCCTTTTCACCCTCAAAACTTAAATAAAGTATGCTATTATACTTAGCCAAAATTAAGGGCCAATAATAATAACTCCACAAAAAAATCTCATAAAAATAATGTTTTATTTTATTGTGAACAACAGTAACAATGGTACCATCATGTGTAGTTGTTCTTATGCTCCCCTTTCAATTTATTTTTTTATCATTAGCTACATTATTCATATTTATTCAAAATTAGCTACTTGTTTTAGTTCTCCATTATTTTCACATATGTCTAATTTCTAGATATAAAAAATCCATGTGGATGGAGCCTATCTCAAGCATATTTTAATTCATCCTGATTTCCCTAGGTAATTTAGGGTATGTGCTTCAATTATTTATTTTTATAATTTGATGCATGCATTCATTCACTTACATATATACATCAAATTGGGGGTGTTATATATAAAATAAAATTTGGTGAAATTTCCCTTGGCATAACATCTTTTTTTTTTTTTTTGTGCACACTTAATCCACTTGTTTATTACCCCTTCTTAGGACAATTCCTACCCTACACTACTCTTTCTTTGACCTTTTACCTCCTAAATGTATTCATTATTTTTCCATTTCAAAATTTGAGCCTTATTTTCATATATTCTAAGTCATTTTCACCCTTATTGATAATATATCTCTCCTAGGAAGGATTTTTTGACCATGATTTTACCACTGAATCTATTCCCTAAGGATTTGGTAGGCTGCCTTATCTATCCCTTTTATTTACTTATTTTTCTTCTACCTTGGCCTAATTTATCATTCCTATTATTTCACATATAAATAATGTATAAAGGTTTCCATTTCATGTGTCATGTCCCAAGTATTTCTATGTATATAAATAAGTCCTAATCAGATACCATATATGAATAAATGGTGAATCCTTATCTCAAATCCAAGTTACAGCCTTCAATTTTCATATATATATTCATGATTATGATAGAGTCTCCCACATTGATACTTAAATATTATTAAATATATTATGAAATCATCCATTTATACCAAAATAGGTTTATATAAATGTTCATGTATTTGCATCATCACTTCTAGGAAATACAAGGTTGAAACCCTTGCTTGACATATTATTTACATTACACAAAAACTATGTGTGGGTCTGATTAAAGTATGTAGGATATGTAGTTGTAATTCCCTTGATGTTTCCCACCCCAAGTAATTTTATCACTTCTAATTTTCATATGTTCTATGATGAATTATGTTAAAAGAGGAATAAGACATCATTAAACATTTTTTCTACCAATGTAAATAACTGCAAATATAAGACTATGCATCATGATGAAAAGAACCCGCACAAAAAAATATAGAATCTAGAAATGTGAGTAGTACACATTTTTTTCCTAGAGACATATTCTTCAGTCATAGAGGCACAATGTAAATCTACCCTAGGAAGATTCATTAGTCATGAAGTAGGCACTGAAGTTGTTCTTATGTAGTGAATAATCCATATTTCACATAGATCTCATTCATTCCTACCAAATTAGGGATCCACTTCTAGAATTTTAGAATTATGTCAAGGTGTGATAATTCAATCAATTTTTATTTTCATATTATCCATTTATTTTCAAATAAATTTCAATTATGTTTCTTTAATAATTTTAGCCACTATAATATATTGTATTTACTCTTTTAAACCATTATATTATAGATATACCTTGTACACTAGTTTTATTTTTTTGTGCATAATTTAGCTTATCCTAAATAATAAATTTAAAAAAATAATAATAATGAGTTGTATGGTAGCTATTGGCATCAAATTGTGCACCCTAGGACACTCTATTTAGCTCCTATAATTCGATGCAACATTGAATCATCTCTCAAGTTGTGGGGAACTTATAAGTGAGATGAATCTCTGGTTTATGAGGTTTAGCTCCCTAGATTATTATTGAAATGCCTAACACCTAATCTAATGCTTGTTCATGGAAAAAGGGTAAAATTTTTGTATAAAATGGAAACTACACTAAAGAGGTGATCCACCAAGATATATCCCATAGACTATCAAAATCCTAGTAAGCAACAAAGCTTTCCAAGCCCAATTTTAGGCATTGAAGTATTCTAACATAATTAATTCAATGTGAAGGTAGCATACACGAGACCAAAAAAAATATAACTGATCTAGGGGTAGATTTCACACCATAGAGACAATTTCTTGCTTGAAGAAGAGCATAGTATAATAAATACACTTCACATGACCTATTAAAATAATAACTCTTGCTTGAACATGAAGGATATAGGGAGTAAGGATGATACTATCACTTAGCTCCACTGTTCATCACTCACACACTTAGAAAAAATGTTCACAACTTATAATTAGACTTGTATTCAATGTTCAAATAACAAAGTATAATCTCATTCTAGCAGGGCTTTGTTGTACTAGCTATGGTGAGATCCATATAATGCCAAAAAGGCTCAATTTATAGAAGATGTGAGAAGATAGAGAGAAGGGGAGTCCAAGAACCACAGAGACACTTGTCACAATTAATAAGATTAGTTACTTGTGCATGTGAGAGATAGGGTGATCCATGTAATGTTAGGAGCTACAAGTGTCATATCAAATCATCCAAACCCTACAAAGTGGTCAAGAAACTTCTTTACTTGCATAAAAAACTACCCCTCATGATTTTCCTTCTAAAACTTCCCTATCACTACAACTAATTAGGTCTGATGATGGGTTTGAGCAAGAGGGTTTACTACCAGGTCCTCACATGCATTGGAATGGCCTCTAATCACTCCTATTCTTTTGGCTATGCACCATCATCTATGACAATCACAAAATGAGCTCTCTCCATACACCTCTCATACTTGGCACCCAAAACCTTCTAGTTATTTAGTCTGATCCATGAAAAATAAGGGATGACATGTGTCAAGGGTTTCCATATAATCAATTTCAAGAAATAGGCCTTAAATGGCTTTCCAAATTGAGTTTCACCACTTTTCCAAATGTGTTCACTATCTGCCTATTAGACTGGTTGAAATGAAAGAGATAGAAGATAGGCTTATGAGTTTATATGGATGATAAAATGGACATGAGGACTTGGAATAAGTCCTAAACTCTCCCCCAAGAGTTATTTGGCCTTTTGAAACCTTCCTAATCCTACATAAAACACAAAAATGTCAAAAAGAGCCATGTTATGACCCCATATATATAGGTTCATAAACAAAATTAGCATTTTATGGTGTCTAAGAGAGTATTATAAAATTTCCCAAAGTTTTATGGCATTTCCATCTCATTATCATGCTCCAAGTGTAATATTTCCCCAATCGGGTCCTTAGGAGGGTTTACAAGGGTTTTGGAGTCACTTTCAATCTTAACATTTGTTCATATCCATGGCACATTATCAATATCTCTCAATTCAACTAGAGGATTATTAGATACCCTCTTCATCATTCCCAAAAAACTCAGCCTACCATGCAAAAATATTATGAGAGATATGAGCATCTCAAGTTAGCTATTTAGGTCATTCTTGCGTGTTTTATGAGGTCTGAGAGATTCCAAGCCAAAGAAATGACCTTATGATACAATATTATAAAAATTTAAGGTTAAAAAATATCTAAAAATAACCCAAGGACATGCCTCAATCATTTTAATAGATCAGTAAGAGCTAGAAATAAAGATGACTCCCATTTTGAGACCAGGCTTAGACCTTGCCAATGGGTCTGCCTGCATTTTTGAGATAAATGATTCCTATTCAAAATTAACATGTAATTTAAAATATTTAGCATGTAATTTTAACCCTCATGGGTATAATTCAAATCATTATAATTCTTTCCAATATCTGGAAATGGAAATGACCTTCATTCGGCCCCTCTAACCTCAAATCTACCTATGGAATGTGACTGTAACCCTTGTTGCCTAGGGAACCCTATTTGTCTTCAGACCTCCTAGAAAGGTTTACCATGTTTAATTAGGTGTTTCCCAGTTATAAAAACCATCTTTAATTATCTATTTAACTTTTGGTTCACTATTCTAGCTTATTTCTTAAGATTTTCATGATTTAGGTGTGAGGAGAGCACACTACCTCTGAGACAAAACAAAGGCATATTTCCCTTTTGATATGAAAATTTAAAATTATTTAAGATTTATAAAGTTATAATGAATAACTTTACCAATTTTTTTACCTAATTCCATGGTTAATGGGTCTAACCATCTCAATATGCCCTAAAAAGGCTTCAAAAACCCTATTTTTTGCATGTTTTCTTTCAAACCACCCTGTAGATGATCCTTCCAAACAAATTTAATGATTATAAGATATTTATACATGATATTAACATTAATTTAATGCTCATTAATCCTTATAATCCATATAAAACCTTTATCCTTAGTGAATTCCTCATGTTTACCCCTTGAGCCAAGGGTTTCCTAGCTTGTCTATACAAACTGTACTCCATTTACCACAGGATGAGAGAATTTGGACATTTTATCAAGGTATAGGGTATGTTTTATCATCTATTGGATCATAATTTATCCCAATAAAACCATTTACACTTTCAATTTTACACTTATATGGTGTATGACCCACTTAGACCTCTATTTTCCTTAGGCCCTACCTTGACTGTGACAACCTTGTCTGTAGGTGATATTTTGTGTTTTGTATTTGCTTGAGATGATTATAAACCTATATTTGAACTTAATTTGGTGGAAAAAAGTGATTATATACTAACTCATACCTTCAATGACCTTAAACACCTTTAATCTTGCAATTGGATCATTGTGTGGATCGAGACTCTTTGTTATGCCTGTAGGTGATTGATTGCTCCTTAGAACTTTGTGAAGGAATTAAAAAAAAATTATTCTGAAAATCACTTTATTAAACAATTAATAATTAATTACTATATAAATATATCAAATATCATAAGGAAACAAAATCATTAAGGTTTGATTCACACCTCTCCAAGTTTAATAAACTGAGACAGTCCCATTAAGACCCTATTGTACCTTTACCTGTAGGTGTGAAATACCTCATGAGGTCCTGATTAAGATAATTATGAACTCCATGAAGAATATTGATTTCATAAAATTTTATTTTAAATTTATTAAAACACCTTCCAACACCTTTGTAATAGCTCACTATTAGTTACCTTGTTGTAGGTGTTTGCTTTGCCTTGGTACGAACATGGTATGGGTCTAGAGATCATTACATTAAATTCCATTTTATCCCATGACATTTTAGATTATGAGTATAATTTGAACCAATTTTAATGTTCCACCTTAATGGAATAGTCTAGGAATAAGTTTATGAAGTGCAAGTTCACCTTTCTATCAACCTCCTATAGGTTTCACTATCAAAATTTAGTGGTTTCGAGGGCACTTTTGGGTATTCAAATGACTACCCTCCATTATTCATTATCATTCCAATCTTTTAAAATTTATTATACTATGATAATAATAGAATGTGAGCATTTCCATGTGTTTTGGGGCATCATTCAATCATGTTTGGAAAAGTCTATGAAACCCCTTGGTTCTCTGTTTTGGCCTTCTAGAGACAAAGGCCTTGGAACCTCAGGATTTGCTATGTGGTGATGTTTCTACCTTAGTAAGATTAAAAGATTCACAAATATAATTTTAAAGGTATCAAATTATGTTATAGGCCATCATAAGATTCAACTTTATCTGTACCACTCTCTGAAACTCCTACTGATGTCACTTGTAGATGTGCATACCATTGTGAGGGCTAACAATGATATGAAACATAGTCATTTGAGAATTTTTTTGGAATTTCATGAGTCCAATACTTATAGATGTATCTTCATAGGTTAAAACACCTGAAACAACATCCCAATGTACAAAATCCCTTTAAGACACCTGTAGGTGCTCAAGAAGCTGGAAATTTACAAACCATCCAGGCCTAGAAAAGGCTCTTTTGACATTTGATGATTTTGATACTAGAATTGGTATGGATAATCTATGTATAAGTAATTATAAACATGTGAAAACATAAAATCCATAAAAAAGAACACAAGAATCAGAAACAGGCTCAAAAGGAGACCCCTCATGGTTGTAAATGTATAAAAGGCTACTTGGAGTCTAAGTGATTATTCATAAATGAAGAGGCACCAAATTTAAATTTATTGATATGTGTTTCAAGTACACTCATATCAATACCCACACCCAAAATAATTCCTCCCAACTCCATCTGTACCACACCAAGTGTTTGAAACTGACCCTTCTTGGCTTTCAAAGAGAAAATGGAAGAAACATGAGAAAAAGTAAACTTTTTGACATCCACCTTGAAAAATAAGCATTTAAAAGATTGTGGGGAGGTGAATAATCATACTACCCACGTTTTTAGCTACAATTTAGATCATCCATTATGTATAAGTGCCCAAAAGGGCCTAAAATTAAGGAGAAACTCCCCCTTTCTACATATAACTAACTCTTTAATTACATTTACAACTTTTTGACTGATATTTACCCCTTACATATTGAGAATCACCTTTGTGACAGATTTTCTAACTCCACTATCCGTACAAGTCATTTAATAAGCTAAAAATGTGGCCAAATGACTCTTTTGGCATATGAAACCTAGAAAATGACCAATTTATGAATTGAAGACACCTTGAAACATACAAAATATCATATTATGATATTTACAACACAATTTGGAACTTTGATTAAGTTTGACTAGGTTTGACCAAGGTTGACTTTGGTTGGCTAGCCTAGTACAAGGGGAATGGGCTTCAACAAGGACTGGGGGAAGGATAAGTGAGATATATATGACAATAAAAGACCCCATAGGACACATGAAACCTTATTCAAAAGTTCAAAATAGATGGGGTTGATCAAATTTTACTAGAATTCAAATTTAGTCAACAATAACTTGAATCATCATCATAAGGAGGAACACCATGGAGATGGGACTACAAAAGTTGCCTTGACCTCTTTAAAATAAGTATACATAGTAGTTCAAGTATTTATTTGTATATTTAAACTCTTTATAGGTATTCTATGATCACAAGAGGTGTTGTAAACATATTTTTATTTGGTTTATTATATATTTTAACTCTTGATGGAATGAATATAAGAGTTTTAACTCTAAGAGTTGTGATGGGAAGAGTCAAAAATCTAGAAACTATAACTCGAGAAGAGAAAATTGTAGATGTAAGGACTATAAGAACCAAAAGTGTAGTAAAGACCATAAGAGGTTGAATGATTTTTTTTATTAGGATGCAATTTTTGAAATATCTCATATTTTTTTATATTTGTGGATGTAAGAGGAAAATATAAATGCAAAGTAGGATATATGGTGTTGGATGAAAGAAGAAAACATAAATGCAAAGTTGGATATATGATGACTAAGTGTCAAAGTAAAAATGAAATATGTATATGTTGAAGCTCATAATAATGAAGGTAAGATGATAAACAATGATATAATATATTATATAAGTGTCATAATAGATATAATTTGGATATTTTCTTGATAATTCTTCAATAAAAATATGAGTCTCTTATTAAATTATCTTTCTCATTATTGAAGTGTCCAATACATTGATATTTTTTGTTGATTTCAAAATCTTTTGAAGATTACATACTAACTAATGGTTTTATAGGTGGGATAAATTATCTAATCATATATACCTTAGATTATAAACCTATTTAAGTTATTCTTAATTTGGTAGTAAAGCTGCCATTGGATGTTCTAGGATTTATATTTCATATATGTCATCTTTTTTAATCAAAAACTTATCACTTTGAAAGTTGAAAGATATGTGATAATGGGTATCATCAAGTGTCACATTCATCATTTGTAGCCATGAACTACCCTATATATCATTGTATTCAAATAATTAAGGCATAACATAAATAATGCAATACATGGTTGGGAACCTACAAATATAGTAAATCAAATGCATCTCAATGGTACATGTTCTGTTGAAGAAGGTGATAGTGGATTTATATTTTCAATGTCATATATAAGCATCCTAAAGAAATAAAGGCTACATGTATTAAATTTATCTTGATCATATACTATAAATCCATGTTTTTTTTGACCTTACATATGAAAAATAATGAATAAAGGTTCTACATGTGTAGGATTAGTCTATATAGGATCATTTGGAACCATGACTGACACATTGTCATGTTTAGGTGATGCTTCCCTAGGATTTGAAATTTCTACTTTGAGAGTTGCATTTTATACTTAGGGAATTGAATTATAATATATATATATATATATATATAATGTATATCAAGTGTAACTTCACCAAGGTCAACAATATTCTTAATATTACTTCTCAAGGAAATAAATTTGTTAGTTGAATGTCCCTTTATTTTATTGTACACAAAAAAATTCTTTTGTTAAATGAATTAGGTACATGCTTCAAATATAGATGTATAATAAAGGGTAACACAATTAATCTCATATCTAAACATTTGTTCAATACTTAACTTTGATCTTCAAATAAATTTAAATATTTCTATGATATGTGTAATGAAAGTGTAGGAATAGAGGTGTCTTTTAAATTTTAGCCAATGTTGTAAATGTGTTCTTATTAGAAAAATGGATATTGTTAAGAATTGAAATATTATGAATAGAAGCATAATTAAAATCATGAGTCTTGTCAATGTGAGATTTATTATTCATAAATGATATGGCCATATAACTATAGATACCTAGCTTTGGCACAATTTTCTTTTTTCATTGTGTCTTTGTCATGCATTTCACACTGGGTCCACTTTTTTACATTTGCCTAATTTAAAACACATTTTCACATTCATTAGAGTTTATACAACCTTGATACATCTATATTTCCTCAAAATCATATTATATTTATCAGTTGTCAGATTTAAGATCTTAGTCATCCATTCTCTTCACAGTTATTTTCATTTTTAGGTTTTTTGCTTCGTGGGTCAAAATTGATGATATGTTAATTCTATCCTATTCAAAATTTATGATATGAAGATTATGACCCTCTATATTTTTTAGATTTATCCAACCTTATTCCTAATTCCCTATGCCTTTAATTTCATTTCTCATTATTCCACATGGTTGGCCTATCTTTAATATGTCTTAGAGAGCCCTATATATAAAAATAAATCCTTAGTCATTTATAAAGTATATGTGATCCCATTATCCTTAATTTATTGACTCACACATTGATTTCATATATTGCTACACTTTTCAAGGTGCCTATAAATTGAACCTACATTACATGTACAACATTTCCAAATATTATGTCATCATCATGTTATTCTAAAATAATTTTATAGTGAGATAAAATAATTGTGTTTGATTATCCATGAGAGGACATGGATTGGGATTTCACTCACATGCACTAAAACTATATTGAATCTTATTCCAAGAATGTAGGGCATATATCTATAACTACTTAAGAGGTTTGTTTATAAAACTAACCTTGTACACACTTTTTTATGCATTGATTTTAAGGATTATGTTAAGGAGCAAGGATAAGAATTTCAGTGCATTTTTACCATAATTTTTTCAAATGTGGCCATAGCCTTTTTTTTAACATAGTATACACCTTCCTAGAATAGTAAAAAATAATAAAACCAATATAGGACATAATCAGTTCCCAAGAACACAATCAATAATAATAGAGGTACACAATCATTGGTCTTCCAATTTTGTTTAATACATAATCAATGACTATGTAATTATGACCCAAACATAATTTAGATCTATATTTATAGAGATAGAGTACAATGATCACATCTTTTTTCCTATCTTAGATTTATAGACTTTTGTCTATGTGTGTATGTTTACATCACTTTTTTTTATCATTTCATTTGCTTGTTTAATTTATCTAGTTGTATTGTTTATTTTATTTTAGGTATAGTTCAAGTCTAATTGGCTCTAGTTTAATATTTTATCATAGATCTATAATGTGCCTTTTTAAACTATTTTTGTATGCAATATATACCCCTAAACCAAAAATAGTTAAAAATAATTGGTGAACCCATTTTTTATTCAAACACTCCAACCCTTAGGGTTTCCTTATTCTTCATCCTCTAGGGTATGACATATGATTTTACACCTATCAGATCTGATTTTTGAGATTTAGGTTTTTTCCCCATTGATTCATCATAACCCCTAGTTTCCTTCATATTTCTCATGCTTACATCCTATGCCAATTAGGATGTCTATATATATAAACCCTACAAGTAAAAGTGATAGGTTGAGTGGTGTTTCTTGTGATTCAATTCAAATTCATTTATTTCCTATTCATGCTTATTTGAATTTAAAAATGTCAATCATTATTAAATCCATACTTCTACTATTGATAATGAAAATAATAAAAATGTGAAAGTTAGATATACATATGTTGTTGATGAGGCATCTTTACATGATTATGTTCCTTATAATGATGAATTAGATAAAAAAAACTTGCAATAATCATGCCAATGTTTATAACTTAAATGTTTGTAATGATAATTCTTCTATTGAAATTGATGAACCAAATTTTGATGATATGAATGAAACAAATTTTGAAAATTATCTTGAGAAAATCCCTAAGTAACTTGATGTTGTGATTTTTATTTTTAATGAAAAACAAAATAAGAGTATTAAGGATAAGAAATATACATCTAAAATTACCACCAATATTCCCTTGAATGCTTATAATCAACATATTGGAAGCTCTAATTCTATATCAAATGGAAAGGCTAGCACTCCTAGTATTCAAACTAATCTTATTATGCCTATGTATGCACTCAATTTTTATAGAATGTAATAGTATTAACATGATAGGTATAATGATGATGTAGTGACCTCATAATAAAGCTCAAATGGAAAATCTCTAACACTTTCTCCTCTTTCACTTCCATCTCTCTCATATCTCCAAAAAAATCCCTTTTATTGAACTTTGTAGATTCCCTTAAGTCCTTTTCACCCCTTTTTCATTGGTGATAGAACCACCCCTATAGGTGAAAAAACCACCCTATTAGGTTATAGAATCATCACCTTTACAATGGGTTCATCAATACCATAAAGGTGGTTCCATCCTAATAGGGTAGTTTCATATTAAATAGGGGTAGTTCCATTATATATATAGTGGAATTTTTATCCTCATAGGTGGTAGTTACATAACTTCCCCTATAAATAGGGGTGGTTTCTTCACCATTATTTCATCTTCCAAATTTAGCTCTCATGAATCATTTTTTGACATGTTTTGCATGATTTTTATCTCATTTATTGCTTATTCCATTCTAATTTTTCCTCCAATAAATCCCAACTCACTCCCTCTTCTACTTTTGATCATTTTGAGTCCTATCTAAGTTCAACTCCTAGTTTAACTCAGTTAAAATCTTTCATGCAAGCTTTACTGATCTTCTACAAGTAAGCCAATTTTGACTTGATTTTGGATCCAAAAATTTGCATTCTAAGCTTAAGATTTTTGAAGCATTTACAGGCACAACATAATAAAATTGATTCATATCTTTGCTTTGATTTCTTTCATGTTTGATTACATAGTTTTGGATAGGGAGAGCCACTCGATCTCTGCAAATGATGTTTTCAACTAGCCACAGTCTGATGTTACTTTTTTAGAGTTGTGTCTCTTATATTATTCTCCCATTTTTGACATCCATCTATTCATCTTATTTTTTGGATATTTCCTAACATCTTCATTTTTGAAAAAGGATCCAACATACTAAGGACCACAATGTTACAAATTCATTGCCTTTAGTTGGTCTACGCTAGGATCAGGTTAGAGGTTCTTATTGTAGATTTATTTGTTTTATTCTAATATATTATATTATATTATTATTTATTATTTTACTTGCTTAAATATTTTTTTTAAAATAAAAAGGCATTTATGATAGGATAAATGACTCTCTTCCTTTTCTCATCTTTGCTATAAAAAATAGTAGATAGATTATTTATTTTGCATTTATTTTAGTAAATATACTCTCATTAGCATAAAATATTGAAATAAAACTTTATGAATATTTTATGAATCATTTCATACACTTTAAACTATCACAATCTTTAGTTTTTATATTTATAAAAAATTCATTACTCTCGAAACAATCAACTAGCAAACAAAAAAAAAACTCTAGACAAACTCTAGGTAAATAAGAGGCCTTCACATTTATGATTTTCTCATTATTTAGATCAATTTTAAGTCTATTATTATTAATATTTATATTAAAAAATATAATTTATATTTATTTCTTATTTTCAAATGAATCATGTAAATCTTGCATACAATAAGTAGGAAATTTGGAAAGCTAGCTTAGTTTATTGGTTTGTAGGAAAATTGTAAAAGCAAGAGTGTTGTTGTTTTATGATAGATTATTTTTTTCATTTTTGGAATATATATAAAATTTAATTCACATTATAAACATCCCCTCTATCAAAATCAAAAATTACAAAAAAACCTATACTTAGATTACATTTAGACAAATCTAGGAAAATTGAGCATCTTGCATAATAGGATAGATCTATTTATCTCTCTTTGAATGTATTTTCAAATCATTGGAAAAGGATATAAAAAGGGTTTTTTTTCATTAATTTTTGGTTTTTTTAATTTATTTACCTTTATCATTTAATTTCAGCAAACAAGCATTTTACTTCTAAGTCAAAAAAACAATAAAAACAACAAAAACATTACAAAAATCCTTGTCTAGTTATACAAGCCAAAAATAAAAGCAAACCTTGCTTCCAAAAACCAATAAATCCTCTAAAAATACATATATACAATCTCATACACTTACACATTTCCTAATCCCTCCTGGATGAAACTTCTCAAAATAATTGATCTTGTTAGAGGTCTTTTCCCCGGGATTAGATCACTCGATCTCATTATTGGCATATAATTTGATATTAATACTGAGCTTAGGAGAGAGGTATATTATTAAAACATGATACCTCACCTCATTTTATATTATATAAATTACTTAGAATAAAATTAATGAATTCAAGATCCAAACATCTTTGTCCTTCCCCTTAAATAAAGGTCGTAACTACAACGTTATCCAAGCCTAGTTTCCCATTCTCACCTCTTTCTTCTCCTTGGTTCTAGCCTTGTCTTATATCAATCACATTTTTGAATGGAATTAACTGGGAATAGACAAATTAATATATTTTATATTTTCCCATGATTCATTCATCCTAATCTCCCCCATTTCCCTAGTTCTAGTATTGACTAGGAGATTTGCCTTCTTGTGATCTCAAAGATTGAAGGGTTTTGGAGCTTTATTTTTTTAAGCTTGATGATTTTAATGAGCATCATGATTTTTATGAGGTATTTTTATTCCATCATAATAAATCACTACCTCCACCCATTATAAATCCCATTCCACCCAATAACCAACCTAATATGTATCCCATATATTATGCTAGTTGCTCAACCTGAGCTTGGGGAACCAACTGCATAGCTTAGCATGTGTTATTCACATGTACACAAATTGGTGAACCTAATGTGAAATAATTATATCTTTTATGTTTCCAATTTTATTCCTCTTTTCCTACCTCCCTTCTCCATTTTTATTCCTCCTTCCATTTATTTTGTGCATATTCATATACCTCCAGAATATGTTTGGATATGACATAGGCAAATATCTTGGCCTAGATGGATATATGAGAAACTAGATCAACTTTAGTGAGCCTTCATTTATTATTTGGAAAAACCTAACCTTTACCACAAATTTATACTACCAAATCTATTATTACTCTCATTCTAACACCCAAACTAGGAGTGGGGTCTCCATTCAATAAATATAGGATATATTTGAAATTGCAAGTAACCACCCCAACTCCAATGTTATCACCCTTAATAGGGAAGGTGAAGTCACTCCTCATGTGTCCACTAGGCCATAAATCAACTTACAAATCCCATACATAAAAAATATTTCCAAATATTATCATTACCTAAGAAGGATCCACCACTTGGAAGACAAAGTTAATCATATGCAAGTGGTTGTTCATCTTCTTAATAGGACTCAAGATGCCTCCAACCTATAGGTACAAAATATAACCATTACCCCTATGGATCTTTCCCAAAACCAAACTCATCATAATAACCCAATTCACATCAATACCCTTCCCATATAATAGATTCTTTGGTTTGACACCAACTTGAGGCCAAACCAACTCATCAACACCCTGATGGGTTGCATTTGTGACCTAGAGAACAACCAACAAACTTTGGGTTGGGGGATGGGCTTGAATTCTCTTACACAAGATCATCCCTTTCCTTATCTCATACAAATATAAACTCATTAAAAACCACATCAAAAATATTACATGCTTCCCCCATAGTAGGATCAAACACTCCTACCAAAACATGTCTCTCACCAACCCCTTAGAAATATAGTTACTCATAGGGTCCCCAACCTGTGTACTTTTAAATTTCATTCATCATATCAAGATCATATTCAAAAACTAATGGGGAGTGTATATACTTATGATCCACCTTTACAAAATAAGGTGGTGTATAAAAATCCACCATTCTTTATGCCTCTAATTTATGTGCCTCCCACATTCACCCCCTCCATAAATAAGTTATATTACACCTCACATAACATCAAGTTACACATAAACCATATACACCCCACCATAATAAACCACCACACATCCTACATCTAACAACCTTCCTATTTACTTTCATATGTACTTTAGATCCAATTAGTTGGATAACTATTTTTTGACTGATTCCACCTCATCTTATAAAAATTCTTCTATCCCTTATAGTGGTTACCAAACTAACCCCTATGTGATCTTGCCTTTCTAATCTGGACACACCACAAAAATAATAAAATTTATCAACATGGGTACTTATGCTAAGTACCTCAAGGATCCCCTTGATTACAACATATGAGGGGTCCTTCTCTCACATCCCCTACCTAACCTTCCCAATTTCAAATGGGAGGTATATGCTAATGTTCACTTCAAAGCTTATGCTACAACTATTAGGGAACTCTTACCTTGGGATGGGGTTGTAAAAAAATTCCCCAAAACCCTAGAGAGAATAATACATAATTGGTATTACCACCTCCATCAGGGGTTCATACACTCTTTTTTCCAACTCATGGCTAAATTTATCAAAGATTTCATTATGAACAAACTCTTGAAGACTGGCATATGAGATTTCTTACACATCAAGAAAGTTCATAACGAGTTAATTGTCCATTTCATCATAAGATGGCAATAAGTCTTATATTCCTCTACCAACACACCCAACATGGATCAATGGGAATTGTGTAATATCTTACTTCACTCCCTTAACAAGGAGACGACGGAGTATGTCCAAAAATTCTAATATAAATATTAGGAAGAAGCTCTTAAGAGCACCTGGTGAATAAACCAGGATGTTATTGATAGTGGATAATGAATTTATGGTACCAATGGGAACATTATCACCCCAAACTAAAAAAAAGGGATTTAAAAGTGTAAGTCCAAATAATACTAGTAACCAAGGCCCTAAGGTCCTAAATTGAAATAATAACAACACTACTGATGGTGTCACTGACCAAAATGAGAAACTAAAGCTTGTTAATAATACTTAATATCGACTTGTAAACAAAACCAATGTCACTAACAATGTAGGTGTTAGGATCCAAAAACCCCCTCATATCATGCATGTTGTTGAATTGAACTAACCACCACCATGTAACATATAACACTAGAACCATCATCAAAATCAATACTAGCCTGTCAAACAGTTCCCCTAATTTTAGAACCAAACCTATTATCAATAAAAAAATAAACAAGGGTTTAGGTAATAGGGATAGAACATGATGCCTATAGAATACAATCCCAATGTCTATTTGATATTCCACTGAATAATTATTCATGACACTCAAAACTATAGGGATTATAATAAATTTATCCAAAGACTCCCAAAAAATCAAAGGTAGACATTTATTGATGTGTTATTAGGGAATGTTGGTACAAACTCCCATGCATTTTCAAATAGCCTTATTTCCCCTCAAAATTAGATTATCCAAATCTACCAAAACCCATTTCCTAACCAAAAAAAAAGTGTTACCTAAATCTAATGGCAAGGTGGCCCACAGGCCTAACCAATTCAATATAATCAACTCACAATGGTGTGTACTTATGATGCTAAAGCTTCCACCTTTGGGAATGCAAACATTGATGTTATTATTTAGTTGTGAGTGAAATACAAAACTAAGATGATAATAATCATGAAATTAGAAGTTTAATAAGAGGTGAACACCATTACTCACACTAGAGAATACCAACCTATGAATCTTCATCCCTCAAACATTATAAAAACTAAGGTTATTACTAAACTTGTGGGGAACTATGATTTGATCTATTATTTAACCAAGACATTCTTTCACATTTCATTCCTTGACCTAATCAAGAATATCCCCTCTCATTGGTCAACCTTAATTGATGCCCTAGATTTTGGGCATCTATCTAGTGTTACTCCTCTTCCATAAACTTAGATCAATAACATTAAACTAGACATGTTTCTACTTGGTCAATAATCATGAAACAATGATTATTTATTTAATTTGAAAATCATTCCTCCTAAATTAGAGATGGTAAGGAGGGGAGATCCATACCTATTTATATAGGTTTGTATTTATAATAATTACATGAAGAGAGCCATGGTTTATGAGAAAGTGGTCATTAATATTATCCCCTTTTCCTTCCTATAAAACCCTGATTATGGAGAAACCAAATATTATACGATGTGTAACACCCTATGGGGCTATGATAGTCTCAAATCTACTTCTATAGGTACCATTATCCTCACAATCACTTTGAGACCCAAGATGGTGCTAACTAAGTTATATGTCATAGATAAAGATACCAATTATAATATGATCTTGGGAAGACCTTGGATACATAGGATGAATCCAATCCCTTCAGTATTATTCTAGAAAAACTAATGCATGCACCTAGGGAAGGCCTTCAAATCCTAGGAGGACCCTAATCCATTTGATATGCTACAATAAAATATGCATAAGCATCTTAGGTTACACATCGACTACCATTTACCTACCAATGAGGTCACAAAACCTCCATAATTGGTTGATGTTATTGAACCCATGAAGACTAAATTGGTTATATTACAAATATGGGGTGAAATACCCCAAACTCTATTAAAATACAAGTTGAAAGGAAAACACATAGTGATAATTGAAAAGACCATTAATTGAGAAAAGTCACCGGTTTGATAATCTCCACCCTATCTATAGTTGAGATCATCATTCTCTTGAAAAAGTATACTCCACTCATCTTCCCATTCAACCCATGAGGGGTGGGGACTTATAATTTGTATGATCCTTAAAGCTAGCAACCTCAAAAATGGTTAGATATTCTACCAAGCCTTTTCTTGATAGAGGTGTTAAGGAGTGAAGAATTCTCCCTTATAACAAACATCTCGATGACTACTAGTATTATTATTTATCACTCAATATCATAGGGGTGAGACATAATTCACATTATACTCTTGTCACTTTTTATCCTCTTCATATTATGCTCTTGGATCATGCCATGATAAGGTCATACTAGTTCTCTAGAGTTCTTGACCCATTGAGTTTGATTCCTCCTAAGATGTTGGCTACTCTACTTCAACCTGTGTGTATTTATACCTCTCATCATATTTCATTCCATTTACTAAGTAACATAACCATTCCTTCTTCCTAATCATCCCAATTCTTAAAGATAAAAAATATAGTCATAGTAGGTAATATAGAAATCAATACTAGAACCCATGATTATCCATAAATTCCTAAAGGGGGATTCCCTTTGACCCTCATGAAGAGATATGACTCCAAAAAGTGACTCGCTAAATTCTTATAGATTTTCCCATATATAACAATATGATAAATAATACTACCCATGTCTTATTAATAATATTACAAGATGCATAACTATGTACATGCACTTCCTACACTGAAACAATATCTTAATTATGTTTGCACACTACCTACACTAAAATAAGATCCAAACTATGTCAACATGCTTCCCACACCAAAAATAAGGACTAATAATCAACTTTTTCAATTTATAGAGGCCCTTACCTAACTTAAATTGGATCTTAGAAGATAAATATTCAAGTTCCCAAAAGTGCTTCCTAGCCTTCATCTTGACCAAAAGCGTGGGCCTTTTGAGTTTATGCAAGACCTTCCATTTCCCTTGCGAAGGAGACAAACTCATTATTATTTGGATTCTCAGGACTAAGAACCCAAAGAGGGGTTGCCCAACAATTTAGACATCCATATGGTCAAGATATCAGAATACCAATAAACTTCCCTAGATTACTATCCTCAAAATTCATAATTATTGGTTCCTTTACTATGATGGGTCCAAGTACCACTTAGGCACTAGAGTAGGAGTCATTCTTATTTCTCTTAAAGGGTGAGTCATGCCTTTTATTTTTAAGCTAAACTCTGAATGTAAAAAAAATGGGGATGAATATGAGGACCTACTGCTTGGCATGATCATTTTGAAATGTTTGGGAATTCAAAACTTAAAGATCCAAGGTGACTCACACTTGGTTACAAACCAAGTTTTTGAGGTCTATCCAACCAAGGTCAAACATCTTTAGCTATACAAGACTGTTGTACATGAGATTGCTAAATAATTTGAATTTATTTATATATAATAAATCCATAGGGAAGGAAACCAACTTGATAACTCCATGGTTATTTCATATTCATTATTTAACCCTCATCCTTCCATACCTGAGTCTAATTTAATAATTTTAGTTAGGATGGAACCTCTTATATATAAACCCCTAATGACTAAACCATCATAGATATTAGGAAAAATAATGGTCCTTTAGTACTTGATTTAGCTAACAATGATGAATATATTTTTGAGTTCTTGTGAGCTTATGATGACAAGAGGGTTTTCTCACTTACCTATTGTCCCACATCAGCCCTTGGTATTGAATACTATGATTCTTACTTCCATGTTGAGGATTACCTAGCCTCTAATGATGAACATGATGTTTTCAATAAGAAGGGTGAATATATTGATCTTTCCCTAACCCATAGCATATTTGAAGAGGGTTATACCTCCCTCATCTAAGAAAGCATTGACATTAACATTGAGACAGAGGATAATTCCATACTTCTCAAGCTGGGGTCTTCACTTTTTAAACAATTAGTGGATATCCATAAGCAACTCTTCATATAACTCTCAAAATCTTTCACTTTCTCTTACATTGACATGGTGGGAATCAACCCCAATGTGGTTCTACACAACTTAGTTATAATGTCTAACATGAAACTAGTCAAATAAAATATTAGGCCTATCAAGTCTAAGGTTGTGTTGATTGTAAAAGAGGAAGTCATCAAACTATTAAAGGTTGGATTTATTAAACTAGTGGATTATTTTAAGTGGATGTCTAACATCATCCTCATCCTCAAGAAGAAAGGTAAAATCAAGATATGTAAAAACTTTCAAAATATCAACAAAGTCTATCCAAAAGATGACTTCCCTCTCCCATCCATTGACATCATTATTGAAACTACCATGGGATATGAATTACTATCAATCATGGATAGTTTCTCAGGATACAATAAAATCCACATTTATGATGAGGATCAAATCAATACCTCCTTTACTAAACTATGGGGAACCTTTTGTTACATTATGATGTCATTATGTCTCAAAAATACAAGGGAAACATATCAAAGGGATATGACCCAAATATTCCATGATTTTATTCACAATATAGTAGAGGTCTATGTAGATGATCTTCTAGGGAAATTGAGATGACAAATATAAAACTTAGAAGTTTTGTGTACCATATTAATGCACTTAATTTAATATAGTGTTATCTTTAACCCAAAAATATATATGTTTAGAGTTATCGATGAAAAAATCCTAGGGTATATCATCTCCCAGCATGGGATCAATATTGACCCTATTAATATTTGAGAAATCTTGGAAATGATCACTCTCATAGATGAATCAAGTGTTAGAACATTCCTAAGTAAGTTGGGATCCATTCAATGGTTCATTCCTGATCTTGCCTACAACATTCATCCTATCAATAACTTGCTTAAAAAGACAAGTGGATTAACTTGGATTAAATGATTATCAGGAGGTTTTCAAATCAATAAAATGTTTCCTTATGTCTCCCTCATGTTTATGGCACCTAAACCATATAATTCCTTAATACTTTACATTAGATCAATTGAGGTGTTCTTTTCTTGCATGTTGGCTTAGGAGGATGATACTAAAAAAATTCACCATTTATTTCATCAGATGTACCCTTGTTGATTATAAGATGTAATAAAATCATGTAGAAAAGGAAAGCTTGGATTTAGTGTTTGTGACCAAATTATTGTAACACTATATGCTAAATCAAAAAACAAGGGTTATCATGAGGTCTCAAACTCTACACACTTTTCTAACCCATCCATATCTCTTTAGGAAGGGTAGATGATTCAATGCTACTAAGTGATTTCAATTTAACTTATGTCAACCAAAAGTTCGTTAAGGGATATATCATTACTAATTGGTTGGTTGATTCCCCCTTGGAAGTTAATGACCTTGTCAACACCGACTTTATCTATTACATGGAAAAACTTGCTATTAAATCCTCTCCTTGGTAAGTAGATATCATCAATTACCTAATCAATCACACTTATCTCAAATATTCCAACTCATAGTAGAAGAGACATATTCACATCATCACATCCAAGTATGTTATTCTAGATATAGGCTTTTATTATAAGGCCTTTGATGGCATGTTACTCTGATGTGTTAACCAAGAGGAGTTAGAAAGGGCCTTCTTTCATTATCATAGTGGCATTTATGATGGAAACTTTGATAGCCATGTGATTGCTCAAAAATTTCATAGGATGGTATATTTTTATCCCACTATAGACCATGATGTCATCCAATACGTACGCAAATGTGAGAAATGTCAACATTTCTCACACAAGATACATGTTCCCACTAGGGTGTTGCAACCCCTTATTACTCTATGGCCCTTGTCCACTTGGGTTTTAGATTTAGTAGGTAAGCTCTCCCTGATTCTTCAGATGGTCGCCACTTCATTATCATAACAACTAGATATTTTACAAAGTGGGTGGAGGTTATGCCATTAATAACTATTACAGGTTAATCATCATTAAGTTTATCCTAAACTAAATTATTTTTTGGTTTAGGGTCCCACAGGTCATCATCACTGATAATAGGTCCCCTTTCAAAAGCACTAAAATTCATGATGTGTAAGAAGTTTGATATATCACACCACTTGGCCTAATTGCACTATTTGCTTGGCAATGGTCAGGATGAAGATACTAAAAAAATATCGAAGTCAATTTTGGTCAAAACTATAAAGATTCTAAATGAGATTGGCACTCACAGCTTTATTTGGTATTATGGGCTTAAAGAATGAATATTAAGACACACATAGGGGAAAATTCCTACTCACTCATGTTTGGATCAAAATATATCCTATCTTTAGAAGTAAAAATACCTATCCTTCATGTTTCCCTCTAAGTCCTTGATAATGAATAATATAAAGAGGCATGACTCACAAAATTATAATTTTTATAGGAATGTCAGAATGCCACTGTAAACAATCATATTACTTATGTTGATCGTATGAGTAGACAATACAAAAAAAAGAATCCATGAATTCCCAATCCATATAAGATACCTTGTCCTTAGGTTTGATAGTCAGATTGACAATAATAAAAGAGAAAGTTGGAAGTTTAGACCTAATTAGTTAGGACCCCACATAGTGATAGAAGACTTCAAAAATGGGGCATATTGGTTATACACTCTAGAAGGAAAGAAGTTTAGTGAATTAGTGAACTCTTTGCATCTAAAATTATTCTATATCTAGTAATTTCACATCACACTATTCTAATTTGCATTGTATTTTCATAGTTTGCATGTTCATCTACATATCAGATGTGTTATTTGATGATTATATGGTTATTAATATACATAACATAAAAACTTTCAAAATGCATCATTTCACTCTCACACTACCCTATCACCTCATGTCAAACATTCTTAAAATTAGAATTACATTGGTTCTTTCCTTAGTTCTTATAAACAAAGTACACATATTTTCCCTACATCTTCTTATATAGCTTAGAAAATGTTAGCCTACAATCTAGTCTAGATCCTTGTCCATGATAGAGTTGCTTATTATGATGCATTATAAATCATAACATTAGTATGCTTGAAAACAATTAGCTTTAGTTATCTATCTTGGTCTTTGGTAATGAGCCCTTTCATCTTGTTAGTTGCATGGGATCAAGGTTTGGGGGTAAAATCCTTGTAAATGAGAAAAGTAGACACTCATGTGAAAATCAAAAGCATATGCAAAGGTAAAAGGTTATAAATCCACATCTCTCACCCCTATCTAACCTTCTGTGTTGAGCCGTCACATCTTACTAGTTTCATGGGGTTAGTATTAGGGAGAGATTCCCTTGCTCGCCTACATCTAGCCTTTGATGATGAGCCCATGTGTCTTCCTGGTCACATGAGACTAAGTGTAGGGGTCATAAAAAGAAGTAAAAATATAAATGTAGAGGTGATATCAAATAAAATGAGAAAGATATTTATAAAGCTTTCCTATATGCATATGTTTAAAAATGTTGACCTTTTCACATTTACCAATTATGTCAGGACTAGTTATCTCTAGATGAAAATAAAAAAATTAGTGTTTTGTAAGTCTAAAAAGAAGTACAGTTTCCTCTTTGTTTGTAATGATTAGGTCATCTTAATTTTTCTTACAAAATTTTGGTCTATGTTTTTCATTATTTATCACCTTGAATTTATCCTACTCTCTTTTTCATTACTTGTTGCAAATTGAAAGTCATATGTTGTGTAAATAAAATAATTGGGTAGTTACCTGCAAAACAAATGTTAGTGTATTTATAGTTTCATATATTTAGCCATCACACTAAATCATTTGCATACATTTTTTCCCACATATATATATAATAATTTATCATAACATCACATCAAAAGAAAAGATATAAATTTACAATATCATATGCCTAGCCATCTAGAGTGCATAAACTAAAAAGAAAAACATGGAATTTAAAGCACAACACATGAATGACAAGCCACTAATATAAGCCAAAAACAACTCTATATATATCATAATAATTTTTGAGTTTATACAAAAGGGATCCCCAATACAATCTCCTATGTGGAAGGCCAATGTGCCTCAAGGCATATCAAAAAGAAACAATGTATATAATGGTATGGTAAAAACATATATAATAAATTAGAGAATTTATGTATAAAATTGTGTTAGAGTTTTTAGACTAACATTTTGGTTCACACTCCATGAACCATCATCATGGTATGAGAATGAATTAGTTGATATTGTAGATAAAGCTACTCCTTTATAGATATAACAATAAAGCTCAATGATGTCCTTGTGAGTCAAAAAATAGGGGAGGAGAGGAGCACAAAAAGAAAAGAGAACTCAAAATTTATAAATTAATAAAAAATTTAAAAAAAAAATACAAATAAAACAAAAATAATAACCCCATTAATAAAAATAAAATTAAGATTAAAAATTATGAATTTTTAACAATTAAATTTTTTAGAATTAAAAAAAGTTGGAATTTTTAAGACTATAAATATTTAATTATTTTAATTTGATAATTTTTAATATAAGTTTATTAATCTGATTTAAATTACAAATTATAACTTACATGTTATAAATTATAAGTCATATATTATAAATTGTAAATTTTTAGATTATAAATACTTAACTTATAAAAAGTAAATAAACCTTTATAAATTATCAATTATCAGTTATAAATTATTAATTATAAGAAATGATATATAAAATAAAGTTATAAAATAACATAGCCAACTGTAATTATGATTAAGATTCACACAAAAATGAGATTGAAATAATAATTATATACTACACCTAGTAAATTCTCAAAGTTATCCATTATAAATTTGGAAATTATGAATAACAAATTATGAATTGTAAATTGTAAAATGAAAATTATAGACTTTTAAATATAAATGTAAATTTTCATATTGTACATTATTATAAATTATAATTACACATTAAAGATCCCAAAATTGTTATTTATCAATTACAACCTAAAAGTTGTAAGATAAGCCTAAAAATTATAAATAGTAAATTCAAAAAAGGAAGATAAAAATGGTGGAGGTTAGGGAAGGAGTTAAAGTGAAAATAGGATAGGGTGGGGTGGATGAGGGGGAGAGCAGAGAGGAGGAGGAAAATATGGGGTGAATAAACAAGCAGTAAAACCAGAAAAAGAAAAAGAAAAAGCAGGCAAGGGGAGGGGGGACGGGGGGAGGCAGGGGGGTTAAAATCAATAAGGATGGATTACGTTTATGATAGGTCTCTAGCTTTGGTTTAACTCAAGACCACTATCTCTATTGAGGTTGTTATCATACTTATGATTTACAATGGCTTCCTTGAGATGATGTTTGAAGAAATTATTCTCCATGGTAATAACCATAGTCTCTTCAGTACAAATATGATGACATGCCTTGAAGGAGTGTTCTGCTAAGTCAAACTTGACCAAACTCTCTCTATTTATATTTCCCACATGTTCATTGATCTTAGTCTTGATGGAGTGACTTGTCTCACCAATGTAAAACACCCCATAGGAATAGTCAATTTTAGACACCCCCTTCTCAAAGTTGGCTCTAATTTGTCTTTGGAAGATTTGACCATACTTACTAGTTTTTTTGGGGGGATAAAAGTAGTATGGATTTTTTTTATTTTTAAAGTCTTGGAAATTTTATTAGAGATTCCTTCTACAAAGGGGAGGAAAGTTTTAGGTTTGTTCTGAATATCCTTCAAATTTTTGTGTCTCACCAGGGAATTATTGGTAGATTTGAAAGTCCTAAAATTTTATTTACCTTTGTACCCATTAAACTTAAAAACTTTGTAAAGGTGTAGGATCTCATCCTCTAAGTTCTCAGCATCACAAATTTTGAATGCTCTTATAACAAGGGTTTTCAGGACACCTAATTTCTTAGAGGGATGGTGGTGGGAATGCACATGTAGATAGAGATTAGTGTGGGTGTATTTATGATACATTATACAAGAGAAAGAACCATTAGATTTTATAGAGAGGAGGACATCTAAGAATGGAAGACTACCCCTCATTACAATTCCTTTGTGAACTTGATGAAATCAATCACCTTGTTCAAATGAGTATGGAATTCTTTAAGTTTTTCTAATCCATGTAGCCAATTGACATGGGTGTCATCTATGTATCTTTTCTACCAAGTGGATTTTAGAGGGAAGGAGTTAAGAGCTAGGTCTTCAAAATCTTCCATAAATAAGTTGGCCACAATGGGGGAGAGGGCTGAACCCATTACAGCCCCTTTAGTTTGCTCATTAATAACTCCTAAGAAATAAAAGAAGGCTGACTTTAAATAGAGAGTCACCATAGATGTAGTTTCCTCATCCACATGATTACTAACTTCCTTTATGGCATCAACTAATGAAATCTTCATGAAGAGTGACACCACATCAAAACTCTCTAAAATGTCCCCATCATAGACTTGCTTGCCCTTAATAAAATCTATGAATTTTGATGAGTCTTTAATAAAGGAGGAAAATTTATTTGTTAATGGTTTTAACTTATTGGTTAAGAAGGAGGCTAAGGAGTAAGTTAGAGAGTCAATGGTATCAATGATAGGCCTAATTGGGATCCCCCTTTTATGTACTTTTTGGGCACCATAAATTTTGGGAGTAATGGTTTTAATAGGAAGAAGAAATTTTTTGATGTCATCCAGGGAGGATTGATTTATTATTTTTGTCACCAATCTAGAGATTTTGGAAATCAAGTTGGAAGATAAAACTCTATAGATCCCATTATTTTGTAAATGGTCAAGCATCTTTGAGTTGTAATCCCTCTTATTTATAAGAGCTGTATCAATTCCCTTGTCTGCTTTGGTGATGATGATGTTATCATTATTGTTGAGGATATTCAAGGCATGCCATTCTTCTCGCTTGAGTTTTGGTTTGGGGGGTTTATCTTTTCTCAAAGATATGGCACAATCTTGTCTAGTTATCCTGATGACTTCTAGGGGAAGAAATTTTATCACATTTTCAATCTCAATAAGGAAGTATTATCTATGGATATGTTTGGGGGAAATTGTGAAGCCTAAACCCTTTTTTAGAATGTTGAAAGAGGGCCTATTTAATGGGAGGTTTGATAAGTTAACCATAAGTTTTTTTTCCCAATTTCTATATCACATGTAGCGATCATGTTCACCTTATTCCTAGAATAAAATTGAAAAAGGAGGGAGGGGTTAATGTCGACATAAATTAAAGGAGATGGGTAGAGGGAAGGAGTGACCACAGTAAGTTTATTATCTACCAAGTTGTGTGCCACATTAATAAGCTCATAATTGGAGGATGGAAGGGGGTGGGAGTCAAGGATGGACCAAGTGAGGGATGAGAAAGGAGAAACATTAAAAATTTCATGATATTCAACTTTTGGGGAAGATTATTTTAGATTACCAAGGCCACCTAGGGATAGTAAATATGTGGAAAAGAAGGGTTGATCTTGTGTGGGATGCATCAAAGCAAGACGGGGTGAAAGGGTGGATTTAAATAAAGAGTGTGTGCTATTGACATCCAATAACATTAAGGAGTTTGAGTAATGATAAATAAGGGATGTTAGTTTATGAGGAAAGGTCATAAAAGGAGAAGACAAGGCAAATCTAAAAATATTATTGAAATAAATGTAAGGGATGGAAATAACATTGGAAGGTAAAGGATAGGGGTAGACAACTATACCTACCACATGCTTGGTTTAGGACTTGAGAAGGAGACTATTGGAGGATCTATGTGGTGAGATGGATATGAGTGATAAAATTGATTGAGCTTATACCACTAAGTAACAACATGTTGAACCATTGGAACCAAGGTGTACTTGGGTCAGAATTGGTTGTAATGGTACTATATGTAGATATTTGGTAAAGGTGACCAGACTTATTTCACAACTTTAAGAGAGACAGAGGGATTGGTTGGAAATGAATAGATTGGAATCCATCATAGTGACCAGAGAAACTTTTGATCCATTGTAGGGAGGGGTAAGAACCTAGATAAATCTCATAGATCAAATAAATCTTTATTAGTATAATGATGCCTACTCAAGCTTGCTCGAAGCACTACAACCTTAGATCCATGGTCAAAACATTTTACATTTTGTGATGTGCCTAAAATATTTCTATTTGAAAATCCTTAAAACTATGGTATTTTAATAGAGATGGAATATGTTGTAAAAATATGACAACAGTGGGAACATTTTGGAATAGAAACCACATTGAGGATGTTTTCATAATTTGAGAGATGATGTGTGGAGGGAGACTTTGAGATGTGGTAAAACTTACATTTTTACCTCCATTCATACTATGTTTTAAATCATTCTACCATCGAATAGGACATGACATCAAGCTTGATCCATAGATATATCCTCAAGGAAGAAGCAAGGTCAAGGTGTAGTTATTTCAAACTCATAGACAAGTTGTTGATCTCTATTATCAACTTGTAGATCACGAACCTTAAAAGTGAGAGACTTTCCCAATTGAAGATATAAATATTCCTATTACAACAAAAAAATGATTTACCTTGACAAAATTTGGAAAAAAAATTTGATAGTGACATTTTTTAAGGAATGTTAAGTCTACAATTTACTTTCCAAGCTTGATTCTCAACTTCTCAAGAAGTTTGCCCTTAAGGTTTTATTCCCTCCCATGAATGGTAATAATTAGTGAGATAATATTTCCATGGTCCATTGGTTAGATTATATAATTTTTGGATAAAATTGTGTTAGAGTTTTTAGACTGATGTTTCGGTTCACACTCCATAAACCATCATCAAGGTATGAGAATGAATTAGTTGATATTGTAGAAAAAGCTATTCCTTTATAGATATAACCATAAAGCTTGGTGATGTCCTTTGGGGAGGAGAGGAGCACAAAAATAAAAGAGAACTCAAAAATTATAAATTAATAATAAAACAAAAATACAAATAAAAATAAATATAAAATAACCCCATTAATAAAAATAAGATTAAGATTAAAAATTAGGAATTTTTAAGAATTAATTTTTTATTTTTATTTTTTAAGATTATAAATATCTCTCATTGTTTTGTAAATGGTCAAGCACCTTTGAGAAGACTTCCTTGTTAAGATTGAAAACATGCTAAATTTTCTTCCCCTAGAAGTCACCAATACAACTAGACAAGATTGTGTCGTAGCTTTGAGAAAAGTAAAAAAATCCGTACTACTTTTCTCCCCCCAAAAAAACTAAGAAGTACGGTCAAACATTCCAAAGATAAATTAGAGCCAACTTTGAGAAGCAGGGTGTATAAGATTGATTGTTCCTATGGGGTATCATACATTGGTGAGACAGGTCACTCCATCAAGACTTGGATCAATGAACACACTATGGTTATTGCCATGGAGAATAATTTCTTCAAATGTCCTCTCAGGGAAGCCATTATAATTTTTAAGTATGATAACAACCTTAATAGAGATAGTGGTTTTGATTTAAACCAAACATGGAGACCTATCATAAACTTAATCCATCCTTATTGATTTTAACTTTCCCTCCCCCCCTCCTTGCCTACCCTTGCCTACTTTTTATTTTTATTTTTCTAGTTTTCCTACTTATTTATTCACCCCATATTTTCCTCCCCCCCCCTCTACTCTACCCCTCGTCTACCCCACCCTATCCTATTTTCACTTTAACTCCTTCCCTAACCTCCACCATTTTTATCTTCCTTTTTTGAATTTACTATTTATAATTTTTAGGCTTATCTTACAACTTTTAGGTTATAATTGATAAATCACAATTTTGGGATCTTTAATGTGTAATTCTAATTTATAATAATGTACAATATGAAAATTTACGTTTATATTTAAAAATATATAATTTTAATTTTACAATTTAAAATTCATAATTTGTTATTTATAATTTCCAAATTTATAATGGACAACTTTGAGAATTTACTAGGTGTGGTATATAATTATTTTTTTAATCTCATTTTTGTGTGAATATTAATCATAATTACAATTGGCTATGTTATTTTATAACTTTATTTTATGTTATTTTATATATTATCTATTATAATTTATAATTTTACATTTTAAATTTATAAATTAATAATTTATAATTGATAATTTATAAAGGTTTGTTCACTTTTTATATGTTAAGTATTTATAATCTAAAAATTTACAATTTATAATACACGACTTATAATTTATAATATGTAAGTTATAATTTGTAATTTAAATCAGATTAATAAACTTATATAAATGATTATCAATCTAAAATAATTAAATAGTTATAATCTTAAAAATTCCAAAAAAAAAAATTCTTAAAACTTCATAATTTTTAATCTTAATTTTATTTTTATTAATGGGGATATTGTTTTTTTATTTGTATTTTTTTTTTATTATTAATTTATAATTTTTGATCTCTCTTTTCTTTTTGTGCTCCTTTCCTCCCCCACTTTTTGACTCACAAGGAAATCACTAAGCTTTATTGTTATATATATAAAGGAATAGCTTTGTCTACAATATCAACTAATTCATTCTCATACCTTGATGATGGTTCATGGAGTGTGAACCAAAATGTCGATCTAAAAAATCTTAGATTTATCCAAAAATTCTTTAATCTAACCAATGGACTATGGAAATAATATCTCATTAATATATATAATATGTCTCAAGAGCCTATCCTTTATGAAAATATCCTGATGCAAATGAATGTCCAAGACTCTCACTCTGAAAGTGTTTCTTGCTAGTGGATTCATTAGAGGCTACCTCACCCTCTTTAATATGAAGTCTAGTATGGTGACCCTTATTAACACCCCCATCTTAAACTATCTTCCCTATCTTGTGGCTGGAGACTTTCCCTCCTCTTTTACCCACCATCATATCTACTAGGGCCTCCACTCTCCTCATTCTAGCCAATAAGTTACTATTCTTCGTCCTCAACATTGTCACCATCTTGGATATTTGGTACACTAGAGCAAAGACATTTGTGTGTCAGTCAATATTTGAAGGGAGTCTAAGATCTACCAAGAGTTGATCTTTAGTTTGACCAGTGCTCAACTAGAAAGGATTGATCAATGTGTCTATGATCATCTACTTCCAACCAGCTTTAGTATCTATAATCATATAGTACAAAATCAATGTTAGATCCAACTATTATAAAAATGCAACACATGTAAAATCAATTGAACAACTAAAAATTGAAGTACATGCTATAATAAAAAAATATGTAAATCAACATTTTACTTGGGTTCCCCTCATGCCAATCAGGGTTAGAATAATCCTCTATGTCCTCTTCCTCACCTATATCTAGGTCCTTATTCAACTCAACATACTCTAGATCCTTATCATATTTACCTCTTGGATGTTGTTTTTGTGTAGGGTCCTCTTGAGTGGGGCCCTATTATTATGGTGGTGGTGGGCCCCTTGACTGCTACCCTATTGCACCCTATCCTCCTCCTACCCCAAATGGCTATAAGGGAGGTCCCTATATTGCTTTTTATTGAATTGGTTAGGTGATGAGCACCCCTCGTACAAATGGGTGCCACACCAACCATCCCAATCTCATTACTCTCACCTCTCATATTACCCCTATAGAAAACCCTAGGGATGGGAAGGTTTATCACATAAGACATGATGAACTTTTGGGGCACCCTATCTACAGGGTGTACCTCAACCTATGATAATTGATCTTGAACCTAAGTGGCTCCAAAAATTTCTATGATATAGAACCCTCATCAACCCCTTACCCAACCATGTCTTGATAGGGTAGGGATATCAATTTGGTTGCTGTCAAAGTCCCCATTGTTTGGGGAAAAACATGAAATGACACCACATCATCAATCTAGTTGTAGGAAAATTGGCCAAAATCTTTGGTCTCATTAAATGCATAATTTTTCTAAGAGAAAGTTAATGCATAAATAATATTATAAGTAAAACAAGCAAGAGAAGAATTCAAAAAAATAAGAGAAAACATTCAACACTCCATAAATAGCTCACAAAATGAAGATGTACAAATATGAGAGAAAAGTAGTAACTCCCCCACAAAGGGCCTAGAATATACATGTAACTCTTATGATGGAATAATGATAGATTAATTCCTATGATATAAGTACACCTAAGAAACTAATCCCATTAGTGTATGAAAATTACAAATAACACAATAAAGGAAAAATAATACCTACACTAACACCCCCCCCCCCCCCCACCATAAGCATATCTAAGGTGGATGGAAAAAATGGGTCCTGGCAACAAGGCTTGATGAGGTACCCATGAACAAAACAACTCTCATAAAGTGGATAAAAAGAGAAAACTCATAGGAAAAAACTCCCCCAACCTAAAATATAGAAAATAAGAAGAAAGAGATTAAAAAACCCATAGAATATGATGTTGAATCTATTCATGCTCTAAGTATAGTTCATAAAATGACTAATGTTGATAAGGAGATCCTCTGCTTAAAGTCTAAAAGAGTTATGTCTGCATCAAAAAATGTTTCCTACTTTTGTGAAAGGAAGAACATGAGGTGTGTACTAAAATTTTTCCGTTTCCACAAAGGAAGGTGAAGACAATAGTACAAATAACTTTGAGTAGGATCCAAAGTATAAGTGTGGCATAGGTTTTGCAAGATCATGCACAAGAACTAAATATAATTCTATTGAAGTCAACCTATTAGAAGTAGGTGCAGTGAAGAGTGAATCACCTTAGAGTAATATCCACCAAGTGCCTGATGGATCTCCAACTAAGGTGTAGTCCCTATACAAGGAACTATGCTCCTCATGCATAGTAAGAGGGCTAACTACTCTATGAAATGAGGGTACAATGAAATTAAAGGCTATGATATACTATAGAGTGATTTGTAGTTATATAATAGATTTCCCAATGTTTGATGAGTCTTAGATCAGTATACATGCACCCTATAATGTCTGAAGTGGACTAGAGATAGGTGGATCAAGAAATGACTCCTCAATATATGGAAGTTAATAAGACAGTAGAGTTGTGTCCACATCACTAATATATGTGTGTGCTAGGAAAAGATTCCTTAGTCTCATAAATGTGTTTAGGGTCAGAAGTGTCATCAAGTACAGGTGAGTCTAATGAATAAGAATGACATGGAACATTTATTGAAGGAATGTCCATGGGAATTGGAAAGAATATCTCAACAACTCTCAAAGCTAAACAAGAGACTATAGATGAATCAAATAGATGCGTAGTCTAAATATCCCAAAGAAAAAAATACATCAAAGCTCTCACAAGGTGTACTCTCATAATAAATAGTAGAGTCCTTTGTAGTACCAATCTGTGATGGCTCAAAATGAGCAATGTCATACACAGGAACTAAAGTAGAACCTATAATGGGATAGATAAGGTCTAGTATAATCTCATCTTGTAGTGGTGTCTTTTTATAAGGAAGATAATTTTATACCATGGATGTGTCATCATAGGAAATAAGAGTAGGAGGAGAGAATATAGTAGTCTCAAAAGAGATGATAGGAAGATGAGGAATCTTGGCAGGATCTCTAGAAAGAGACTGTAGGATACTCCAAATAGTGCATGGATACTCTATATGCTCCACATGGTAATGAGGATCCATGAAAACATGTAATAATATGGTACCAAAAACCTTGTCACAAGTTTTAGCCTGGTTTTCAAACAAAACATGATTAGTGGGAACAATAATCTATGCATATAGTAATGGAATATAATACTTGCATGTGAGCAATTTTTCCATTTATGCATGCCAAAAAGCATAGTTGGTCTGCCTAAGAAGAAAAACTTATGTAATATAAACTCTCCTCATCTATAATATCTAAAATGGATTCATAATTAATATGAGAAGACACCAAAGAAGTGCAAGACTACACAACAAACTTTTCAAAGATGCTATTATTTTGCATGCTCAATAGTAGGACATTGAACACAACTAAGAATGCATCCATGTGAGAAACTAGTGCAATAATAAATACAAATAATGCACACTTAGAATAGGGATGTTGGGCAGAACCAAAAATACATCCACAATGAGCAATAAGTGCACGAGATATAATGTAGAAAGTAATAGGGCCCATAACATAGATCCCCCCCCCCAACAAAAAAATAAAAATGGCACTTTATAAATTTAGTGTGTTTAAAAAATAAATTAGACCAATGTAAAAAGGACAAAAAATAATCACTTTTGAAAAATATGACACTCAAATTCAAGTTGCTGATCAAAAGTTATAGCAAATTACATTTCCTATCATTAATGGCCTATTTAATGAATTTGCATTAAAAGTTTAAATGCACAAGTGAAGATAGAGTGAGCATAGCCTTCCAGCCACTTGTTGGAACTAGAATAGAACCACAGACATCATCAAGACAACTAAAGTCAAAAACATCCCTTGTATTTACCTCTATGTGCTTCTCAGATGAAGACAAGCCACTAAAGGCAAAAACAATATCTACTTTCAAGAATAATAATTAAAAAATAGACAAATTTAAAAAGGTTTTAGGTCATAACTTGTAGGTTTTCATTTTTTTTGACTTAGTTATGAGAAAAGAAACACCACCAAAGGGAAAGAGTAGCTTGAGGAAAAGAGAAACCCTACTTCAGATGGCATCACCCAAGGACAAAAGACACCATATACAATCTTACCTCATAGGAGGAATGGTATACGATTTACAAGTCTAAAAAATGGATATAACATTGATACCACTGCCATGAAGGAATGCAATTCTAAAACTCACACCACCTCCTTGATCTATTCATGTGAGATGCCATAGGTAACTAGTGTTTGGTTTGAGCCTAGTTGGGGGAAAAAAAAAAGGTCTGTGTTATCAAATCTACGTTTCCATTTAAAGGAGGTCAAAAGGGTACCATTTTTATTTAGGAAATCAAAAATATTAGGCTACCACTTGAAAAATGTAAGATTCATAATCTTGTAAGAGCATTGTTCAAGTCTTGTTGTAGGATCTTTGATTCTTCAAGGGATTTTTATAAGCATTTTGCCAAAGGAGAAGAGATTTGTTCCATGATCCCTTATTTTTACTTAGATTTTGATTACTAGAATAACTAGGACATGTCAGTTTTGTGGTTGTATTAGTTCAATCTCATCATATAGGTGTAGAAATGTTCCATAATAACCAGGTTGATATTTAATGCTTTAACACTGTAATGGGTCTCTATTTGCAGTAAAAAGAAGAATATTAATGTAGCAAGGAAAGCATCCAATGTGGATGAGTTGATGAAGAGAATTGAATGTCTCTCAAGATAAAAATATCAATGATATAAATTAGCTCTATAAGTAATGATAGCTGAGCTCCTTGAAATGATGATATGACAACATATCTAGAGTTTTACCATCCTCTCAAGTGGATGCCAATGGAAGAAAGGTGCCATAAATATAATGAAGACACTACAATAAATTCCTCCACTCCAATATAAATAGATCAAGATGAAACCATAATACTCTAATTTTAATGAATAAGGAAAAAACCTCTTCTAAATTTATAAATGAAAAACCCACATATTTCAAAGAACTAAAAGAAAATCTAAAAAAAATAGGCAATCAATAAACCAGATTGGCTCTGATACCATGTCAAAGCATTGGCCAGAATCTCTATTTTCATTAAATGCATAGATTTTGTAAGAAATATCAAGTTAAAGCATACATAATACTATAAGCAAAACAAGCAAGAGAATATTTCAAAAAATAAGAGAAAGCATTCAACACTCAATGAATATATCACAAAATGAAGATGTACATATAGGAAAGAAAAGTAGTAACTCCTCCAAAAAGGGCCTAGAATAGGCATGTAACTCCTATGACATAATAATGAAATGGTAACTCCTATGACAAAAGTACAACTAAGAAAGATAATCCCATGAGTGTAGGAAAATCTAAAACAACACAATAAATGAAAAAAAATACCTACACTAACACTAGTGTCCCTTATATCCTTGAGCTCTTTAATTAGTACTCCCCTCTAATAAGGGATAGGCTACTCATAAATCTAAACCATGATGACCACCTAGTGGATGATTGAAAGTTCTTCCAGATGGGCCACATAGTATATATCCCTTTAGGTCTAAGCCAATAGCTCCTAGCTCTAAGAGTAACATGCTCCTCTCTACTCAATCCACCACACAATCAGTGACCAACTAAATAATAACTTATCATTACCCTTGTCTCTCACTAGCTAGGAGGTAATGATATCAATAATGGCTTTCCACAAGTTTAGGATCATTGATTCATCAACCTGAGAAAGACTCACTCCATACTTCACATAGACATCAAGTGCATCAGCATATCTAAAATCATTTACCTAATTTTAGGCCTCATAAATACTATCAATAACATGAATATAAACTAACTGACCTATTATAAGAGGGCCCATGATCTAGGAGATGTCAACAAGAGTGATATTCCACTCTCTTAGGCCTATGGGAACATAAAAATGTTTTGATTAAGGTCCCAAGAGGTCAGAATATCACAAAGTAGTTAGTTAGAGGTCAAAATGATCCCCACCTACATAATCTATATGATCCCAACATAAATAAGGATGGTCAACTCATCGGTCATCAGAAGTCCCAAAACTTAGGGGAGCCACTCCTACTCCCTAGATATTCTCCACTATATGTAAGGTCTTTAAAACAAAGGAAAGGCCCTAGGTTATCTTAAAACCAAACTTCACTTGTCAAAACGAAAAAAAATATAAATTTTGGAGTCTAGTTCCAATGAGTAAAACCACCCCTATTTATAGGCAATAGTTATGTAATCACAATGATAGTTACATAGCTACCCAAAGTGATCATGTAACTATCTTAGGAAGTGATTATGAAAATACTCACCTATAAAAAAGGGTAGTTTTAAAACTACCACAATGTCAAACTACAAAGGGAAATATTTCCATCAATGAGTATCAATTTTAACTACCAATTGTGTGTCCTCCAAAACCCTAAAAAAATCCCTAAACTCTACCAAAAATGATAAAAAAATATTTTTTATTAATATACCCTTCCCTACGAACATTTTAAAACTATTATTTTTTAAATTGACTAGATTTCTAATAAGATTTTATCAAAAGTTATGAACATAGGGTAAAGGTGAAAGGGACACAAAATTTACATGTTCCTACCCCATAACTCTTACCACTGGTGTTTATGCCTAAGTATGTATCACAGGTACCCAGAGTGTTCTTGAACACTTCTCATTTTAAAATTCTAAGAATTTAGTGCATGAGTTGTAGGTTGTGATAATCTTATTATTTGTTTATGAAATAGAGACAAATCAAGTGGAATGTTTCACAACATTTATAATGTTTGGTGGTTAGGAGCTATCATGGCCAAATAGTTGATATATGAAAGATATGAAATATACTATGCTAAAAACTATGAATTATGATCAAAAAATAATCTAAAGACTAATCTAAGATGTATATTTACAATTAAAATTAAGCCAAAGTGATCTAGTTAAAAGGGTATCGTAGAGAAGAAAGGGTATCATAGAGAAGAAATGTTGCTGATCTTTATTCCAAACATCGTGACAAAGTTCAAATATCATCCAGGCATGCACTTAACTAATGTATAATGTGAAGTAACATAATATTAAATCCTATTACATATCATTCAATCACCTGAGGAATTTTGGAAATAATGAAAATAAGAACTAAGTTCACTTTAAAGATTTACCCCTACAAGAAAACAATATTAGCCCAAATGCAAGAAGACTAAGAAAATGAAATGAACCTAAGAATTTTTAATTAACCTAGCATTTGCATAAGTTAATAGCTCTAAATTAAAATGTACACACTAAGAATTCATGATAAATATTCAAATCTAAAATTTAGAACAAATAAATGTGAGAGAAGCCAATATAACAAATACACAAGAAAATTTAGACAAACTTTGCAAAATTCCTTGCTTATTGTTGTTCCCAAAATCTGTCATTTGTTTTTGGGGACAACATATCGACTATTTTGGTCTTGAAGGAAAAAATTATCTCTTCCATTCTCAAAAATGTTCTAAGTATTCAAACTCTTCAATTATTCAAGTCTTCTCAGCTAAAGAACTCGCAGGTTCAACAGGCAGGCTTTCTTAGAAAGAAGTTCCAACACTTAGGCATTTTCAAGACAGGTTCAACACCGAGGTTCAATCAAAGGTCCATTGACAGGCTTCAAACAAATAGAATGAACCACTTTGAACCATCGAACCATTGAACCCTGCCTCTGCAAGGTTCAAAGGTTCAATGGGTTCAAAGGTTCAAAGACTTCAGCGGACTTAAAGAAAAGAAGGCTTCGAAGAGTGAAGGTTGAACTGTTGAACTGTTGAACCTTGAACCAAAATGGTTCAACAAGTTCAAAGGTTCAGTGAGTTAAATAAGATCAAAATACTTAGAGAATTAAAGGATTCAAAGAAAGAGAATGAACTATTGAACCATTGAACTTTGAACCGTAATGATTCAAAGGTTCAAAGGGTTTAAAGAAGTTTAAAGTGTAGAAAGGAAGCTTCAAGTGAATGGAAGAAGCAGAAGAAGTTTAACAAGGAGTTCAACCAAAGGGTTTGAAGAATGATTAAACCAAAGATCTGAGTGAATAGACAAGTTGATTGAACTGCTGACCATTGAACCACTTTGAACCATTAAACTGATGCACTCCAAGGTTCAAGGTTCAAAGTAGTTCAAGTGACTAAGTGATCATGACGTCCCCATATACTTCAAACTCAAGTTAATGAAATATCTATTGATTTTCAAATATAGCACGGACCCTATGAAAAAATTTAGTGATTAGCCAAAGAAGAAGTTGAAAGAGCTAGCAGAAAGTGAGAAGATAGCTCGAGATCTCAGATAACCAAGGAAGGACAAGACATGGCGAGGAAAAAGAGAACTATAGGAAATATAGAAATATCTATAGGAGAGTTATTTCCAGTAGGTGGAATAGTCCACTAGGTAGACATAAGAGAGCATGAACATTCAATGGTGTGGTCTATTTTTCATCATTAAATAAAGGTGAATGGACAGCCGTGTAAGCATCATAAAGAAAACCAGGTAACCCATGCTTAGGAAAGGATGTTTGATATGATTTAGAATGCCAAAGTTAAGGCCGATGACCTGTTCCAGCATGGCTCTTTCATGAAAATACATTCAAGGCATTGAATGTAGAATGGGCCATTTTCATGAAATAAAGCACCCAAGTCTTTCTTGGAGTGTTATATATTGTAATCTCTCTTATTGTTTTAAGGGGATCTCTCTGTTATCAGAAGCAAAACTCTACCCAAATTGAAAGGCATTCCTAAGACTTTGAGCTTAGACTGTTAATCATATTTTTTTATTTGAATGAGAAAACAAGTGACCTTTTAGACTTTATGCTGGAATATCTTGTGTTATTTAGGAAATTATTCTTATGTCTATTTCCTAGAAGCATTCTTGTCTATTTAATTTAACAAGCAGAACTAGTGGAAGTAATCAGGAAGGTGTCCTAAAGCCGATTGTGGAGAGACTTTGTGATGCCACAATGGTCTTTAGTGTGTTGTTTTCTATATCTGTGTAAAGGATCTTGGGATGACTTTGTGCCCCCATTGTCCTTCGTATATTTCAATCTTTGGTAGTTGAGGTGGAGACTTTGTGCTACACTTCATCCTGCTATGTTACTGCATCCAGTTACTTTTACTACCCAAGAAGGATCTGGCTGTTGACTGAGTATTACTTCTGAAAGAAGAGAAGTACCTCCAACAATCACCTAGGAATTCTCCTATGTCTATTAACATCATCTCTAAAAAAAGAGAGATGGATGGTGTTATCCTACCCTGAGTGTTATTTTTAGCTTATATTTATAGTATATTAATATATCATAGTTATAGGGAACCTCCCCTTGATGAGAGGAGAGATTTGTCCCCTTTTGATGTGGTCGACCTGCACATTTGGTTGATAAATCTCCCTATGCTATGGTTGAAACACCTATTTTTCCCTCAGTTAGCTGGTGACAAAATATTCACCCAACACTTATATTAATTGCTCAAAGTTTATAAATTAATTTTGGCTCTAAGAACTCTCCCCCTTTTTTTACAATTAATAGTATTCCTTTTATAGAATGTAATGAAGTATGCCCATCAGTCATATCAAATTATAAAATTACAAGTGTTAGGACAACTATCCTTTTTACAAATGTTCTAGAGTACACTAGACCTTCCCTAATGGACTGACCTATAGACAATGTGCTTTACAAGTTACACATGCCTTTACAAAATGAATATTCCATCTTCAAATATTACAATGTCTTTATAGAATAGAATATCCTAAGTCAATTTGCTTGACTTTAGGGCCCTTGTGCTGAGGTAGTCTTCTATTTTCCCTTTAGGATCTTCATGCTATAATGTTACTCATTGATAAGTTGGAGGTCCATAATAGGTCTCATGAAAAGTTCCTTTTATTGAGCTTCTAAGTCCTTGAGGTCTTTCTTATCTCTCTCTCCATTGCTTTTTTGATGCCCCTAGCATCTCCCATTTTCACTTCTAATGACAAAATTAGGCCCATGATTCTTTTATTATCATCCCTTATTTTGCCTTCCCCTTGGTTCCTCACTTCTTACATGAATTGAGTAGTTATATGCTTGAAATCCTCATCCATGATAAGACCCAACTAAATAAGTGAGGTGGGCTCCTTGATTAAATATCCAAGATGTGCAACATCTTGTCCTCTTACTATTTGAGGTCCCTAGCAATGTCCTTCATTTGCTTGGACCAATTGATCAAGGCCTTGTTCTTATCCAATAATATGGCCATATCCATATTCAGGTGGCTTAGGCTGATGGTTCTAAACTCAAGGATTTGATCCTTAGTCAAGACCTTGATCAAATATTTCACTTGATAGCTCGCAGCCTGCCATTGACCAACTTGGCCTGTAGCCATATAAATTTGTTTTTTATTGCTCCATGACTGGTCCTTACTAACTTCAAATATTTGAACAAGTCAGTCATGGTATCCTCAAATTTCCTAAACTAATCTTCATGGATTGACAAGATGGATTGTTCCTTCAAGTTCTTATTCTACTTACAAGATGCCTTTGATCATTGATTGTAGTTGCTCTAACTAATCTTGGGCTACATCAAGTATTTTATCTTCAAATATTATGTCCTCTCCTATTTTTTATCTATAACAGGAGTCAAACCAATGAATGGATCTATCCTTTGGAAGGTGAACTCCTCCCCACCAACCATGGATTTATTTTCAATCACCTTATGCAAACTAGAATTTTTGGGTCAAATTTGACACCAACCAAAGATTTTGTCACTTGAGGAGTAGGGGTTTCAACTTGTGTTTTACCTGAAGATCCTAGGGTAGATATTCTTTTCTCTTCTTCTTGTTAAAGGCAACTATCCATGGTTTTAATTCTTCATGCACTGGAATGTTGATTGCCGACATCATTATCCAAGGATGGGGTATAGTAGGGATCTTTTGTAGCTTACCATATATAAACCATTCAAGAATGGTTGGGCCTTGGATTGGGTTTTCTTCACTGAAAAGGTTGACCTCACTCAAAGGATGAGGGAAGGTCAACTTGGGCTTCTTGGTATTTACTAGAACTAATGCTAGCTCAACTTTTCTCTTTGGGGTATCCACTAGAACTAATCCAAAGCTAATTCTTTCCATTTTTATTCCTTTTCTTCCTTATCTTGAGCTTCCTCTTCATCATACTTGTAAGCACTGGACAACATTTTAAGTACATCCTCAATTGTTTCCCCAAGGTATAATACTACCATGTCAATCTCTTCAATTGGTGACCCTTGTTCTACTACCTAGGCTAAAGATGATGTTATTTCATCAGGTCTCTTCTCCTTTTGCCTTTGTGTAACTGTGCCTCCTAATTTTGTGGTTGTGTTGGTGGAGGTCTGGATGACTCTCCACTAAGAAAATGGTATTGTCTAGGTCCTAACTACCACTTGTCATCACTTCCCTTTTGTTCTCAAAGTATCCTATCTTCTAATTGATGTTATGTTTCTTCAATCTCCCTAAGACCCAAAAAATGAAGATGCCTTAGTGTACATGGGTTTATAAGGGCCAAGTTGGTGCTCATAATTCATATTTATCACCTTTGCCTTCAAATGTTTCTCAACACTTTCATAGGGGTCCCCTTATCTCAGCTCATCAACTTAAAAATTAAAAGAGGTTATATATTTGGAGGTAACCTCTATATTGTCCCATTGTTGAAACATAGTCCTACCAATGGTTATGGGGAGGGTGTGGAGTAGTCCCTTCCTCTTGGTTTTACACAAACCATCTATCCCATTGCATATTTGTATAGGCCACTTCCTTCTCTGCTAGCTTGATTGGCACATGAACTGGTAGCCTGAGTGGGGTGCATTAAGTTCCCTCAAAATCCTATTTATAGTACAATCTAGATATATCCATATATCTCCCATGGCTTAAATAGTCTTCTTGATTAGAGGGTTGACCCTCATCATTGAGATCCCTGTGATGGCCTCGACTAAGGATGGATAAACACAATCAAAAATGAATTGAATATGGTCCTTGTATTTGAAAATATGTAACTTGGATTAATATTGGGAGACTATTTGTGTCCCATCATGTGACCATTCCCTAAAGTTGGGGATTTTGGTGGTGGCAAGAAGGGCATCTAGTCAAGTATGACATCATGTAGAATTAGTTCCTAGTTTTCTTCCTAATTATAGAGAACTACCTACTCAAACAAGTGTTAATCATCTCACCTATAGGAGGGGTGAGTTATTTCTCAACCATGAAATAAAAAAAGGGAGTAGAGTTTGTCTACATATGTGGTGGTTAGATTCCCACACAACTAGTTCATCAGAGTCATGATCATCCTAATCCCAAGTCTGAATTGGCTAATTGGGATGTTGCCATTGAAATCAAAGAACACTTGATTCCCAGAATATAGCCATGGGATAAGGATGGTATCTGTAGGTAATTATTATTGTCCCACTCATTAATTGAGGTTACATATACTTTGGGTTTGGGAAATTTATAGTAGTTCTCAAAGGCTATAGGAGAAATATAGGCAATTTTCCTAAATCTACACTCATGAACTATCATGCCATGTTCAATTTTAGCATCTCTAAAAATAGGAGCAAGAATGTCTAAGAAATGTAATACCTCAGGTTTTGCTATAGTGAAATGGAGACCTATCATCTAGATTACCACCACATCATAGTATCTCCTCCTTACAAACATGTTCTTCTCCTCTTCTTTCATTATGGTTGGTTGCTCCTCAACTATCTAGAATATCTTGGACCAATGAATGTCTTCGATGTTCAAAGCAGTGACATCAAAATGTGTATCTTTGAAAATTCTTTCCTCTATGTCTCAAGTCAGATAAATCTCCACATCTTCCCTAGAGGTGCTTTTTTGAGCTACCATGGTTTGAATTCAATCATATTGCTCACTAGTGTGTTGATCTTCAACTCTAGATTAAATTTTTCTTGCTCAGATGATAATATAACTCTCTTGGGCTCAATTATGATCAATAGAGGGTTGAATTAGGGTTTTTATGTGTTAGGGATTTTCTAAAATTCCTCTCAAATTTTTAATGGCAATAGCCTATCAAGCTTGTATGAATTTCATGCCTTAGATTTGATTTAGATCTTTGCATTCATACCTTTACCTTTCTAAACCCAAAAAATCTTTAGATTAGTAATTTTATGCCTATGTGGCATCATTGTGGTATCCTTGTGGTATTTTGGTAGCACTTTGCTTATCAATATTTAAAAAGTGATCATTGTCTTTTGAACAATCAACAATGATTTCACCTCATTGGATTTATATGCACAAATTAATGTAGTTCATTGATCTTGATCCACAAGATCAAATGCCATTGGTCTTGAGCCTTGTTGAAATATCTATCTTAAAATTGATGTCTGTGCACCCATCATTTGACATCCACAAGCATGTCTTTAACATCTGTGTAACCATCAATTTTTAAGTACTTCCTCAAGAATTTTTTTTGAGATTAATTTTGACATCTACGTGCTTGTATCATTTGACATCCATGTGAACATCTTTGACATCCATGTGATCATTAAATTTTTAGGTAATTCCTTAGGAATCTTTGTTGAGCTTACCATTTGTCACTTTTGGGTTTACTCTACTTTATGCATGTTCTACTTGGTAGCTTTACAAGACTTCTATGCACTCTGTATTCTATTAGCTCTACCTGGTTAATGCACTGTTCACCATGTGATGATCTTGCATCTACCCATATCTTGTTGAAAATTCTATATCCACTTTACACCATTAGATCACTTTTTTTTGAGAAAATGTACTCCATTCGATCATGATCTAAGGGATGCACCATCATTAGCTACTTAATTTCCTATTAATGAAATCATGACACTTGTCATCATCTTAGGGATTTGAATTGTCAATGCTCTTTATGCTCTATTGGATTAATTTCATTCAAGAAAATTTAGATCATTGATCCTACAGATAAACATGAAATTTAGGCTCAAGAATATATAAAGAACTTAGGATAAAATACTTAAGATAAGTTCTAAACATCATGCACGAGACCTTGTGAATGATATAAGACATAACACATGGTCTTCACCTAAGGTTTTAATTCATATTAATAAATATGATGAAGCTTTAGGCTAAAGATAATTTAGGAACATATTAAATGGGACCATGCATTTACTCAAACCAAGCTAGGATAAAAGGGAATAAAGGGGTCACGAGACATAAAAGAGACCAAGTATAAGATTTTAAGCCTAAGGTTTGGTTGTGTTGAAAAACATGACTAAGCCTTAGGATAAAAGATTAAACTAATTCCATATCATGATAATTATTCCCACTAAAAATATTCCTACCAAATTTGAATTTAATTCATAGGGCCTAAGCTAGGGTAATTAATTCAAGGGTTTCAAGAAGCTTAAATAGGGATTTAATTTGAATTTCAACAGACCAAAGGCTAGTAAAAGACCAAATTATCATTAAATCATAAAACGTTGATATTTCTCATTCCAAATGGACTCCATTGGAATTGTGACCTAAAACATAAAGATCAATTGTTATCAATTTTAGGCAAGATTAAATCAGAATCATGAAGAAACATGCCAACCAGATCAAGTGTGGATGATATTCAAGTAAATAATATGTGAAATCATGATAATGACACTCTAATCAAATGAATTTTCAAATTTAGGGTACAAATTTGCACTATTTAACACAAGGGTCCCTAGTTTTCAAAAATAGGGGTATGTTGACCTCAACAGCTGCTAGATTCACCATCCTCTCATTGTCCTCTTCCTGTTGGCTACTTTATCACTCAAAATAGTCATAGGCAATCCATAGCTCAAGAAATCTCATAAATAATTAACACAAATGAATTAGTTTTTGGTAAGTTTTTTAATATATTGGGCCTCAAACTGTCATTTTAGTTTAAAAACTTTCCAATTTTGGCATATTTTCAAATTTTAATGCATATTTTCATGTTTACAAATCACTATTTTTTAAATTATCTAATTTATCTTTTAGATTAACATTATAACAACTTTTCTATCTTTCATAGCACATTTATGGTTTTGTAGGTTCTTAACCACTGGGTTCCAAATTTAATCCCCCAAAGAGATGGTTCAGATAGTTTGTTTTCTCCCCACACAAATGGTATGTAGTTTTACCCATTATTTGATTATGTAGTCTATTTTCCATTTCCTCATCACATTGCACTTGATTCTCATATTTTTATTGTAGGTTGCATAGATTCTCAATGAGTTTTGCTAAGCCACCAAGGTAAAGTAAGTATTTATAACTTCTTATTTCCCTTTTATATGCCACTGATCAAGACTACATCATTGTCAATCCATGACAAGGCATACTCCTGAGGGAGAAATATGAATGCACTTAATTTTTTCATGGTGTGATATTCTTGACATGAAAGGTCTAATGATGATGCAATGACCTCCTAATGATATCAAATAGAAACTCTCTAACACTTCTTCTTATTTTGCTTCCCTCTCTCTCTCAAGTCTCCCAAAAACCCCTTTTGACCTTTGTAGATTTCCTCACTCATTTTCACCCCTTTCTCATTGGTGATAGAACTACCCCTAAAAGTGACAGAATTTCCCTATTAGGTTAAAGAACCACCACCTTCGTGATGGGTTCATCATAGTATTTATGTAAATCACCACAATGATTCTATCCTAATAGGGAAGTTTCATATTAAAATATGGATATTTTTTTAATATATAGTAGTAGTTTTGTCCTCATATGTGGTGGTTACATAACTACCCCTATAAATAGGGGTAGTTCCATCACCATTATTTCATCTTTCAAATTTAGCTCTTGTGAATCATTCATTAATGTATTTTACATGATTTCTATCATGATTATTACTTGTTCCATCCTAACTTCACCTTTAATCAGGCCCAAATCACTCCCTCTTCTAATTCCAATCATTTTGATTGCCTCCCAATTTTAACTCCTAGTTTAACTCAGTTAAACTCCTTCATGCAAGCTCTAATTCTCTTCTACAAGTAAGCCAAATATGATTTGATTTTGAATTCAAAAATTTGCATTCTAAGATTAATATTTTTTAAGCCTTTACAAGCACAACTTATTATAATTACTTTGGAGCTTTTATTTTGATTGCTTTTGTTTTTCGCTACATAGTTTTGGATAGGGAGATCTATTGTCCTTGTAACTCAATCTTTGAAAATGGTGTCTTAAACTAGCCACAGTCAGTTGTTCCTTATTTGTAGTTGTGTATCTTATCTTCTTATACCATTTGTGATAACCATATATTCATCTGATTTATTAAATATTTCTTGACATCTTCATTTGATCAAAAGGATCCCACATACTAAGGACCATAGTGATACAAATTTCTTACCTTCCAATGGCTGACATCAGGATCAAGTTGGAGGTGCTTAGTGTAGATTTATTTGTTTTATTATACTATATTTGATTGGATTAGTATTTATTATTTTACATGATTAAATATTCATTTTAAAACAAAAAGACAAATTTTATAGGAGAAAGAATTATCTTCCTTTTCCTATCTTTGTTATTAAAAAAATGGTAGGTAAATTCTTTGTTCTGCATTCATTTCAGTAATTGTACTCTCATTAGTATACAATCTTGCAATAAAACTTTAGGAACACTTTAGGAAGAATTTCATACACTTTCATACAAAACAATAGTTAGTTTTAATATTCAAAACAAACTTCATTTCTCTCAAAATAATTAATTCACAAGTAACAAAACCCTAGACAAACTCTAGGTAAATAAAAGGCCATCACATTTATAATTTTCTCATTGTTTTAGATCTATTCGAATGTTTTTATTATTTATATCGATATAAAAATCATAATTAATATTTATTTATTCTTTTAAAATGAATGATTTAAATCTTGCATGCAATGACTAGGAAAGTTGGAAAGCTAGCTTAGTTTGTTGGTTTGTAGGAAACTTGTAAAAGCATTAAAGCGTTACTTTTTGGGGATAGATTATTTATTGCATTGTTTGCATATATATAAAAATAATTCACATTAGAAACATCCCCACAATAAAAAACTACAAAAAAGCCTACACTTAGATTGCATTTAGACAAAGTTCGGAAAAATCAACATCTTGCATAATAGGATACATATCTTTCTCTCTCTTTGCATGAATTGTCAAATCATTGGAAAAAGATAAAAATGGTTTTGTTTTCATTAATTTTCATTCTTTTAATTTCTTTACCTTCAACATTTAAATTTCATAAAGCAAGCATTTTACTCTCATTTCAAAAAAATAACAAGAACAAGTAAAATATTTCCAAAAGCCTTGTCTAGTTGTACAAGACAAAAACAAAAATAAACCTTACTTCTAACAACATACAAATTTATGACACAATATCTACAAAAAATCTCATATGCTTACTTATTTCTTAATCCCTCTTGGTTGATACTTTTTAAAACACCCAATCTTGTAAGAGAAGGTATTTCCCCCAAGGTTAGAGCACTCAATCCCATAGTTGGCATATAATCTGATATTGATAGCAAGTTTAGGATATAAGTTTTCCATTCCACCCTGACCACTCACCTGATTTTAGACTCTATCAACTCTTTATAATAATAATAATTAATTCATGATCCACCCATCCTTATCCTTACCTAAAATAAAGGTTATCACTACAATGTTATGCAACCTAGTTTCCCATTCTCACCTCCTTCTCCTCAAGTCTAGCCTCATCCTATATCATTCACATTTTTGGATGATATTGACTAGACATATCTAACTAGACAAAGTAGATATCTTCCCACAAATCATTCAACTAAATATACCTCATTTCCCTAGTCTTAGCTTGACTAAGAGCTTTGCCTTCTTGTGATCTCAGAGACCAAAGGATTTGGAGCTTTATTTCTACACATATTGATGTTCTTAAATAGTATCATGGCATTGTTGAGGTAGGTTGGTTCCATTTCTATAACCCATTACCTTCACCCATTCTAAATCCCATTCCATCCAACAACCAACCTAATTCATAGTCCATCCATTACATCAACTACATCAGCCTAACCTGAGGGAGTCGAGTGCATAGTTCAGTGTGTGATACTTATGTGTATAGAGCCTCCACCTAGTTTAACCCCTCCTCAAGTTAATATTATTATTTCTACACAACCTAAGGCTTCTTTGGTGCCTCATATTTCTAATATTCCACCTAGACCTACCTTTAGTGCCTTATCTCTTTTTCATAGTTAAGATACCAATCAAGCCTCTATTCTTACCAATTATAAGCCTATGGCATCTCCAACACATGATAATACATCTCAAGAGAAATTCATACAAAAATAAATTCAATATATGTAATTTAAAATCAATCAAATATCCCAAATATCTCAAAAGTCTAGTTATGTGGTTACTTCTCAAGACATATTACATAACCCATTTGGCTTAGGAGGTATTTTATAGTGCTTAAGTTTGATTAATATAATGGTAAAGGTGATTCTTCACATCAAATTTGATCATAATTTGCTTCATGCTTTGGTTATGTTCATAATAATTGATAAATATTTTCCATAGAAGTATCAGTGACTATACCTTGTATTGTTTTTATTCCTTACATGTAGGATTCATGTGTCAATTTAATGATTGGATTATCTAAAAGGATAAATTAAATAAAATTTCTCAACTTAAATAAGGACTTAGTGATCATGTTAATAAATATGTACTTATATTCAAGACCTGTGTTTACAATGATGTCGTATAAAACCCCTAATAGTGAGCTAAAAAGTATTTTATCCAATTGTTTGCTTTAATCACTCAAAGGAAAAGTTATGTTAAACACTCACTAATATTTTGATGAGATTTTCTATATGGTTCACAACTTTGAGATCAAAATTTTGGAGGAATATATGTTGAAGTATGTATCTAACACTTCTAACTCTACTACCTCCAAATAATAGAGGAAATAAAAATTCAATGTAGAATAATGATGCTCTAAACTTTTAAGTTAGAAGAATTAGGATGAAATTGTAAACACAATTTCAAAAACACATGATAGGCTTGTCCTTCCACCTTATATAATAATTCAAAAAAATATAAGGTTAATTGTACCTTCTCACAAAGTATGCTTCCTTGAGTGAAAAATGATCTCCTTACCTCTACTATATCAATTGGATACTTCTTGATTTTAGCCTAAAAGATATGATGTAAAACAAGATTACAACTACCATAAAGGTTTTATACATTCTACCAATTAGTTATTTTCATTGAAACATAAGATACAACATCTAATAAATATTAATGTAATTCAAATTAAATGGAATAATAATACATTGAAATAACTTGTTGCTACACCTAATAAACTCTTGAAAATATTCAACAATTTATTTCCACATCCTGATACTATGAAACAAGAAAATGTTCACATGACTACATCTATACATCAACTAATAATTTCTAATTACCATATCATAAATATTATTATAGGTATTGTTTTTGGCTCTCAAAATCAAACACCATATATCACATTCTATGACCATGATATTCCAAACAATGACTCAAATAAAGATCCACTTTATATACATCATGTTTATAATCAACATCCTTTGATTACACATGACATTATGATACATGACATTTATATTCAAAATATAATCATGATGTCATTACTAGCTAGTATAGGATATACTTAATGAGACTTACTTTACATGATCATGGTACTTAAATTTTATTATTTTCTCACATGGACACCGATCAATGGTTTCACATTACCAATCACCACATGTCTTGAGTCCTATTAGTATGGTTCTATATATTATCAGATAATTTTATATATAATATATTACTTAGACACCCTTAGCTAAATCAAATGAGATAAATACCATGCACATTTTATCATTACATTAATTTTGTGGTAAATACTATTTTTGGTACACATTAAAAACACCCTCTCAAACTCAAAAACAACATGAGATATTAACCAAATTACTTCCTAAAAATCAAATCACTCAAACTCATTTGGTATCTACCATAGTTCCACTACATTTAGTCATTGTTCCTACCATATTTTCATCTATATATCTAATTCTTAGAGTCACAACTCCTATAGTTATAACTTCTAAATTTACACCCATGAGACATACAATACCTACTCGTCCACATCCTAAGATTTATCTATCAAAGGACCCTAAAAATAATTCAACTATACAATGACATATCCAACATAATAAATATGATTTACAAGAGGTTAAATAAAATCCTAATTCCATCATATCTATCTTTATGATGATGATCCAGGTTACTATACAACTTTTGACTATCTATTTGATACTTATAATGATGCATATGAATCCTCGAGTCCAATACCTTGTATTTTATATGAGATTATCAATTATCCATGTTATCCTATAACATTTAATTCATTCATACATCTGACTATACTATAGTGTATTTTTTCATAAGTCTTCCTTATGTCATGCATTCCACATGCCTTTCTTTCTTTAGCTTGATACATGCCTCATATTTATTTTGTATTTGACATCTTGGCACTGACCTCCTATTGTATGGGAATTCTTCTATCCCTTTGGTTTATTTTTATTTTTATATTACACTAGACCTTTCCCTTTGAGTTTTGATCCCATTCTAGACACTTGTTAGACTTTTTGATGATAACAACATATATATCAAGACCTTCCATCCTAACAGCACTGATTTTTGGGGAGAATTGTAGGTTGTTTGGAATCCTACTTTTCTCACCTCTTTTAGGTACTGCTTGGCTTATATTATTATTTTATTGAGCTTGTCTTTCTTGTGCCACTTGGCTTCCTCTTTGTGTTAACTCCTATAAAATTAAAAAAACGTTGTTGATAGATACATATCATGCTTATCTACTTATGCTAGAGCTTTTTATATACACATTACACACATTCTTCTCATGGTATTATTTGAGTAAGTGAGATGCAAGATATATAGGCTATGTATAATCATTAACCCATAAGTTTTATGTGGCTAGATTTATTCCAATGTCATGGGTATATTATCAAATTGGTGTATTCCTTATACTACATGCACCTATCTATAATTTGTTTCAGGTGATATCCTTAATAATTTACATTTATCATACATAGATACTAACATTGAATAGAAATATTTTATCATTGCCTATATAACTCATGTTACATTAATACAATGCATATTCTTTTATGTGCTTATGATTATCCACTTTCTTGCATGTGTCTGCTTGTGTGTGTATTTTGTTTTAGATTAAGGTAAAATCAAGTTTTGAAGGGGCCCCGAAACCCTTTACATCAAAAGAGAGATAAACCTTTAAGCACAACCGAGTTTCTAAAAAGAAACCCGAAACCAAAAAAAGCAAAACCAGGTTAAACAGGAACCTGAAAATAGCAAAAAAGGCCAGATGTAACAGTTGACAAAACACGGAACAAACCGCCAACAGATAGGATCAACACCCTACAAAACCTCCCATACAAATGAGGTTTTTATTTTTTTTACACGATTGAAGATTCATATCTAGAGGGGGGACCAAAGGCTTAGACTTCTTCCTCTTAACTGTTGTCCATCCATCCTCTACCTTAGCTGCCTCAGCAATCCATGCCTCAGAAGATAGTGATCCATGAAGCCCAGGGGACACAGATGCCTCAGCAAAATCCTTATGAAAACCAGCCAAAGTCTGGCTCCTAGGAAGTTCCTCCAAAACAGGGGGAGAGACCAAATCCTCCTCAACAACTGGCTCAAAAAGATCACTAATCCCGGTCTCCACAGGACCTTAAATAGAATCTTTCACCAGTGAATCCTCCTCAACCATCGGCTCAGAATGGATACTATCATCATTCTTGGGATCAGCCAAAGTTTCCATGGGTTGTTTAGCTATGTAATGTTTGGAGGAAACCTCAGACCACCAAGAAGGTGGTCATCTATATTTTGATTTCCCAGCCATACAATGAGCAGCAATATGACCCGTCAGGTGGCACTTTCTGCACCGAAAAGGTAAACCCTCAAAATCCAACATTTGTGTCCATGTACCCCTTGGGGAATCTAGATAGATCACCTCAGGAAGGCCCTTAGAAACATCCACCTCAACCATTAAGCGTGCGTAGGTCGAATGGTAATAATCTGAAGTATTTTCATCCACAAATAAAAAATCTCCTATAGCATTTCTGATGGTTTTAAAAACCAATTCATGCCAAAGATGTATTGGTAGATTAGGGAGCCGAAACCAGATAGGGAACTTGTTAAAGGTTTTTGTAAGAGGATTAAAATCCATATGCCACCATTTGGCCATGAGAGGATATTTGCCCTACCATAAAAAGTTACTGTTGCACAAGATTATCCTCCTGTCCTCGGATCTTTGGAAGAAAGCTATAAATAAACCTTTACGCATGGGAAGATTTCAACATTGTCTTCAATAAGTGGTAACTAGCTCCTGGAGATCCAGCCATGTAGATCTACGAGAGAGGGCCAAAAGCCACGAAAATGAAAAATAGCAGCATGAGAGGAAAAATCTTCTACCCGTTCGAAGATTTCATCAACTGTTTCAGGATCTAGAGTTACCCTTACAAGTTTTATAGCACTTACAGGCAAAACATGAGAAAACCCAGATGATGCATGAGGAAGAGCATCATGTAATTCGGCTTCGAAAGCAGCCACATCAGCAAAAGTCCATCCCATGGAGCCTAGGCCTAAACCATGAACAGGAGATCCTTTAGCAAAACGCGTAGCTGGGATAGAGCCCCCATCCGCTGAAGAAATCGTACTAGGGGTGATCTGAACCCTTCCCCCACACATAGAGGATGACCCTCCCATAACATTAACCACAACCATGCCTGCCTCCAAATCCACGACTACCAGCTTCAAATTTTGAGGTCACGCGCATGCGGGATCCAGAGCAGCCATTTTTCTAAACCTGTCTATGGAGAAAGACAATTGTTACACCATTGATTGATTGTTATTCTTTGTGTGTGTCTTTTGTTAATGACTCGTCCATTCTTGTCCATAAAGGATCTTCTAGTCATCATGTCATGTCATATAATCATTGCATGTGGGTCATATGTCCTTGTATGAATTTTTCTATGTGTAATTACATGTTTATTTTTAATTTCTTTTTTATATTATGTGGTATACTATGTTTGGTGCATTGATCCTTATCATGTACATTACCAGTTTTGGTATCCTTTGCTTGTAATCTCCTTAACATGTATATATTGGGTTTATAATACTAATATTTTGCATGTGATTCATTGATATATCTAGTTGTCCTAGGGGCACATTTATACATTGGGACATATCAGTGTCCCTACTTTGTCTTTCTATTAAGGGAATCATATATTTTCCTATCTCATAAAGGATATCTTAAATATCTTATGCATACAAACCTCATTATACCCATGTGCTTATTTATATTACACTACTTATATATAATGGCACATAGGGGTTATATGTATAAGTTAGATTCTTCCATATTTTACCACACCAGGGCATAAATTTATTCCCCATCACCAAGCTATATTTGGGCATATTACTTTCCCTTCACTATATCATCCTTACATGAGGTTGCATATTATTATTGAGATTTACATGATGATATTTTTATGTATATTCATACATGTGTTTACAAATATTTATACAAAATATTCTAAAATATTCAATTATATTACATGATGATATGTGGTGCACATAACCATTTATTTTGAGATGAGTGATTTTCAAGAATAGGTACTAAATCCCTCACATTAAAAATGGTGAAAATATCCAAATATTATACATTAAAACAATTTAATAGGTACCGAGACAAATTGAGAAGTGTCAAATGTCTAATTCCTTCATCAAGAAGTGGATTTGAGTTGTCAAAAATTTCTCTTAATGTTCATTATGGCCCAAGAATACCTAAGGAAAATTTAGTTACCCAAGAGTGAAAACATGGTTTTTTAACCATCAAGTGTACTTATTTCTATGTTTGTATTTTAAATTTATATTTAATTTTGTTACATTCACATATAATTTCTAGTATAATAACTACTTCCATTCATTTATGATTTTTTGAAGGTACACCATGATGTATTTATTGACACTTGGATTTGTACCCCTAAGGAGATGCCTAAAACTCCTTGTAAATGCCACTTTTATATCCCCTCCATGATTCTAAACTACTTGGGCATGTTATCCATCCTAAATTCAATCTCATGAAGCTTTGGAGGCCTTTGAAAATCTTTCTTTCTATTGAAACACACCACTTGCTCTTTGAAATAAGGTTCTCTTGGTTGACTGTACAGACTGAGACAACATTGCATGGGTGAAAAGGTCATTAGGCATGCAAGAGTGTTTTAGTCATGGTATAACTTTCATTTTATGTTAATGAAACACTCTTAATTATTTAAAATCCTCTCATCTTAGTCTTCATGCTTAGCACTAGGCTAGTCCTTCACCTTTCACCCTTATCCCTATCTACTAGGACTGAGACAATACCTTGTATCAGATTAGGCTTAATTTATACTCATGGAAATATAGGCTATAGGTTTTAATTGATCCATATAATGTGTATAAACTTTCACCTCACTTACCTATTATCCCAAGCCTCTTGCATACTCTTATGACATGATTGTAGTCATATTCTTGAATGACTGTAGGTGCAAATTTTGCTTTGCCTATAGGTTGGTGAAGATGAGTGTTTATCCTCAAAATGTATGAAATCCATTTTTTTATCCTCTTATCACTCCATTATGTAATTTCAATCACTTAAATGCTCAAATTGATCTCCAAGGACCTCATTTTACCCCTAACTAAGACTAAACCCAAATACCAAGCTATAGATGCATAATTTTCCTTGGCTATAGGTTTTTAAGGTGGGATTTTAACCTCAAAAGTGCATAAAAAAATTTAGTTGCCTCCCTAAAATTTTATCACATAATTTCACCCACTTAAATTCTTAAATTTTTCATAAAAACCACTTTATTCTTGACTGAGACTAAACCCCTAGCTGTAGGTGGATAATCTAGGCCTGTAAGTTGTATTTAGTCATTTAGAGCATGTTTAGGAGTGTATAAAGCTTGTTAAGAATGAATTTAGCCTCCATGGTATTCAAACTTAACATAGGAACATTATGAATTCCTTAATACCATCTCTTATTTGCAATCCATTCAAACCTTGCCTTCACTACCTACCCTGCCCTGTGTATGGACAGGGGATAGGCCTAAGAGGTCACTCCATGCAACATAACTCCTCTTCATGGTTTAAGTGCTTAGGATTGATTGTTGAGTTATTTTTAAATGTTCCCTCTTGTAAAAATATGTCTAGGACTATTCAAGTGCCTTATAGGGTAAGTACTCATTAAGAATCCTGTAGACAACACTATCTACTTTCAATGATTTCTTGGCAACTTGGAGGAGTTCAAACTCTACCTTTCACCTATTCTTTAGCTCCCAAATTTGGCATAGTTGTACAAGGTGGATAGGGATACAAATCCAAAATAATAATAGTAGTGAAATAATCCTCTATAATATCAAAAATTAATCCATAAAAACCTCAGGACCTCTATTTTCTACATTTGGGAATTAAGAGCCCAAAAATGGAAATGACTTTTCTTGGAGTGAAACTTGCTTGTATTGCTACTTGTGTCCTCATGACATGAATACCATGAATCTTGGGGAATTTTATAGCTCAAAATATATCTCACCATGTTCTCCCAAAACTCTCACATCCGTACAACCTCCATGAAATAAGCACAAACTTGACTGAAAGTGAGAAGGCAGCAAATAAGGTGAATATGGGAAATATGGCTTTGGGATGGAGCTAGTTGGACTTCCCACAAGATGATATCATGAAATAAATATTCATACATGAGCCTCAATCACATTCTCACCACCATGAAGTTCCTTAGATGTTGAAAAACATAGGACCTACACCCAACTTTTCAAACTTCATGAAACTAGTACTATTTGAAAACTCCTTCAAAGACAATGAGAGGTGAAGTGTAATATATTTAAACATAATTAAGAGAGAATTATTCTAGTATAAAAACACCTCATCAAGATCACTCAGCTCCAAGGATATCTAAGAACCAAAAACAAATGCATGATTCTACCCCTCGTGGATGCAATTTTATAACAGGCTACCTGGATTGTTAATGATTATTCACAAATGAGGAGGCACCAAAATAAAAAATAATATTAATAAAATTAAGTGTATTCAAATTAAAATTGACTTGTAGAAGCACTCCTCCCAACTCTATTTGTACCTTATGTACCAAGTGCTTGAAGTTGACCTTCATTTACATGCCAAGAGGAAAAAGAAGAAAAATGATTTTTAGATGCATATTTTTTAATTATCCTTGAATTTAAAACTTTTAAATTCATGTGGATAGGTGAAGAGACACCCCACCCATGTTTTTAGATAGAGATCAAATCATGGGGACTATATAAGTACCCAAAATGGCCTAAAATAAGGAGAAACTCCTCTTTTATAATCATAAATGAATCTTGAACTATCATAAAGCTGAATCTAAGATCCTCTAGCTTATCCCACATTATCCATATCTTGGTGACAAGTTCACCACTTCAGCCATCAATACAAGTCCTCCTTTTTAGCTCAAAATGGGCCCACAAGGCAATTTTTGCATATTGAGTATGGTAAATGCAATTTGATGACTTAGAAGGATCCTAAATCACATTAAAAACCATATTATGAATTAAAAACATATTTTATTCCTTTTACCACGTTTTACCTTGTTTGACTAGGGTTGATTTTCATTGACTTGACTAGTACAAGGGGCTAGACTTTGGACCAAGGCTAGGCTAGGGATAAGTGAACATCTAGATCAAAATGAAACCCCTATAGGACATGGATAAGATTATACAAAGTTTAAAAATGTATGGGTTGACTCAAATTTGACCAAAGGTTAAATTTGTTCAACATTATTAACACATGTGTGTGGATCCCAACCAAAGCATCCAAAAATTTCATCCTTCTTTACATAGGTAAGTTCAAGTACGTGCTCCAATTATTTTTTTACATTGATGCACACATGAATTACATGCATGTTCACATAAAATTAATTCATTATGTAGAAACATAAGTTTTGGTAAAAAACTCTTTTCCATTGCATATTTGTCAAACATTTCCACAAGTGATCCACTTGTGAATTTTGTGTATTTTTACACACCTTTAAATCCACATTAGATTATAAGAATTCTTATCTTTATTCTAATTTTTTTTCTTCCCACATTAGAATACATGGTTTTCCAACTCTATCTTGATCAAAATCAATAAATTTCCAATTCTGAGCTTTTATATTTCATGGTTTTATTAAGCCTTAGCCCTGATTCCTTGCACCTTGAATTTTTATTATAAATATTCCACATGGTCAAACTATGTTTGATGTGTCCTAAAGATCCCTAAATTTAAAAATGAATCCATAGTTATTTTATAAGTAAATTTTATATCCATTATCCTAAATTTATTGAGTCACACATTAATTCCATCTATTGCTACACTTGTCAAGGAGCTTACACTTTGAGCCTACATTACATCTACATCATTTTCAAGTATTGTGTCATCATCACCTTGTGTCAAAATAAGCTTATAGTAAGAGAATATATTTGTGTTTTATTATCTATGAGATGATTGAGGCACTATTTCTCACTTGGGTTGGGATTTCATTCGAATTCACTAAAAATACATTTGATATGACCCCAAGCATGTGGGATATATAGTCATAACTCCTCAAGAGGTTACCTGAGCTAACTAACATTTTACACACTATTTTATGCATTAATTTCAAGTATTAGATCAATTATCAAAGGATAATATTTTCAATGCATTATTCTTTTCATTTTTTTAAATCTCATATATAGCCCTCTTCGTCATCATAGTACACACTTAAGAAGAAAATTACTTAACATGAAAACTAGCAAAGGGGATAATAAACACCCAGGTACATAATTAATAGTATCAAAGGTACATAATCAATTACTTATGGATTTTTCATGGTCCATAATAGATAGCCTATCGATTCTTACCTAAAGATAGTTTATATTTATATTTTTAGATACATAGTACAATTAATTCTAAATCTTTTTTTAATCTCAGAGTTCATAATTTTCTTGTGTGTGTTTGTTTCAATCATTTTTATTTCTTGTTGACATTTCATTTTATTATTCAATTGTTTAGCCATATTATTTTTATATTTTAGGCATATTTAATATCTAATTATTTGTAGTTTATTATTTTAGCATATATCTAGCTTGTGTTTTATCAATTTCAGGTAAACTAGGAAAATAGATTACCTAATATGACAAACTATTGTGTAAAATCAAACTATATAAATAAATGCTAAAAATTAATTTGAAATTTATTAAATCTATAAATATAATAAATATGTAATGTTTAAAAGATAAATGTAATCTTAGCTATAAAATTGATATGTGCATTATTTTCAAATTTGAACACATAGAAAGACTGTGTTGACTATGTGTGGACCCAAAATAGGAGCTGGTAGGGTTCTCGATAATAGTGTTATAACTAAATAGTAGTGGGGGGTGATATTGTCTGAATAGGATGGCCTTGTCTGACTGAAAATAGTAATTTGATATTTTTGGGTTATGTTCACCTTCACTTATTTATTTTGTAAATTATGTGGGAATTTTTAATATGATGTGGATGCCATTGTGTAACTTTTTATTTGCTTGAAACCCTAGCTCAATGACATAGGAATATGAATGCAATCATGGAATAAAAATGGGTTAACGGTTTAATTTTTTATTGATCTTAACACCCCCTATGTTGAGCATTTCTTACATACCAAAACTCATAATAGAGATCAAACTCCATGTAGTTCTCCCATTCTATGATGGTGTGTGTCAAACTAGTACAAAATGCTAAATATTGGGACAATTTTGGTGTGATTAAGTGTTTGAACCATGACTTATGAATTTAGAGGTGTATTCAGACTTTAGCTTAGGGAAACTAGGGTTGTATGTAATCATAATTGAGATAAATAGGGAATTTACTATTAATGTGCAATTAGAATTATGGTGAATTTTAGTGTGTAAGCCATTTATGTACAAAATGGTTTTAAATGTTATTTTATAGTGGTGTTTTTGGAATTTCTTCATATGGGACTTGAAAAACATGTGAGATAAACCTTTCCCAACTTTTGAATTTCTAAAAGTAACTATTAATTATCGGGAGGACACTACTGGCAAGGTGGACAATAATGGGGTGCACTATTGTCTAGAAGGGACATTATTGTCCTAGGGGCAAGAGCTACTAATATGGAGGTATGGTTCAGTTTGAGGAAGAGATTAGTCTATTAAGTGGAATATATAGAGATATTTTGGAGTGATTAGTTTGTTTGAAGGAGTGATTCATCATGTAGAAAGTGAAGGAAATGGTCAAAAGGCCCTATAATAGATCTTGAACTAAGTGTGTCAAAAGAGTGGTCACAAGTGCAATGTTTTATTTTAAATGTTAATATATGTGTCTACATTTTATGCCTTTTTTTTTAGTAATGTAAAAAAGTGAATGTACTAGATTAAAAGGAAAATGCATACCTAAAATTACCCATGAAGTGTAGTCTTGAATGTAGGCCATAACATTTAACTTTGTTTCATACGAAACTACAATAGAACATGTATAAAACTAGTCCTTACTTTAAGATGGAAATCAATAATTAAATATGAGAGAACTTATAGATATAAATAACAAGGAATTAATACACCTGATCGGGTACATGAACTAATTTATTTTTCTAGTGAAAAACTAGTGAATGTAGAACGTAGGATATTTGAATATTTCATTTGTATTGAAAATTTTATATTGGACTGTCTGTGCCCCAAACGTCATCGATAGGTGAGTGTGCTTAATAAATAAATGTGTGCTTTAATTTATCATTGCATACCCAAAGTAGTGAGATATTTTATAATACTTGTATGAATTCCAATAGATTTTTTGAGTGAAAAAACTAGCACAAAAAGGTGAACCAACCATTGCAAATAGAATAAGGCTCATTTTTAGTATAAAATTGGGATAAAAATGGTGCAAAAAGTTAGATTAATCTGGGTCTAGTTTATACAACATGGATAATGACACGGATTTCCATTCTATTTATGAAAATGATAAAAAAACTAAGCAAGGAGCAAGTCATATGCCTTACACATGCCCCCAATATGATATTTGGTGTATATGACTTCTAGAACTGAGTAATAACAACTGTAATTCTAATTAAAAACCTGTGTTAACCTAGAACACATTCCATGCATGATGCCCCTAAATTTTAAAAAAAAATTACAAAATCTAAATATTTTTTATAAATCAAAATTGTAACCTTATTGCAAACTATTTTGAACTACCTGAGACTCTGATAGATTCTATAAATGATTATTTTCTATGTTTTAGCATAGTAGTGCCTTATTTAGTTAGTATTGGGGGCACTCCTATACAAACAAATAGCTCCTATCCAAATTAATTTTATATGTCCTTTCTAAGTGTTTTTTGATATCCACTATGTGAATCCTATAAAATTATGTTTGTGAACTGTACTGTAGGGTCCTGATCTCTAAAATAAACTTATGTGTATGCCCCCTCTTTTGAGGTGAGTTTTTAAGCCTATAAAATAAATTAAATCAAAATAAAAATTTATGCATAAATTTTATGAAAAATATGTTAACTTGAGTAATAATTATAACATGGAGGAGCATGGCATCATCATATATATACTAAGTATAGTGCTAGTGTGAGATGCATGTATAAATAATCATATATAGTGAGAATATTTAGATAGATGTTGAAAATTAGGCACACAAATAAGTGATTTAAACTAAGTAATAAAAGCTTAATATAGCTACTTAGGGAGGGATGCATGATATCAATCATGGCATCAAAAATTGGAAGGATGCTTGATATCCATCATGACATCAAAATTTGAGCAAACAAGAAAGCAAGTGTCATGGGTATAATGCACACAAACAAAGAATACATGTAAAACACACAAAACATAAAATATAAGGCTAAGGGACCACATACAAGGGATATGTTCAAATGTAACTCACATGTATAGAAACATACAAGGAAGGATTATATCCACACATAAAGACATGCTAAAATTTATTCACATGTAAATAGATAATACACACAAGACATGAAGTAGGAAAGCAAACATGAAAGCATGTATGGATACATGTAAATGATCAACATGAGAAATTTGTAATACCAATAAATTTAGTAACTTAGGTAACCATTAAGACATTACTATGTTAGTAAGTGATAAATATCGATAAATTTAATTACATATAAATAACTAAGCTATGAGTAATAATGGATAGAGAAATAAATATAAAACATGTGTATAAGATGCCTCCAGTTAGGTTGTTCATATATGTACAAGTTGTAGAAGGCATGTGTATGGTATAGATCTCAGAAATGAAATCATATGCTCACAGGGATAAAATCAAGGTGATTGAACTATAATGGGGTGAGCTATTATCTAAATAGGGTGTTCTTGTCTGAATGTGGTTTCTGTGTCTATGATAGTGAGATAACCTATAACTAGATATAGGGATGGAAACCTATATGATCTTCACTCACTCATGTACACATGTGAAACACATATGTTATGAAAATGGATAAAAATAAGTACTAAATAATTGTGTATAAATTAATTGATGTAAATGAACTAAACATAAGCATATATAGGTCTTGATTTTGGATTTTTCTAAAATAGTTAATTTTTTGTATTTTCTGAAGTATATAGAACTGAAAAAGGGACATATTAACCAATGAATATCACAAGAGGCTTATAATAATTAGATCGTGTATTGAACATGGGAAGGGTGACTATTACAAATGAAAATTGTCATGCAAATGTGTAGGTTTTGTATCATTCCCTTTTCATATTTTGCATAATCAGTATCATTGGGATCATACCAATATGTAGTATTATAATCATTAACCTCTTGATTTTGAAGTTTTAGTATTCCACTCTTATCTTATTTTTTATTTAGATATGTAAAAACAACTTCTCCATACTATGGTATTATCTTTTGTGATTTCTCTTTTGCAATATGTATTGTGTCTTGTGTCTCTATTGATATGACATGAATTGTATCTATGTGTATGCTAGTTTAAGATATGCTTTTTAATGTTTCTTTTACTATAAATAGGCTCTATCTTTGGAAAAATATGTGACCTTTCCTTCATGATGAAATGATATGTAACCTTTGTTTTTATCAATCACTGTACCTATTGATTTTAACCATGATCCTCCAAACATAACATTTTAGGAACTTGGATTTGAAATAACAAAAAATTAAGATATCACTATTTTGAAGTAAATACAACTCTTAACTTAATTCATCCTACACATATTATAGATTCACTATTTTGATCCAAGTTTTTATGCTTGTTATCAAGAGATATAAGAACAAAAATTGATTTCCTAATAGTCCATAAAATTAATATATATAAATTGCTTTCCATTTATATGAGAGGTGATAGTGAAAGGCACTTTATATGAGTAGATACTTGTAATTCCCCTTTGAAACCAAATTTGAAACTTTAGCTTTTTTAGGCATCTCTTGCTTTGAAAACTCTTTTTTTAGAAACCCTCATTTGAGAATGATTTTTTACTCATCTTGAATTTGGTTTTGGAACTTAATATGTAGTATTTTCATTTTTTATTGTTATAAATTTTTTAACCTTTGATTTTCAAAATTTTCCTTTTTTAATTGCTCTTTTTCATCGTATGTCATTTATAATCTTGCTTTCTCCAATTTTGCCTTTTGAATCTTTTCTTGATCTGAATTATCTTTTGGTTTTCATACTTGTTTTCTTTGGTATTTTTGTTCTAATTCTTATTTTCCCCCTTGTTCCAATGTGGGTTACTTGATTGATGTATCTGCAATTGGATCAGCACTATGAATAATATTTTGTATTTTATTATTCAAATCCAAACTATTTTTATGATGCCCATGTATACTATGGTATGCAAAATAATTTTTTGATCTCCTTAGATGATCCAAAACTTGAAATTATTGGTTGAAGAATATTTCAAGAACACAAAAATAATAATGCTATCTTTGAGAAGAGATGTTTTATTACTCAAAATTTTAGATACAATATATGGCTATCTCTAGGAAGAGATGTCTGATTTCCATTTTAGGTTACATATTCATTTATACATATTTTGAAGGTAGGATAAGGATGTGGAAGATCACCAATCTCGAGAGAGATTAAGTGGTTCGACTTCCATGATTTACAACAATAAAGAATTCAAGGAATTACTATTTTTAGAAACTTACTATTTATAGCTGAACTACTAAAATTGAAATTTAGGTCACTTATATTAGGTTTTCAAGGGTGAAAACTCATCAAGAAAATCTCATGCCATCTCACCATTTTATCCTCATTCTTAGCTTTCCAACAGTTCAAATGGGGAGTCAGACAGAGCTATGATGTGAAAGTTATGGCTCCCAAACGTTCTATCACCAATTGGGGTAGAACCATCACCTAAATTGTCACCAAAAATGTTGGTCAGATCATTCCTCCCTCCTTGAGAAACAATGGTCTCCATTACATCAAGATTTGTCATCAAGAGTGGTAGTTATGTTTTGATTTGATTCTTGATGCATACTTAGAATGGATTGTGCTTTATGGAGCTATGTTTTCTATTTAACCATCAGTCTATGGATCGAAGGCCATGAACTTATTCATCTTGGTATCTATTTGCATCTATTATTACATTTTTTATGTATTCAAGGCTACAAAATCATCCTTTTTGGATTTTTTTGGCTTGACCACCATGAGAATGAATTTCTTGACACTAATCAGGGAGATAGATGTAGAAGGTGGTACCTCTGGTACCCTGTAGTGCCATGTTCCAAGAGTGAGGGTGATCCTTCGAGTTCTTGATTCATAGATTCCATCTCAATCATACATGAATGGCTAACCAAAGAGTACATCATAAACATCTAGAATGATCACATCACATAAGACATCATCTTGGAAAGGTTTTATTGCATATGAAAGAAAACATTGGTGGGTGACACAGAGGTTTCTCCCCAAACTCAACCATCTAATATTATATGGCTTTAGGTGAGGCTTCATGGATAAATTTAGGATTTTCACAACATTAGTAGAGATTAAATTTTTTGACTCCCACTATCAAGAATGAAATGCATAGGCTTACCTTTCACCCATAACTTAGATTGAAACAAAATTTCCTTTTCTTCTGGCCTCTCTTCATGGGTTTATGATGATGTAATGATGGAATTGGGCTCAACATCTATAATCTCATCTCCATCCTCTTCAACTATAGGGTGTGTATGAGGTAGAGCATTAGATGTTAAGGATTGTGACTCAGAAAGCAGGGACTTGATGGTGTGACATTCTTCTTTAGAATGCATTCTAGATTTTTGGTAATCATACCATTTCATAGTCTTCCTTTTACTTTCAATTTTGGCCTCATATTTGACCTTCTTTGTCACTTTTATATTTTGAAGGCTGACTCTTTGTATTCATTCTTCCATGATTCTGCTCAATCTTCACTATGAAATTATATGCCTCACTAAGGGTTTCCAAATTGAAGAGTTCCATCTTCCCCCATATATACCATTGTAGTCCACTATGATATTTGAGAACCTTGTGTTCCTCACTTTTTTGGATGCCTAATCTCACAGATAGAGAATGAAAAATATCAGTGTAATCTTGAATAGACTATTCCTTACCTTAGTGAAGTTATTGACACTCTATATATAGATCATCATATGCTTTAATGGGGTAGTATTCTTCCTTTACAGCTTCTATGAAATCATCCCAGGTAGGTTCTGACTTAAGGTCAATATTATCCATACTTAATCTCTTCTTGTACACTTCCCACCAATTTTTGATAAGCAATGATGCTTTTAAAAGAGCAAAAGTGATCTTCTCTTTATCGATGAATTTATTTATAGAAAAATAGGAAGACAATTGATCTAACCAATTTTTTACTACATCAGCATTGCTTTTGCCTTCAAATGTAGGGATATCAAAATTCACCTAAACCTTGAAGGGTGTTGGGGCACTAAAAAGATGTGGGCTTATAGATGAGGAGCTAAAATTTACCATCAAGATTTATTAAAGAATTTAGGTGAATTATTATAGAATTTATGCTTGTTATTCTTAGAGGGCTTCATTCACCATTTCCTTGAATGGATCAAATGTCTCGATGTTGTCCACCATTTGAAGTCATTTGGAGTGAATAGGTGGATAGTCTAATGATTCTATTGTTTTCCACCCAAGATTCTTATAATCTAACCTCATCTTTAAGATCATATACTCTAAAGACAAACCACTATGATACCACTGATCCAAAACTCAAAAGTCTTGGTTTAAAAATATTTTAATAACACACAAATAATAATGCTATCTCTGAGAAGAGATGTTTTATTACTCAAAATTGTAGATACAACATATGTCTATCTATGAGAAGAGATGTCTAATTTTTATTTCAAGTTATATCTTTATTTATACATATTTTGAATGTAGGAGGAGGATATGAAAAGTCACCAATCTTTAGGAAGATTAAGTAGTTTTACTTCTATGATTTACAATAATACAAAATTTGAAGAATTACTATTTTTAAAAACTTACTATTTTTAGATTACACTACTAAAATTGAAATTTGGGGTACTTCCATTAGGTTTTTAGGGGTGAAAACCCACCAATAAGAGCTCATGCTATCTCACCACATTTTTTTTATTATTAGCTTTCAAACAGGGAGTCAAATGGAGATATGATACAAAAGTTATGACTCCCAGAAGTTATGCTACCAATTGGGGTAGAACCACACCCGAATTGTCACCTGAAATGTTACTTAGATCATTCCTCCCTTTTTGAGAGGAAATGGTCTCCATTGCATCAATATTTGTCATCAAATATGGCAATTGTGTTTTGATTTGATTCACAATGCATACTTGGAATGGACTATGCTTTATGGAGCTATGCAGGGCCCAATTTTTTACCATTTATGTCTGACCATAAAGTCTTTGGATGGAAGGCCATGAATTTCTTTATCTTGGTATCTATTTGCTTCTATTTTTGTGTTGTTTATGTAGTTAGGGCTGAAACATCAGCCTTTTTGGATTTTTTTGGATTGATCACCATGAAAATGAAATTCTTGGCACTAATCAGGGAGACAGATGTAAAAGGTGGTACCTCTAGTACCTTGTATCATTGTGTTCTAAGAGTGAGGGTGATATTTCAAGTTCTTGATTCATAGATGCCATGCTAATCATACATGAATGACTGACCAAAGAGTACATCACAAACATCCATATTGACCACATCACATAAGACCTCATCTTGGAAATGTTTTTTTTTCATATGAAAGAAGACATTGGTGGGTGACACAAAGGTTTTTCCATAGACTCAACCATCTAATACTATATGGATTTGGATGAGGCTTCATGGAGAAATTTAGGTTTCTTATAATATTAGCAGAGATTAAATTATTTGACTCCTACTATCAAGAATGAAATGTAGAGGCTTACCTTTCACCCATAACTTAGAGTGAAACAACCTTTCTTTATCATCTGACTTCTCCTCATGGGTCTATGATGAAACAACGATGGCATCGAGCTCAGCATATACAATCTCTTCTTCATCTTCTTATATTATAAGGTGTGTATGAGGCAAAGTAGTAGATGTTAAGGATTATGACTCAAAAAGTAGGGACTTGATGGCTCAACATTCTTCTTTGGAGTGCATTTCATATTTGAGGTAATCACACCGTTTCCTAGTCTTCCCTTCCTTTTGATTTCAATTTTGACCTCATTTTTGACCTTCTTTGTCACTTTTTCATTTTGAAGGTTGACTCTTCGTATTCATTCTTCCATGTTTCTACTCAATCTTCACCGTGAACTTATATGTCTCATCAAAGGTTTCCAAATTAAAGAGTTCCATCTCCCCCCATATATACCATTGTAGTCTACCATGATATTTGAAAACTTTATGTTTCTCACTTTCCTGGATGCCCAATCTCCTAGATAGAGAATGAAAAATATCAATGTAATCTTGAATAAATTGTTCCTTACCTTAGTGAAATTGTTGCCACTCTATATATAGATCATCATATGCTCTAATGGGGTAGTATTATTCCTTTACATCTTCTATAAAATCATCCCAGGTAGGTTCCATCTCAAGGCTAATATCATTTGTACTAAATTTCTTCTTGTACACTTTCCATCTTTTTTGACAGGCAATGTTGCTTTTAAAAGAGCAAAAGTGATATTTTCTTTATCAGTGAATTTATTTATAAAAAAAATAGGAAGATAATTGATCCAACCAATTTTCTACTACATCACCATTGATTTTTTTTAAATGTAGGGATATCAAAATTCACCTAAACTTTGAATCATGTTAGGGCACTAAAAAGATGTGGAGTTGCAAATGAGGAGCTAAAATTTCCCATCAAGATTTATTAGAGAATTTGGATAAATTATTGTATAATCTATGTTTTTCGTTTATACAGGGCTTCAGTCACCATTTCCTTGAAAGGATCAGATGTCTCATTTTTATCCTCCATTTGAGATCATTTGGAGTGAATAGGTGGACAATCTGCTAGTTCTATTATTTTCCACCCAAGCTTCCTATAATTTGACCTCATCCTCAGGATCATACACTCTAAATATAAACCATTCTGATATCACCGATCTAAAACTCAAAAGTCTTGGTTGAATAATATTTCAAAAACACACAAATAATAATGTTATCTTTGAGAAGAGATGTTTTATTGCTCAAAATTACAGATATAAAATATGCCTATCTCTGGGAAGAGATGTCTAATTTTTATTTTGGGTTACATATTTATTTATACATATTTTAAATATAGTAGGAGTATGTGGAAAGTCACCAATATTGAAGGATATTAAGTGGTTCAACTTCCATGATTTACAACAATATAGAATTCGAAGAATTACTACTGTTAGAAACTTACTATTTTTAGATTGCACTACTAAAATTGAAATTTTGGGCACTTTCATTAGTTTTTCAAGGGTAAAACCCATCAATAAAATATTGTACCATCTCAACATGTTCTCCTCATTATTATCTTTTTAACGGTTCAAATGGAGAGTCAAACGGAGCTATGATGTAAAAGTTATGGCTCCCAGAAGTTTTGCCATTAATTAGGATATAACCATCACCTGAATTGTCACATAAAATGTTGCTCAGATCATTCCTCCCTCCTTTGGAAGTAATGGTCCCTATTGCATTAATATTTGTCAATAAGTGTGGCAGTTGTGTTTTGATTTTATTCTCGATGAATACTTGGAATGGATTGTGCTTTGTGGAGTTGTGCAGGGCTTGATTGTTTACCATTTATGTCTGACCATCAGTCTATGGATGAAAGGCCATGAACTTCTTTAACTTGGTATATATTTGCTTCTATTGTTATGTTATTTGTGTATTCAAGGCTGAAACATCGGCCCTTTTGGATTTTTGTGACTTGACCATCATGAGAATGAATTTTTTGACACTAATCAGGGAGACAAATATAGAAGGCGGTACCTCTGGTACCCTGTAGTTCTACATTCTAAGCGTGAGGGTGATCCTTTGATTTTTTGATTCATAGATGCCATTTTGATCATACATGAATGGTTGACCAAATAATACATCACAAACATCCAAATTGACCACATCACATAAGACCTCATCTTGGAAAGGTTTTATTGCATATAAAAAAAAACATTGGTGGGTGACATAGAGGTTTCTTCTTGGACTCAACCATCCAATACTGTATAGTTTTTGGTGAGGATTCATGTAAAAATATATGATTTTTGCAATATTAGTAGAGATTAAATTCTTTGACTCCCACTATCAATAATAAAATGGAGAGGCTTACCTTTCATCCATAACTTAAAGTGAAATAACTTTTTTTTGTCATCTGGCCTCTCCTCATGGGTATGTGATGAATCAATGATGGAATCAGGCTTAGCATCTATAATCTCTTCTTCATCCTCTTTGACTATAGGGTGTGTATGAGGTAGAGCAATATATGTTGAGGATAGTGACTGTAAAATTAGGGACTTAATGGCTTGACATTATTCTTTGAAATGTGTTCTAGATTTGTGGTAATCACACCATTTCAGAGTCTTCTCTTCTTTTTTATTTCAATTTTGGCCTCATGTTTGACCTTATTTATCACTTTTCTATTTTGAAGGCTAAATATTCATATCCATTCTTCCATATATACCATTTTAGTCCACCATGATATTTAAGAACCTTATGTTTTCCACATTCTTATATGCCCAATCTCGTAGATAGAGAATGAAAAATATCAATGTAATCTTGAACAGACTATTCCTTACCTTGGTGAAGTTGTTGCCACTCTATATATAGATCATCATATGCTCCAATGGGGTAGTATTATTCTTTTATAGCTTCTATGAAATCATCTCAGATAGGTTTCATCTCAAGGGCAATATCATCTATACCGAATCTCTTCTTGTACACTTTCCACCAATTTTTGATAGGAAATGATGCTTTCAAAAGAGAAAAAGTAATCTTCTCTTTATCAGTGAATTTATTTATATAAAAATAGGAAGACAATTGATCCAACCAATTTTCTACTACATCAGCATTGATTTTACCTTCAAATGTAAAGATATCAAAATTTACTTGAACTTTGAAATGTGTTGGGGCACTAAAAGATGTGGGGTTGCAAATGAGGAGCTAGAATTTCCCATCAAGATTTGTTGGATAATTTTAAAAAACTATTGTAGCATCTACACTTGTTATTATTGGAGGCCATCATTCACCATTTCTTTGAAAGGATCAAATGTCTCGATGTTTTCTACCATTTGAGTTTGTTTGGAGTGAATAAGTGGATAGTCTACTAATTTTATTATTTTCCACCCAAGATTCCTATAATTTGATGTCATCCTTAGAATCATACACTCTAAAGATAAACCGCTCTGACACCACTGATCCAAAACTTAAAATTCTTGGTTGAATAATATTTTAAGAACACACAAATAATAATGCTATCTCTGAGAAGAGATGTTTTATTGCTCAAAATTGCAGATATAATATATGCCTATCTCTTGGAAAAGATGTCTAATTTTTATTTTGGGCTAAATATTCGTTTATACACATTTTTTAGGTAGGAGGAGGATGTGTAAGGTCACCAATGTCGAGGGAGATTAAGTGGTTCAATTTCCATGATTTACAACAATACAAAATTTGAGAAATTACTATTTTTAGAAACTTACTATTTTTATACTGCACTACTAAAATTCAAATTTGGTACACTTTTATTAGGGTTTTGAGGGTGAAAACCTACTGAATGGAGCTTGTGCCATCTCACTGTAGTTTTCTAATGGTTCAAACAGGAAGTCAAATGGAGCTATGGTGCAAAAGTTATGGCTCCTAGAAGTTCTACCACTAATTAAGGTAGAACTGTTGCTTGAATTATTGCTTGAAATGTTGCTCAGATCATTCCTCCCTCCATGATAATAAATGTTCCCCATTGCATCAATATTTATCATCAAGTGTGGCAATTATGTTTTTATTTGATTTCTAATGCATACTTGAAATGGATTGTGCTTTGTGGATGTTGAGGTGTGGAGCTAAAAGCTTCACCAATGAGCGAATGCAAAGGTTGCTATATTACACAGTCATCGACATGGATCATGGATCAACTAGAAGCTATCGATGTTGGTTATGGATTGGCTGACGTCGATCATGTGCAGACTGGTAGGGACCGACGTCGGTCACCTGTGCATCTAGAAAGTCTATTTTTGTGGATGAAACAGATTGCTTGCATGATTAGATTGGTTGTTAGTTGTAAGTCTGCATTTCTATTTTTGGTAGGACTATTTTGAACCCTTGATTAGGAGGTGTATCTAATGGTTGAGAATGCATAGCTCATGATCCCTAATTCTTTATAATAGGGATAGATATTCATAGCTTGTATGATGTAAGATAGACAATTCAAGTAGCTGAATTGTGTTTATAATTGTGAGAGAGAACTCTTGAGGGAAAGAGATCTATACATCTGAGAGGTGTCGAAGAAAGAGAGATTTATTCATTGTATTTCCTTCTGAGAAGAGTTTAATATAAGTTTTCATTGTTTCTTGTATCTCATGTTCTTTGCTGATTCTAGTTTCTAGTTACTTATTACTTCTGATTAATTCCATGTTTAGTTGCTTGCACAAAAGTAATCAATTGTTCTTGTTACGATCCTGACAAGTGGTATCAGAGCTTGGGTTCACTAACAGGTGGTTTTAGATCTATTTAGTGTGTGTTGATTATAGGTCACTCATAGGGGTTTCTGTTTGAGTGGGAGTGAAGCAATGGGAGAAGAAAGTAAACTAAGAATGGAGAATTTTAACGGCAAGAATTATCAATTATGGAGGATGCAGATAGAAAATTATCTATATCAGAATGATCTATACTTACCATTGGGTGGGTTGATATAAAGCCCACAAATATGGAAGATGAAGAATGGAATGTTCTTGATAGAAAGGCTCTGGGATCCATAAGGTTGAGCCTGGCATCTTCTGTGATTTCCAACTTGTCACAGGCAAAGACAACGGTAGAATTAATGGATACTTTAGAAAATTTATATGAAAAGCCCTCAGCTTTAAATAAGGTATATCTTATGAAGTAGTTATTTAATTTGTAAATGCAGGAAAGTGGATCTGTATCTAGTCATCTAAATGATTTCCATGCAATAGTAAATCAGTTAAATTCAGTCAAAATAGTTTTTGATGATGAAATTAAGGCTCTCTTAATTTTATGCTCTTTACCTGAAAGTTGGCATAGCTTGGTAATGGCAGTTAGTAATACTGCATCTGCTACAAATATCTTGAAAGTAGATGATGTTGTTAGTGTAATCTTGAATGAATAAATTTACAGGAAAAGCACAGAGGAAACATCAGGTAATGCTTTAAGTATTGAAAGCAGGGGAAGGAAAAAAGAGAAGCACAAGCAAGGGAGATCAAGGTCTAAGTCAAAGATGAGAGGTAGATCCAAATCTAGAAATGGAAGAAAGATAACCTACTGGAATTGTGGAAAGATAGGGCATGCAAATAAAGATTGCTGGTTACCGGTTAAAGAAGAAAATCAGCATGAAGGTAAAGAAGAAGCAAAAGTTGTAGGTATTGTTGCACAAGATGCTCTTGTATTTTCTTTGGATAGTAAAATATAATTTTGGGTTTTAGATTCTAGTGCCTCTTTCCATGCTACCCCAAATAGAGAATATTTCAATGATTATGTCCAGGGAGACTTTGGAATAGTTTATTTAGGGGATGATGAGCCTTGTAAAATTGTTGGCAAAGGAAAAGTGTAGCTGAAAATGCAGAATGGCAACACATGGGTGTTGAGGGATGTCATGCATGTACCCATCCTGAAGAGGAATCTGATTTCTACAAGAAATTTGGGGGATGGGGGTTGCACAGTAACTCTCATAGCTGAATCTTGGAAGGTTACCAAGGGTGCACTTGTATTAACCAGAGGTAAGAGAGTAGGTACTCTCTATTTATGTAATTGTATTATTGATTATTCTCTTTCTGTATTATCTAATTCAGATGTAGATGCAAAGTTATGGCACCAGAGGCTTGGCCACATGAGTGAGAAGAGAATGAAAGTTCTTAAGTCAAAAGGTAAGATTTCAGATTTGAAAAGCATAGATCTAGATTTCTATGAGCATTGTATTTTTAGAAAATAGAAGAGAGTGAGATTTCTCAAGACTAGGTCAACAAAGAGGAAGCACAAGTTGGAGCTTGTTCACACAGACGTGTGGGGACCAACTCAGGTAGCTTCTATTGGAGGATCACAGTATTATGTTACTTTCATTGATGATGCTACAAGAAAGGTATGGGTTTATTGCATAAAGAAGAAATCTGATGTTTTTGACACGTTTATGAAATGGAAAGCTTTGGTTCAGAATGAAGTGCCTTAGATCTGACAATGGTGGTGAGTACTACAGTTATAAGTTTAATAGGTATTGTTCTATGAATGGAATACACAGGTAAAGGATGGTTCCAAGGACACCTCAGCAGAATGAAGTTTCTGAAAGGATGAATAGAACAATAATGGAGCGTGCACGGAGTATGAGGTTGCACGTTGGTTTGACCTTATAGTTTTGGGTAGAAGTTGTAGATACTACAATTTACCTGATTAACAGAGGACCCTCTATTGCTTTGTATGGTGGATTTATAGAAGAGGCTTGGACAGGTAAAAAGGTAGATCTTTCATTTCTCAGAGTTTTTGGTTCTGAAGCTTTTGTGCACGTTGATAAGGAAAATAGAAAGAAGTTGGATGCTAAGTCTATGAGGTGCACTTTTATTGGTTATGGCTCTGAAGATTTCAGATTCCAGTTGTGGAATCTAGGAACTAACAAAATTATTAGAAGCCGTGATGTTGTTTTCAATGAGAAGGTGATGTACAACGATCAACTCAAGAAGCTAAAGAATTCTGAGCAGAGCAATGGAGATTTGGATGAGGTGATGATCCAAAATGAGCTCGTGAGAAAGAATTTTCACATTTAGGAAAACACAGACACCAACGTCGATCATGTAGAAATCGACATCAGTCATATAGGAACCGACATTGGCTAGACAGTGACTGATGTCAATCAAACAGCAACCAACATCGGTCAAGAGGAACCGACATCGGTTAGGTACAGGCCTAGAGATGACTGAGATCGATCACTGACAGAGAATTTGGGCAGACAGCAAGCAGTGAATGAGTCTCAAATGCCTAAGAGGAGGTCAGAAAGGGTAAGTAAAGCTCCAATTCGATATTCCCCTTCATTATTCTACTTATTTCTCACTGATAGTGGAGAACCAGAGAGTTTTGATGAAGCAATGTAGGTAGAAACCCAGAATCAGTGGGAGCTTGGCATGAAAGAGGAGATTGATTCCTTGAAAGAGAACTAAACATGGGATTTGGTTGAGTTGCCAGTGGGAAAGAGAACACTGAAAAATAAATGGGTATACAGGTTAAAGGAAGGTGAGAATGGACAAATGAGACATAAGGCTAGGTTGGTAGTAAAGGGATTTGTACAAAAACTAGGTATTGATTTTGGTGAAATTTTTTCTCCTGTAGTAAAAATGACTTCTATTTGGATTGTATTGTCTTTAGTTATTATTGAGGATTTGCATCTTGAGCAGCTTGATGTTAAGATAGCATTTCTTCATGGATATTTGGATGAAGAAATATATATGGAACAGCCAGAAGGTTTTGAGGTCAAAGGTAAGGAGAAGCTTGTGTGTAGGTTGAAGAAAAGCTTATATGGTCTTAAGCAAGCTCCTAGACAATGGTATTTGAAATTTGAAAGGTTTATGACTAAGCATGGCTACATTAGATGTCAATCTAACCATTGTGTGTATTTTAAGAGATTGGATAATGGTAGATATATTATCCTATTGCTGTATGTAGATGATATGATTATTGTAGGTTCACACATGTAGGATATTTTTGAGCTTAAGGTAAAATTAGCTCACACATTTTCCATGAAGGATTTGGGATCAGCAAAGAAAATCCTTGGCATGACTATTAAGAGAGACAGGAAAAATCACAGGTTGATTTTGTCTCAAGAGGATTATGTGAACAAGGTGTTGGAGAGGTTCAATATGCAGGATGCAAAACCAGTAAGTACACCTATGGCTGGACATTTCAAGTTGAGCAAAGAACAGTGTCCTAATTCACATGATGAGGTAGAGTACATGAGTAGAGTTCCATATGCTTCCATAGTTGGGAGCTTAATGTATACAATGGTATGTGCTAGACCTAACATTACCCAAGCAGTGGGAGTTGTCAGTAAGTTTATAGCCAATCCAGGGAAGGAACACTGGAAAGTAGTTCAGTGGATTCTTAGATATCTGAGAGGGAATAGTAGTAGGCATTTATGCTATGGAGGGTCAAATACTTCTCTACATGGATATGTAGATGCGGATATGGTAGGGGACTTAGATGGCAGGAGAAGCACCACAGGTTATGTTTTCACTGTTGGTGGAACGGTGGTTAGCTAGATTTCAAAGTTGCAGAAGGTTATTGCCTTGTCTACTACAGAGGCAGAATACATTGCAGTCATGAAGGCTAGCAAAGAGATGATATGGATGACACAGTTCATGGAAGAGTTGGGAAAGGAGAAAGAGAGTGGTAGATTATACAGTGATAGTCAGAGTGCAATTCATTTGGCAAAGAATTCAGCCTTTCATTCAAGAACCAAACATATACAGCTTAGGTACTACTTCATTAGATAGGTATTGGAGGATGGTGAGTTGAAGCTGGAAAAGATTCATACAAATAAGAACCCTATTGATATGTTAACCAAGCCGGTAACAAAGGAGAAGTTGAATCTTTATTCAACTTTTGTTGGTCTTCAAAATTGAGCTTGAAGATGGAGGAGAAGCTAGAAGATGTTGCTATATAGGTACAGGTGCAGTTGTTTATCTCCAAGTGGGAGATTGTTGAGGTGTGGAGCTAAAAGCTTCACCAATGAGTGAATGCAAAGGTTGTTGTATTACATAGTCATCGACGTCGGTCATGGATCGACTGGAGGCTGTTGACGTCGATTATGGATCAGCTGACGTCGGTCATGTGAAAACTGGCAGGGACCGATGTCGGTCACCTGTGCATCCAGAAAGTCTATTTTCATGGATGAAACAGATTGTTTACATGATTAGATTAGCTGTTAGTTGTAAGTCTGTGTTTCTATTTTTGGCAGGACTATTTTGAACCCTTGATTAGGAGGTGTATCTAATGGTTGAGAATGCATAGCTCATGATCCCTAATTCGTTATAATAGGGATAGATCTTCATAGCTTGTATGATGTAAGATAGACAATTCAAGTAGCTGAATTGTGTTTGTAATTGTGAGAGAGAACTCTTGAGGGAAAGAGATCTATACATCTGAGAGGTGTGGAAGAAAGAGAGATTTCTTCATTGTATTTCCTTCTGAGAAGAGTTTAATACAAGTTTTCATTGTTTCTTGTATCTCATGTTCTTTTTTGATTCTAGTTTCTAGTTACTTATTACTTCTGATTAATTCCATGTTTAGTTGTTTGCACAAAAGTAATCAATTGTTCTTGTTACGATCTTGATAGTGGAGCTATGTAGGGACTGATTATTCACCATTTCTATCTGACCATCAGTCTTTGGATGGAAGGCCATGAACTTCTTTAGCTTGGTATCTATTCATTTATATTATTGTGTTGTTTTTTGTATTCAAGGCTGCAACATTATCCCTTTTAGATTTCTATGGGTTGACCACCATTAAAACAAATTTCTTGGAACTAATTAGGGAGATAGATGTAGAAGGTGGTACCTCTAGTATCCTGTAGCACCATGTTTCAAGAGTGAGGGTGATCCTTCAAGTTCTTGATTCATAGATGCCATGTTGATCATATATTAATGGCTAACCAAAGAGTAAATCACAAACATCTAGATTGATCACATCACATAAGACCTCATCTTGGAAAGGTTTTATTATATATGAGAAAAGACATTGGTGGGTGACATGGAGGTTTGTCCATGGACTCAACCATCCAATACTATATGGCTTTGGGCGAGGATTCATGGATAAATTTATACTTTTCATAACATTAATAGAGATTAAATTTTTTGACTCCCACTATCAAGAATGAAATTCATAGGCTTACCTTTCACCCATAACTTAGAGTGAAACAACATTTCCTTGTCATCTGGCCTCTCCTCATGCATCTATGATGAAGCAACGATGGCATTAAGCTTATAATATAATATCTCTTCTTCATCCTCTTTGACTGCATGGTGTGTATGAGGCAGAGTAGTAGATGTTGAGGATTGTGACTCAAAAAACACAAACTTGATGACTCGACATTATTATTTAGAGTGTGCTCCATATTTGTGGTAATGACACCATTTACCAATCTTCTCTTCTTTTTGCTTCCAATTTTGACCTCATATTTGACCTTCTTTATCACTTTTCCATTTTGAAGGCTAACTATTCATATTCATTCTTTCATGTTTCTACTCAATCTTCACTATAGACTTATATGCCTCACCTAGGGTTTCTAAATTGAAGAGTTCCATATTACCCCATATATACCATTATAGTCCACCACAATATTAGAGAAAATTGTATTTCTCACTTTCTTGGATGCCCAATCTTGTAGACAGAGAATAAAAAATGTCAATGTAATCTTGAATAGACTATTCTTTACCTTAGTGAATTTTTGCCACTATATATATAGATCATCATATGCTCCAATGGGGTAGTATTCTTCCTTTATAGTTTTTATAAAATCATCCCATGTAAGATCTACCTCAAAGCCAATATCATCCATACTGAATCTCTTCTTGTACACTTCCTACCAATTTTTGATAGGCAATTATGCTTTCAAAAGAACAAAAGTGATCTTCTCTTTATTGGTTAATTTCTTTATATAAAAATAGGAAGACAATTGATCCAACCAACTTTCTACTACATCAACATTGATTTTGCCTTAAAATATAGGGATATCAAAATTCACCTGAACCTTGAAGGGTGTTGGGGCACTAAAAAGATATGGGGTTGTAGATGAGGAGCTAAAAACTTTCATCAAAATTTCTTAGAGAATTTGGGAAAATTATTTTAGCATCTAATCTTGCTACTATTAAAAATCTTAATTCACCATTTCCTTAAAATGATTAGATGTCTTAGTGTTGTCTACCATTTAAGATCATTTGGAGCAAACAAGTGGATAGTCTATTAGATCTATTATTTTCCACCCAAGCTTCCTATAATCTGACCTCATCATTAGGATCATATACTTTAAATACAAACCACTCTGATACCACTGATCCAAAACTTGAAAGTCTTGGTTGAATAATATTTAAAGAACACACAAATATAATGTTATCTCTGAGAAGAGATGTTTTATTGATCAAAATTGTAGATACAACATATGCCTATATCTAGAAAGAGATGTCTAATTTCTATTTTGAGTTACATATTCATTTATACACATTTTGAAGGTAGGAGGAGGATTTGGAAGGTCACCAATCGTGAGGAAGATTAAGTGGTTTGACTTTCACGATTTAAAATAATACAGAATTTGAGAAATTATTATTTTTAAAAACTTACTATTTTTAGACTACACTAATAAAATTAAAATTTAGTGAACTTACCTTAATTTTTTAGGTGTGAAAACCCATTGAGTGAATCTCATGCTATCCCATCATGTTCTCCTCATTCTTAGCTTTCCAATGGTTCAAATGGAGAGTTAAATGGAGCTATGGTGCAAAAGTTATGGCTCCCAGAAGTTCTATCACCAATTAGGATAGAACCATCACCCAAAATTATGACTTGAAATGTTATTTAGATCATTCCTCCCTCCTTGAGAAGAAATGGTCTCCATTACATCAATATTTGTCATCAAGTGTGGCATTTTTGTTTTGATTTGATTCTCGATACATACTTGAAATGCATTGTGCTTTATGGAGCTATGTAAGGCCCAATTATTCACCATTTTTATCTGACCATCAGAATATGGATGGAAGGCCATGAACTTCTTTATTTTGGTATCTATTTACTTTTGTTGTTGTATTTTTTGTGTAGTCAAGGCTGTAACATCAACCCTTTTAGATTTATGTGGCTTGACCACCATGAGAATGAATTTCTTGACACTAATCAGGGGGACAGATGTAGAAGGTGGTACCTTTGTTACCCTATAACATCATGTTTCAAGAGTGAGGGTGATCATTCAAGTTCTTGATTAATAGATGTCATATCGATCATACATGAATCACTGACCAAATAATACATCACAAACATCCAGATTGACCACATCACATAAGACCTCATCTTGGCAAGGTTTTATTGCATATGAGAGAAGACATTGATGGGTGACACAGAGGTTTCTCCCTGGACTCAACCATCAAATACTTCATAGTTTTGGGTGAGGATCCATGAAAAAATTTAGGCTTTTCACAACATTAGCAGATGACTCCCACTATCAAGAATGAAATGTAGAGGCTTATCTTTCACCCATAACTTAAATTGAAACAACCTTTCCTTATCATTTTGCCTCTCTTCATGGGTCTGCGATGAAGCAACGATGGTATCAGGCTCATCATCTACAATCTCTTCTTCATCCTCTTCAACTGTAGGGTGTGTATGAGGTAGAGCAGTAGATGTTGAGGATTGTGACTCAAAAATTATGGGTTTAATGTCTCAATATTCTTCTTTAGAGTGAGTTATACATTTGTGGTAATCACACCATTTTCTAGTCTTCTCTTCCTTTTTATTTTAATTTTGGCCTCATGTTTGACCTTCTTTATCACTTTTCTATTTTGAAGGTTGACTCTTCATATTCATCCTTTCATGCTTCTACTCAATCTTCACCACGAACTTGTATGCCTAATCGAGGTTTCCAAATTTAAGAGTTTTATCTCCCCCATATATACCATTATACTCTACCATGATATTTGAGAACCTTATGTTTCTCACTTTTCTAGATGCCCAATCTCATAGATAAAGAATGAAAAATGTTAGTTTAATCTTGAATAAATTATTCCTTACCTTGGTGAAGTTGTTTCCACTCCATACATAGATAATCATATGCTCCAATGAGGTAGTATTCTTCCTTTACAACTTTTATGAAATCATCTCAAGTAGGTTCTACCTCAAGGCCAATATCATCCATATTAAATCTCTTCTTGTACACTTTCCACCAATTTTTGATAGACAATGATGCTTTCAAAAGATAAAAAGTGATCTCCTTATCGATGAATTTATTTATAAAAAAATAAGAAGAGAATTGATCCAACCAATTTTCTACTACATCAGCATTGATTTTGCCTTCAAATATAGGGATATCAAAATTCAACTAAAATTTTAATGGTGTTGGGGCACTAAAAAAATGTGAATTTGCAGATGAGAAGCTATAATTTTCTATTGATAGGTGTCAGATAATTTGTGTGAATTATTGTAGCATCTATGCTTACTACTACTAGAGGGCTTCATTCACCATTTACTTGGAAGGGTCAAACATCTTGATGTTGTCTACCATTTAAGTTCATTTAGAGTGAACATGTGGATAGTCTATTGGTTCTATTATTTTCCATCCAAGCTTCTTATAATCTAACCTCATCCTCGGGATCATACACTGTAAAGACAAACCACTTTCATACCACTAATCTAAAATTCAAAAGTCTTGGTTGAATAATATTTCAAGAACATAAAAATAATAATGATATCTCTTTGAAGAGATATTTTATTTCTCAAAATTATAGATACAACATATGCCTATCTCTGGGAAGAGATGTATGATTTCTATTTCGGGTTACATCTTCATTTATATACATTTTAAAGGTAGGAGGAGGATGTGGAAGGTCACCAATCTCAAGGGAGATTAAGTGGTTTGACTTCCATGATTTACAACAATATAGATTTCAATAAATTACTATTTTTAGAAACTTACTATTTTTAGACTACACTATTAAAATTGAAATTTGAGGTACTTCCATTAGGTTTTTAGAGATGAAAACCTACCAAGCAAAGCTTGTGAGATTTCACTATGTTCTCCTCATTCTTAGCTTTCCAACGGTTTAAATGGGGAGTCAAATGGAGCTATGGTGCAAAATTTATGACTCATAAAAGTTTTACCACCAATTGAGGTAGAACCATCACCCAAATTTTCACCAAAAATGTTGCTTGAATCATTCCTCCCTCCTTGAGAAGCAATGGTCTCCATTGTATTAAGATTTATCATCAAGTCTGGCAATTGTGTTTTGATTTTATTCTTGATGCATACTTAGAATGGATTATGCTTTGTGGTGTTATGCTTTATGGAGTTGTGCAGGGCCCGATTGTTTACCATTTATGTTTGACCATCAGTTTGTAGATGGAAGGCTATGAACTTATTCATCTTGGTATCTATTTGCTTTTTTTATTGTGTTATTTGTGTAGTCAAGGCTAAAACATCAACCTTTTTGGATTTTTATGGCTTGACCACCATGAGAATTATTTTTTTGGCATTAATCAAGGAGATAGATGTAGAAGGTGGTACTTATACTACCCTACAGCATTGTGTTCTAAGAGTGAGGGTGATCCTTCAATTTATTGATTCATAGATGCCACGTTGATCATACATGAATGGTTGATTAAAGAGTACATCACAAACATCTAGATTGACCACATCACATAAAACCTTATATTGGAAAGGTTTTATTATATATGAGAAAATCCATTAGTGGGTGACATGGATATTTCTTCCTAGACTCAACCATCCAATACTATATAGGTTTGGGTGAGGCTTCATAAAAAAATTTAATCTTTTCACAACATTAGTAAAGATTAAATTCTTTGACTCCTAATATTAAGAATGAAATGCAGAGGATTACCTTTCACCCATAACTTAGAGTGAAACAACCTTTCCTTGTCATCTAGCCTCTTCTCATGGGTCTGTGAGAAAGTAATGATGGCATCAGGCTCATCATCTATAATCTTTTTTCCATTTTCTTCGACTGTAGGGTGTGTATGAGGTAGATTAGTAGATGTTGAGGATTATGAATCAAAAATTAGGAACTTGATGGCTCGACATTCTTCTTTGGAGTGCATTCTAGAGTTGTGGTAATCAAACTATTTTCCAATCTCTCTTTTCTTTTGCTTCTAATTTTAGCCTTGTATCTGACCTTCTTTGTCACTTTTCTATTTTGAAGGTTGACTCTTTGTATTAATTCTTCCATGCTTCTGCTCAATCTTCACTATAAACTTGTACGTCTCACTGAGGGTTTCCAAATTGAAGAGTTCCATCTCCCCCTATGTATGCCATTATAGTCTACCATGATATTTGAGAACCTTATGTTTCTCACTTTCCTAGATGCCTAATCTTGTAAATAGAGAATAAAAAATGTCAGTGTAATCTTGAATAGACTATTCCTTATCTTGGTGAAGTTGTTGTCACTATATATATAGATCATCATATGCTCCAATGGGGTAGTATTCTTCCTTTATAGCTTCTATGAAATCATCCCAGGTAGGTTCCACCTCAAGGCCAATATCATCTGTATTGAATCTCTTCTTGTACACTTCCCACCAATTTTTGATAGGGAATGATGCTTTTAAAAGAGCAAAAGTGATCTTATTTTTATCAATGAATTTATTTACAAAAAAATAGGAAGACAATTGATCCAACTAATTTTTTACTACATCAACATTGATTTTGCTTTCAAATAGAGGGATATCAAAATTCACCTGAACCTTGAATGGTACTGGGGCATTAAAAAGATGTGAAGTTACAGATGAGGAGCTAGAATTTTCTATTGATATTTGTTAAAGAATTTAGGTGAATTGTTGTAGCATCTATGCTTTCTACTATTGGAGGGCTTCATTCACCATTTCTTTGAAAGGATCAGATGTCCTGGTGCTATCTATCATTTAAAGTCATTTAGAATGAATAGATGGATAGTCTATTGGTTCTATTATTTTCCACCTAAGCTTCTTGTAATCTGACCTCATCCTCAAGATCATACACTCTAAAGACAAACCGATCTGATACCATTGATCCAAAACTTGAAAGTCTTGATTGAAGAATATTTTAAGAACACAAAAATAATAATTCTATCTTTGAAAAGAGATATTTTATTTCTCAAAATTACAAATACAACAATTTCCTATCTCTAGGAAGAGATGTCTGATTTCTATTTCAAGTTACATATTCATTTATACATATTTTGAAGGTAGGAGGAGGATGTGAAAGGTCACTAATCTCGAGGGAGATTAAGTAGTTTGACTTCCATGATTTATAACAATACAAAATTCAAGGAATTACTATTTTTAAAAACTTATTATTTTTAAACTACACTATTAAAAGTGAAATTTGGGGCACTTCCATTAGGTTTTCAAGGGTGAAAACGTACCAAGCAAATCTTATGCAATCTTACTATGTTCTCTTTATTCTTATCTTTCTAACAGTTCAAATGGCGAGTCAAATAGAGCTATGGTGCAAAAGTTATGGCTCTTGAAAGTTATAACATCAATTGAGGTAGAACCATCACATGAATTGTCACCTAAAATGTTGCTCAGATCATTCCTTCCTCTTTGAGAAGCAATGGTCCCCATTGTATCAATATTTTTTATCAAGTGTGGTAGTTGTGTTTTAATTTGATTCCCAATGCATACTTGAAATAGATTATGCTTTATGGAGCTGTGTAGGGCTCGATTATTCATCATTTCTATTTGACCATTAGTCTATAGATGGAAGGCCATGAACTTTTTCAGCTTGGTATCTATTTAATTTTGTTGTTGTGTTGTTTGTGTAATTATGGTTGTAACATCAACCTTTTTGGATTTATGTGGCTTGACCACCATCAAAATGAATTTTTTGGCACTAATCAAAGAGATAGATGTAGAAGGTGGTACCTATACTACCTGTAGTATTGTGTTTCAAGAGTGAAGGTGATTCTTTGAGTTCTTGATTCATAGATGCCATGTTGATCATACATGAATGGATAACCAAAAAGTAAATCACAAACATCCAGATTAACCACATCACATAAGACCTCATCTTGGAAAGGTTTTATTACATATTAGAGAAGACATTGGTGGATGACATGGATGTTTCTCCCTAGAATCAACCATCTAATACTGTATGGCTTTGGGTGAGGCTTCATAAAAAAATTTAATATTTTCACAACATTAGTAAAGATTAAACTCTTTAATTCCCACTATAAAGAATGAAATGCAGAGGATTACCTTTCACCCATAATTTAGAGTGAAACAACTTTACCTTGTCATCTGGCCTCTTCTTATGTGTCTATGATGAAGCAACGATGGCATCAAGCTCAACATCTACAATCTCTTCTTCTTCCTCTTCAACTGCAGGGTGTGTATGAGGCAAAGTAGTAGATGTTGAGGATTGTGACTCATAAAGCAAGAAATTGATGGCTCAGCATTCTTATTTGGAGTGTGTTCTATAGTTGTGGTAATAAAACTATTTTCCAATCTTCCCTTTCTTTTGCTTCCAATTTTGGCCTCATATTTGACCTTCTTTATCACTTTTCCATTTTCAAGGCTGACTCTTCATATTCATTCTTTTATGTTTCTACTCAATCTTCACTATGAACTTGTATGCCTCACCAAGGGTTTCTAAATTGAAGAGTTCCATCTCCCCCCATATATACCATTATATTCCACCATGATATATGATAACCTTGTGTTTCTCAATTTCTTAGACGCCCAATCTCACAGATAGAGAATGAAAAATGTCAGTGTAATCTTGAACAAATTGTTTCTTAAATTGGTGAAGTTGTTGCCACTCTATATATAGATCATCATATGCTCCAATGGGGTAGTATTCTTCCTTTATAGTATCTATGAAATCATCTCAAGTAGGGCCCCCCTCAAGGCCAATATCATTCGTACCGAATCTCTTTTTGTACACTTTCCACCAATTTTTGATAAGAAATGATGCTTTTAAAAAATCAAAAGTGATCTTCTCTTTATCGATGAATTTATTTACAAAGAAATAGAAATATAATTGATCCAACTAATTTTCTACTACATCAGCATTGATTTTGCCTTCAAATGTAGGGATATAAAAATTCACCTGAACCTTGAAGGGTGTTGGGGCACTAAAAAGATGTGGGGTTACAAATGAAGATCTAGAATTTTTCATTGAATTTTATTGGAGAATTTTGGTGAATTATAGTAGCATCTACGATTACTAATATTGGAGGGCTTCATTCACCATTTCCTTGAAAGGATCAGATGTCTCAGTGTTATCCACCATTTCAGGTCACTTAGAACGAACAGGTGGATATTCTACTGGTTCTATTATTTTCCACCCAAGCTTCTTGTAATATGACCTCATCCTTAGGATCATACACTCTAAAGATAAACCACTCTGATACCACTGATCTAAAAATTGAAATTCTTGGTTGAAGAATATTTCAAGAACACATAAATAATAATGCTATCTCTAAGAAGAGATGTTTTATTGCTCAAAAATACAAATACAACATATACATATCTCTAGGAAGATATGTATGATTTTCATTTTGGGTTACATCTTTATTTATAAACATTTTGAAGGTAGGAGGAGGATATGGAAGGTCACCAATCTTGAGGTAGATTAAGTGGTTTGGCTTATATGATTTATAATAATACATAATTTGAGGAATTACTATTTTTAAAAACTTATTTTTTTTAGACTGCACTACTAAAATTAAAATTTGAGGCACTTATATTAGGTTTTTAGGGGTGAAAACCCATAAATTAGAGATCATGTCATCTCATTGCATTCTCCTCATTCTTATCTTTCAAACAGTTTAAATAAGGAGTCAAACGGAGCTACAATGTAAAAGTTATAGCTCCTATAAGTTCTACCACCAATTAGGGTAAAACCGTCACCTAAATTATCACTTGAAATGTTGCTTAGATCATTCTTCCCTCCTTGAGAATCAATGTTCCCTATTGCATCAATATTTGTCATCAAATGTGGTAGTTATGTTTTGATTTGATTCCTGATGCAAACTCAGAATGAACTGTGCTTTATAGAACTGTGCATGGCCTGATTATTCACTATTTTTGTCTGACCATCAATCTATGGATGGAAGGTCATGAACTTATTCAGCTTGGTATCTCTTTACTTCTATTATTGTGTTGTTTTTGTAGTTAGGGCTGTAACATCAGTATTTTTGGATTTCTATGGCTTGACCACTATGAGAATAATTTTTTTGGCACTAATCAGGGAGACATATGTAAAAGGTGGTACCTCTGGTACCTTGTAGCACCATGTTCTAAGAGTGAGAGTGATCTTTCAAATTCTTAATTCATCGATTCCATGTCAATCATACATAAATGGTTGACCAAAGAGTACATCATAAACATCCAGATTGACCAGATCACATAAGACCTCATCTTGGAAAGGATTTATTGCATATGAGAGAAGACATTGGTGGGTGACACAAAGGTTTCTCCCTAGACTCAACCATCCAATACTATATGGTTTTGGGTGAGGTTTCATGGACAAATTTAGGCTTTTCAAAACATTAGTAGAGATTAAATTCTTTGACTCCCACTATCAAGAATGAAATGCAAAGGCTTACCTTTCACTTATAACTTAGAGTAAAAAAATATTTACTTATCATTTGGCCTCTCCTCATGGGTCTATTATGAAGCAATGATGGCATCAGGCTCAGCATCTACAATATCTTCTTCGTCCTCTTCTACTACAGGGTGTGCATGAGGTAGAATAGTAGATTTTGAGGATTGTGACTTAGAAAGCAGGGAGCTCGACATTATTTTTTGGAGTGAATTCTAGATTTGTTGTAATCACATTATTTCTTAGTCTTCCCTTTTTTTTTCTTCCAATTTTGGCCTCATATTTGACCTTCTTTGTCACTTTTCCATTTTGAAGGCTAACTCTTCATATTCATTCTTCCATGCTTCTGCTTAATCTTCACCGTGAACTTGTATGCCTCACCGAAGGTTTCTAAATTGAAGATTTTTATCTCCCCCTATATATACCATTGTAGTCCACCATGATATTTGAGAACCTTGTATTTCTCACTTTCTTGGTGCCCAATCTTACAGATAGAGAATGAAAAATGTCAATGTAATCTTGAATAGGTTGTTTCTTACCTTGATGAAGTTGTTGCCACTCTATATATAGATCATCATATGCTCTAATGGGATAGTATTCTTCCTTTACAGCTTCTATGAAATCATCCCAAGTAGGTTCTGCTTCAAGGTCAATATCATTTATACTGAATCTTTTCTTGTACACTTCTCACTAATTTTTGACATGAAATGATGCTTTCAAAATAGCAAAAGTGATCTTCTCTTTATCGATGAATTTATTTACAAAAAAATAGGAAGACAATTGATCTAACCAATTTTCTACTACATCAACATTGATTTTGCCTTCAAATGTAGGGATATCAAAATTCACTTGAACCTTGAAGGGTGTTGAAGCACTAAAAATATGTGGGATTGTAAATGAGGAGCTATAATTTCTCATTGAGATTTGTTAGAGAAATTGGATGAATTATTATAGCATCTACACTTGCTATTGCTAGAGGGCTTCATTCACCATTTTCTTAAAAGGATTGGATGTCGCAGTGTTGTCCACCATTTGAAGTCATTTGAAGCAAACAGGTTGATAATCTATTGGTTCTATTATTTTTTCACCAAAGCTTCTTATAATCTAACCTCATCCTCAAAATCATACACTCTAAAGACAAACCGCTCTGATACCACTGATCTAAAACTCAAAATTCTTGGTTGAAGAATATTTCAAGAACACACAAATAATAATGTTATCTCTAAAAAGAGATATTTTATTGCTCAAAAATGTAAATACAACATATGCAAATCTTTGGGAAGAGATGTCTAATTTATATTTTGGATTACATCTTCATTTATACACATTTTGAAGGTAAGAGGAGGATGTGGAAGGTCACCAATCTCTAGGGAGATTAAGTGTTTTGACTTCCACGATTTATAACAATACAAAATTTGAGGAATTATTATTTTTAGAAACTTACTATTTTTAGATTGCATTACTAAAATTGAAATCTGGGTAACTTTCATTAGCTTTTGTAAGGTGAAAACTTATTAAACAAAAATCATGCCATTAAACCACATTCTCCTTATTCTTAGCTTTTCAATGATTCAAACGGGAGTCAAACAGAGCTATGGTGCAAAATTTATGGCTCCCAAAAGTTTTACCACCAATTAGGGTAGAACCATCACCTGAATTATCACCTAAAATGTTTCTCAGTTCATTCCTCCCTCCCTGAGAAGCAATAGTCCCCATTGTATCAATATTTGTCATCAAGTGTGGTAGTTGTGTTTTGATTTGATTCCTAATGCATACTTGAAATGGACTATGTTTTATGGAGATGTGCTTTATGGAGCTGTGCAAGGCCTAATTATTCACTATTTCTATCTAGCCATCAATCTATGGATGGAAGGCCATGAACTTCTTCAGCTTGGTATCTATTTGCTTTTGTTGTTTTATTGTTTATGTAGTCAAGGTTGTAACATTAGTCCTTTTAGATTTATGTGGCTTGACCACCATGAAAAAAAAAATTGACACTAATCAGGGTGACAGATGTAGAAGGTGTTACCTCTAGTACCCTATAGCATTGTGTTTTAAGAGTGTGGGTGATCCTTCAATTTCTTGATTCATAGATTCCATGTTGATCATATATGAATGGCTAACCAAAAAGTACATCATAAACATCCAGATTGACCACATCACATAAGACCTCATCTTGGAAAGGTTTTATTGCATATGAGAGAAGACATTGGTGGGTGACACTGAGGTTTCTCCCTGGAATCAACCATCCAATACTATATGGCTTTAAATGAGGCTTCATAGATAAATTAATGCTTTTCACAACATTAGCAGAGATTAAATACTTTGACTCCCACTATCAAGAATGAAATGTAGAGGCTTACCTTTCACCCATAACTTAGAGTGAAACAACATTTCCTTGTCATCTAGCATCTCCTTGTGGGTTTGTGATGAAGCAATGATGGAATCGGTCTTAGCATATACAATCTCTTCTTCATCCTTTTTGACTACAGGGTGTGTATGAGGTAGAGTAGTAGATGTTGAGGATTATGACTCAAAAAGCATGGACTTGATGACTCAACATTCTTCTTTGGAGTACATTCTAAATTTATGGTAATCACACCATTTCCTAGTCTTCCCTTCCTTTTGATTCCAATTTTGACCTTGTGTTTGACCTTCTTTATTACTTTTCTATTTTGAAGGTTGACTCTTTGTATTCATTCTTCCATGCTTCTGCTCAATCTTCATTGTGAACTTATATGCCACACCTAGGGTTTCCAAATTGAAGAGTTTCATCTCCCCCCATATATACCATTATGGTCCACCATGATATTTGAGAACCTTGTGTTTCTCACATTTTTGGATGCTCAATCTCGTAGATAGAGAATAAAAAATATTAGTGTAATCTTGAATAGACTATTCCTTAGCAAAGTTGTTGCCACTCTATATACATATCATCATATGCTCCAATGGGGTAGTATTCTTCCTTTACAACTTCTATGAAATCATCCCATGTAGGTTCCACCTCAAGGCCAATATCATCTATACTGAATCTCTTATTGTACACTTCCACCAATTTTTGATAGGCAATGATGTTTTTAAAAGAGTAAAATTGATCTTCTCTTTATCGATGAATTTATTTATAAAAAAATAGGAAGATAATTGATCCAACCAATTTTTTACTGCATCAGCATTGATTTTGCCTTCAAATGCAGGGATATCAAAATTCACCTAAACCTTGAAAGGTGTTAGGGCACTAAACATATGTGGGGCTATAAATGAAGAGCTAAAATTTTCCATCAAGTTTTGTTAGAAAATTTGGGTGAATTGTTGTAGCATCTATGCTTGCTAATATTTGAGGGCTTCATTCATCATTTCTTTAAAAGGATCAAATGTCTTGGTGTTATCTATTATTTGAGGCCATTTGGAGTGAATAGGTGGATAGTCCACTGGTTCTATTATTTTCCACCCAAGCTTATTAGAATCTGACCTCATCCTCAGGATCATACACTCTAAAGACAAATTTCTCTGATACCATTGATCTAAAACTTGAAAGTCTTGGTTGAAGAATATTTCAAGAACACACAAATAATAATGTTATCTCTGAGAAGAGATGTTTTATTGCTCAAAATTTTAGATACAACATATGCCTATCTCTAGAAAGAGATATTTGATTTCCATTTCGAGTTAAATCTTCATTTATACACATTTTAAAGGTAGGAGGAGGATGTGAAAGGTCACCAATCTCAAGGAAGATTAAGTGGTTTGACTTCTAAGATTTACAACAATAAAAATTTTGAGGAATTATTATTTTTAAAAACTTACTATTTTTAGACTACACTACTACAATTAAAATTTGGGGCACTTATCTTAAGTTTTTGGGTATCAAAACCTATCAAGAAAAACTCCTACCATCTCACTATTTTCTCCTCATTCTTAGCTTTCCAATGGTTCAAATGGGGATTCAAACAGAGCTATGGTACAAAAGTTATGGATCCCAACAGTTTTGTCACCAATTGGGATAGAACTGTCACCCGAATTGTCACTTGAAATGTTGTTCAGATCATTTCTCCCTTCTTGAGAAGAAATGGTCCCCATTGCATCGAGATTTGTCATCAAGTGTGATAGTTGTGATTTGATTTGATTCTCGATGCATACTTGAAATGGACTATGTTTTGTGTAGTTGTAATTTATAGAGCTATGTAGGGATTGATTATTCATCATTTCTATCTTACCATTAGTCTATGGGTGGAAGGCCATGAACTTTTTTAGCTTGGTATCTATTTGTTTTTATTGTTGTGTTGTTTGTGTATTCAGGGATGCAATATCAACCCTTTTGGATTTCTATAGCTTGACCACCATGAGAACAATTTTTTTAGCACTAATCACAGAGATAAATGTATAAGGTGGTACCTCTAGTACCATGTAGTGTTGTGTTCAAAGAGTGAGGGTGATCCTTCAAGTTATTGATTCATATATGCCATTTCAATAATACATGAATGATTAACCAAAGAGTACATCGTAAACATCATATAAGACCTCATCTTGGAAAGGTTTTATTGCATATGAGAGAAGAGATTGGTGGGTGACATGGAGATTTTTTTGTGAACTCAACCATCTAATATTATATGGCTTTGGGTGAGGCTTCATGGGAAAATTTAATTTTTTTACAACATTAGCAGAGATTAAATTCTTTGACTCCCATTATCAAGAATGAAATGAAGAGGCTTACCTTTCACCCATAACTTAGAGTAAAACAAAAAAAACTGTCATTTGGCCTCTCCTCATGGGTCTATGATGAAGAAATGATGGCATCAGGCTTAGCATCTACAATCTCTTCTTCATCCTCTTCGACTATAGGGTTTGTATAAGGCAGAGTAGTAGATGTTGAGGATTATGACTCAAAAAGTAGGAACTTGATAGCTCAACATTCTTATTTAGAGTGTGTTCTATATTTGTGGTAATCACACTATTTTTCAATATTCTTTTTCTTTTGCTTCCAATTTTTGCCTCATGTTTGACCTTCTTTATCACTTTTCCATTTTAAAGGTTGACTCTTCGTATTCATTCTTCCATGCTTCTTCTCAATCTTCACCATGAACTTGTATGCCTCATCGAGGGTTTCCAAACTAAAGAGTTCCATCTTCCCCTATATATACCATTGTAGTCCACCACGATATTTGAGAACCTTATGTTTCTCACTTTTTTGGATGTCTAATCTCGTAGATAGATAATGAAAATTGTCAGTGTAATCTTTAATAGACTATTCCTTACATTGACAAATTTATTGCCACTCTATATACAAATCATCATATTCTTTAATGGGGTAGTATTATTCCTTTATATCTTCTATAAAATGATCCTAGGTAGGTTCTGCCTCAAAGTCAATATCATCCATACTGAATCTCTTTTTGTACACTTCCCACCAATTTTTGATAGGCAATGATGCTTTCAAAAGAGCAAAAGTAATCTTCTCTTTATCGGTGAATTTATTTATATAAAAATAGGAAAACATTTTATCTAAATAATTTTCTACTACATCAGCATTGATTTTCTCTTCAAATGTAGGAATATCAAAACTCACCTGAACCTTGAAGGGTATTGGGGCACTGAAAATATGTGGGGTTGCAGATGAGGAGCTAGAATTTTCCATTGAGATTTGTTAGATAATTTAGGTGAATTGTTGTAGCATCTATGCTTACTACTTCTAGAGGTCTTCATTGACATTTCTTTGAAAATATTAGATGTCTTGGTGTTGTCTGCCATTTGAGGTCATTTAGAGTGAATAGGTAGATAGTCTATTGGTTCTATTATTTTCCACCCAAGCTTCTTGTAATCTGACCTCATCTTAAGGATCATACACTCTAAAGACAAACCAATCTAATACCACTGATCTAAAAATCAAAATTATTGGTTGAAGAATATTTCAATAACACACAAATAATAAGGTTATTCTTAGAAGAGATGTTTTATTGCTCAAAATTGTAGATACAACATATGCCTATTTCTGTGAAGAGATGTCTGATTTCTATTTTGGGTTACATATTTATTTATATACATTTTTAAGGTATGAGGAGGATGTGGAAGGTTACCAATCTTGAGGGAGATTAAGTGGTTCAACTTCCATGATTTACAACAATACAAAATTTGAAGAATTACTATTTTTAGAACTTACTATTTTAAGACTACACTACTAAAATTGAAATTTAGGGCACTTCTATTAGGTTTTTAGGGGTAAAAACCCACTGAGTGAATCTCATGCCATCTCACTGCATTCTCCTCATTCTTATCATTCTAATGGTTCAAATGGGGAGTCAAACAGAGCTATGGTGAAAAAGTTATGGCTCCTGGAAGTTCTGCCACCAATTGGGGTAGAATCGTCATCTGAATTGTCGCATGAAATGTTGCTCGGATCATTTTGCCTCTAATTTTTCCTCTGGAATATTTTCTTGATCTAAATTATCTTTTGGTTTTCATACTTTTTTTCTTTGTTATTTTTGTTATAATTCTTATTTTTCCCCTTGTTCCAATGTGGGTTACTTGATTGATGAATCTACAATTGGATCACCACTATGAATAATATTTTGTATTTTATTATTCAAATCCAAACTATTTTTATGATGCCCATGTATTCTATGGCATGAAAAATATTTTTTTAATCTCCTTAGAAGATGTAGAGGAGGTAATTTGATCAACTTGTTTCAAAACATTTCTCTTAGAATCTCACTTGAACTCTTATTAGGCTTTTGCATAGTTTTTGAATCACTAGTTGTAGATGAATTATGTTTTAGCTTCCAATCTTGATTCAAATTATTGTTAGGCATAACATTTTTATATGAAGATACAAATGCATGATTAACACTAGAACATTATGGATTATTGGAATATATGAGTTTATTTTCCAATGATGTGATATTTGAACTAAAATACTACTTTTTATTTTAAAATTCTTTTATTATCCTTCCCATATTTATTATTTCATCTTTAAATGCTTCACGGGCACAAACCCTAGGTACTTTAGATTGAATATGCATACACACACCATTAAGAATAGAAATAGGAGGTGAAGGAGGTTGAGAAAGGATATGGTGGTTACCTTCTTTTGGCACTATAGGATGGGCTAACTTACCTATTGGGATAGTGATATCATAGACCTAGTTACATGGAAAGTAGCTATCACAACCTTGAGGTTTAGGAGGATGAAGAGATTCTTTTTTATCCATTTTAAATTTTCTAAAGACTAAAATAAGAAAAAAATAAGAGAGACATATGAATGGTAAAAAACAATCCAACATGATATTAAATCAAAATTGAATTTGAAACCCTCAGAGGGAAAATTTTTAAAAGGAAACCCTAGGGACAAGACTAAGGCTTATGATAGTCAATAATTAGATGGGTTCACTAATATATTTTATTAATTTCAAGAAAAATAAGAAAATAGATTAAATAATATGACAAATGGTTGTGTAACATTAGACTGTTACATTTATGAAATAAATACTAAAAGTTGATTTGAAACTTGATAAATATGGAAATATACTAAATATGGAAAGTGTAAAAGATAAATTTAACTTAGATAGAAAACTAAGATGCACATTTTTTATAGATCTAAAATTAATTGAGAGACTATGTTAATTTTGTGTTGAACCAAAATAAGATTTGGCACGGTTCTTTCATAATAACACTACAACTAGACAATAGTAGGGGTGTTATTTTCTAAATAGGGTGGCCTTGTCTAGTAGACAATAGGGATCTAAGATTTTTGGGTTATGTCTGCCTTCACCCATTTATTCTATAGACTATGAAAGAAGCTTTTGATATGATAAAGATACCACTAGTAACTCTATCTTTACTTGAAACCTTAGTTCATGGACATAAAAAGATGAATGCAATCACATAATAAAAATGGGTCAACAGTTGAAGTTATGCTTGACTTAACACCCCCTGTGTTGAGCATTGTCCACATACTAATACTCTAAAGAGGGATCAAACTCCATGTATATATCCCATGTTACAGTGGTGTGTGTAAAATTGGTGTAAAATGCTAAATGTTGGTATAACCCTAGTGTGATTAAGTGGTTGAATTATGAATTATGACCTTAGAGGTGTATTTATACTTTAACTTAGGGCCACTAGGGTTTATGTAATTATAATTAGGATAAATATGTAATTTTATCTCAATGTGCAATTATAATTTTGGTGATTTTTAGTGTGAAATCCTCTCATGTGTAAAATGGTTTGAAATGTGATTTTATAGTGGTATTTTTGGAATTCCATTAGATGGGGCTTGCTAAACTTGCAGGATGACCCTTTCTTAACTTTTGAATTATAGAAAATAATCATTATTTTTTGGGAGGACACTACTGACAAGGTGAATAATAGAGGGATGCATTATTATTCATATGGGGCGCTCTTATCCTAGGGGCAAGAGATGTTAAGATAGAGGTATGGTTGAGTGTAAGAAAGAGATATGATGTTGAGGGATCTAGATAGAAACATTATATAACAATTTAGGTTTCTTAAAGGAGTGAGTCATCATGAAAAAATTAAAATAAATGGTTAAAAGGCCCTAGAATAGGTCATGATCTAAGTATGTCAAGAGAGTAATCACAAGTGCATTGTTTTAGCTTAAATGTTAATTAACATGTCCACAACTTTTGATTTTGTTTTACCTATTTTTGAATGTGATATTTACCCATAAACTAAAAATAATTAAAATAATAACAAATATAATTAAATGGTGGATAAGCAATGCAAAATTAGTTTGTCTCTAAAAGGTGATATAAGGCTATTGCCAAATATATATTGCCTTTTTAGATACAATGGTTGATAAACTAAGTATTGCACATAATAACATAATCTAAGAATATATTCATAAATATCCTCATAGGGACCTCATTAAATATATGAAATAAGTTCAAATGTAGCATGAGGTCCACTATTAATTATAAACCAATCTAGGAAAACATCTTGCACTAATAGAAAAGTCTATAAAGACCCACTAGGTAAATAATTAAACTAATCTTCAACATGACTAATCTAGCTTCCAAGAAAAAAATTAAACAATATTGAAGAAAAATTATCATATTTTTTAATATAATTAAAATTTTCAATAAGATGAACATAAGGATCTCTATGGCCATCAAATAATTTGAATTATGATATTAAAAATCCACGTGGAAGGGGAGTATCAATCATATCATGAGAAATAGGTTAAGGTATAGTATTTTAATTAAACCTAGCATTGGGTGATTTGGGTATGGATGCGATGAGGAGTGTGGAGGAGCAGGACGCGTTTGGGGATTCCAAGCGTAGAAGATCAGTAGCAGGCCAGAATGGCGACCGTCCCCTCCCTGGGATGGACTTTAAGGATAAAGAAACCTTGTATGTCAGCGAGTGGGCAAAGATTCACAAGATTAATGGCTGCCTTCCACGTAGCCAAGACCGACCTATTCTAGTTCTTCCCCCATATGCTATAAAGGAGGATGTGTAATACCTATCCTCACATGCTTTAATCTACAAATTTCTGGGAATTCAAATCCCTCTAATGGCTTTGGATGCCTGGATCTGCCGCTCCTAGCAGGTGGAAGGTGATTTTGATGTTATGTTGGCTGGTAACAGTTACTTCATGGTGAATTTCTCCTCTGTGGTTGATCGAAATCAGATTTTTGAAGGAGGCCCATACTTTTATGATCGTATTGGGCTATTTATCAAATCGTGGCATGCGGGTTTTAACTCAGCTGAGGACTTTCCTTCTCGAGTACCTGTGTGGGTTCACCTATCGAAACTCCCTCTAGAATTTTGGTGTGAGGACATCCTGCGCCAGATTGGGGCTATGCTTGGGATGCCAACTGCAATAGCGCACCAATCACTTGACAAAAAGGTAATTACTTACGTCCGTATTTGTGTTGATATTGATTTAAATAACCCTCTACCAAATGCTATGGAAATTTGCTTGGGGTCCGCTTCTTGGCTTCAACAACTAGATTATGAAGCTATTTCCTTCTATTTTCGGTATTGCCATGTGTATGGTCATCTACAGCGTCAATGTCCTCATGCCCCCAGAGGCGCTGATACATCTGATGGGCCACCTAGGACAAGGTCTACTTATGAGGGCAAAGGAAATGGTCAACCAGCAAATTTGGGTATTAGTAAAGCTCAGTCTGATAAAGCAGCAAAAGGGAAGGCTCAGGTGAATTCGGCAAGTCAGGGACAAGGCTCAGAGAAGGCATATGGCCCAGATATGGAGGTTTTCATCCCAGCTCATCGTCGGGCTAAGGGGCATGGGCAGAAATGTCTGAATATGGACCAGCAAGTGGATGCTGGATTTAATCATTTTGAAGCTCTTGACATTATGTCTATTGAAGAGGGATTTCCTCTTAATGATCAGTGTGGGGATCCTGATTTAGAGGAGCGACGTCCTAGTCTCAATGACGCTCAGGATATGATTGTCCAGCAGACCACAGAGGACGTTCTTACCCCTGAGGATGGTGCCCTAATGGTTCTTCCTACTTTACAGGACAAGGAGGTTTGATGGGCAGATTTAGTGAAGGATGGGGGTGCATCCAGTAAGGAGAAGGACACATATTTTGTTCTGGGTCTGATGCAGAGACCATTCAATAAAGCTTCTTTTTTGGCCCCTTCTAAAGCTGGCCACAGGAAGGATCAAGATAAACTCAAACTTAAAGGTGATTTTCTAGTAGAGTCAGGGGTGGTCAAGACCCTGGATGAGCATTTCCCTCACTCTACTTCATGATTGTGCTCTCCTGGAATGCGAGGGGCTTGAATAACACCCCAAGGCAAAAAGCTTCGCGTCAATTGGTGATTGATCACTCTCCAGATATTTTTTGCATCCATGAAACCAAGCTTTCTATGGATTCTTTATTTTCTTGTGTTCCCAATATATGGTTTTTTGGCCAATGGCAATGTGTTGGCGCTATCAGGAATTCCAGGGGTCTCGCCATGGGGTGGGATCCAAGGAAAGTTGTGCCAATTCAATGGATGTCATCCCTTTCAGCTCTCTCAATGGTAACCTCCTCTATTAAAACTGGGGAGCTAATCCTGGTGACTGCAGTATATGCACCTACTAATTTTTCTAGCTAGCTTAGGCTTTGGGAGCATATCTGATACGTCAGAAGTTGCCACCCCTTCCTGTCATGGATTGTTGCTGGGGACTTCAACTCGGTTCTTAGTCTGGATGAGAAGAGTGGCAGATTGATGCAGTTGGGACCCTCCTCTAAGCTCTTCTGGTAGAATATTGAGCTTTTACACCTCTCAGATGTTAAGCCTCTTAATGGCCTCTTCACCTGGAATAATAGGAGAAGTGGGGATGCCTCCATATCTGAGCGTCTAGACAGGTTCCTTGTTTCCTATTTTTGGCTATCTGGGTATATGTTGATCTCTTCTAAAATTATTGACTGGAGAGGCTCTGATCATTGGCCGATCAAGCTCTCCACCAGGCACATTACGACCCCTAAGAAGTCTCCATTCAAATTTCAGTTAATGTGGCTACATGACTCCTCTCTATATGACCTACTGGCTCAATGGTGGAGACAGGGAGCACCTGAGTATGGTACTACGATGTACTCCTTTTCCAAAAAGCTATAGTATGTCAAGATAAAATTAAAATACTGGAACAAGTACTATTTTGGTAACCTTCACACTATGAAGAAAAAGGCACAAAACTAGCTAGATTTTCTTACCAGGCAAATCAGGGACACAGGATTGACAGAAGCTCTCCATGTTGCTGAATCACAAGCGATTACGGACTTAGCGGAATGGGAGCTTCGGGAGGAAATTTATTACAAGCAAAAGGCCCATATTGATTGGCGCTAAGAGGGAGATAGGAATACTGCTTTCTTTCACAACTTAGTGCAGAGTAAGCGTAACAGAAACTCCATTACTTCTCTCATTTCCATGGATGGGACATGGCTGTCCTCTTCCCAAACTATATCCAAGGAAGCTATACGTTACTATTCTGATCTCTTCTCTGCTGATCCTCCCTCAGAAGAGCTGGCTGAAAATATAGTTATAGAGTGCATTCCACCTGTTGTGACTTTGGGAATGAATAATTCTCTCATGCGCCCAATTGGCATGCCAGAATTGGAAGGAGTGGTCTTCAGCTTAAGAAAAGGCAAATCCCCAGGACTTGATGGCTTTCCAACTGAATTTTTTCAGGACTTTTGGGACATTATCAAGCAAGATTTGCTGGAAGTGATTCAAGAATATTATTCCAGGAAAGAGATGCTTAGGGATTTGAACGCTACTTTTTTGGTTCTTATTCCGAAGCAAGAGCAAGCTAACCAACTGGACCTTTTTAGACCCATTGTAGTTTGTAATGTGGTGTATAAAATTATCACCAAGCTCCTAGCATAAATACTTAAGGCCTGTTTTCCCATAGTGATTTCTGAGGAGCAAGGGGGCTTTGTTGCTGGTAAACAGATTCTAGATGGGATGGTAATGGCTTCAGAGGCTATCCATTCTATGAACATTTCTCAGGAGCACGCCATGTTCATTACAATGGACATGGCGAAGGCTTATGATAGGGTGAACTGGGGATTTTTGTGCAAAGTTCTCCTAGCCTTTGGTTTCAGCCAGGATTGGGTTCATTGGACTCTGAGTTGTGTTACCACTCCCTCCTTTTCAGTCCTAATCAATGGTGAACCTACTAAGTTGTTTGGGGCTTCCAGAGGTCTGCGCCAAGGGGACCCGCTCTCTCTGTACCTATTTATTATTTTGGCTGAAGGACTTGGATGGCTCATCAAAGCTCGTGTCTCCCAAAACCTGCTTCATGGATGGCGATGGGGGAATGGCTTATCTATGCTGACTCACCTTCAGTTTGTTGATGACACTGCTCTTGCAGGGAGAGCCTAGATTTGGGAAGCTGAAGCCTTTCGGCTTATCCTTGATACTTATCTTGTTGCTTTGGGTCAGAAAATTAATAATCACAAGTCCTCTCTTTTTTTCTTTCATACTCCAGAAGCCATTCAAAGGAGGATTGCTGATATCCTGAGGTTTCAGATTCAGAGTCTCCCCCTTACTTACTTAGGGGTTCCTATTGTTTTGGGAAGATAGCCACGGCTCTTCTGGCAGAATGTGCTGGATAAAATAAGACAAAAAGTGAACCACTGGACCCATAGGTGGCTTTCCACTGCTGGTAGGGTGATTCTCCTGCAATCCATGATCCAAGCCCTTCCCATATACAGGAGTATGGTTCAGGCTACACCGATGTACTTCCTTAAGGAATTCGATGCTCTCTCCCATCAATTCCTTTGGAATGGTAACCTGTAAGGTACTCACTGGAGCCTTATCAAGTGGGATATCGTCTGTCAGCCTAAGAAGGAGGGGGGCCTTGGCTTGCGCTCAGCTATCTAGTCTAGCCAAGCTCTGGCTGCCAAACTTTATTGGACATGGTGCTCCAGTCAATCTCACCTGTGGGCCAAGATCCTATCCCACAAATACTTTCCTAGGGTTGATCCATCGGATATTGCTAGAATGCCTCTTGAGGGCAGGGGCTCCATGGTGTGGGATACCCTTAAGCACGGAGCTCATCTTGTGAAACAAAGTCTTTTCTAGATTTGCAACAGTGGTACTAAAGCCCTCTTTTGGAGTGACTCTTGGGATGGACAGCCTCCTCTCATTTCCTCTCACCTGCACTTACAAGTTCTCTATGAGTCTTTCATTGATGCTGGATGGAGCACGGTTGCTCATTACAAAGAGGCCTTCAACCTGGGTATGGCAGTTGGTTACAGGTGGAAAAATTCTTCAGACTGGCCGCCGGGGGGATCGATGGAAGAGAGGTTGGAGCTGTCCCAAATTTTGGCCGTTAGAAGATGCAGCTTTTTACAGGGTCATGTTGTCTTGGCTTGGGGAGGCACCCCTTCTAGGCAGTACTCTGTCTCCTTTGGCTACCATGCCTTGACGAAGCAAATTTTTGGAGATATGGATTGCTCTTGGTGGAAACACGTTTGGAATTATTCCTCTTGGCCTAAGTGCAATTTTTTCCTCTGGGTTCTGGCTTATAATAGATGTCTTACTTGGGATAACCTTTGCAAACAAGGCTTTCAAGGACCATCTATATTTTTTTTATGCCGCAGTAATGAAGAGACTACTTCCCATATTTTTTTCCAGTGTTTGTTTGCTAGACAAATTTGGCATATGTGGTGGAGCCTATGGGACTGCCCATGTTGGCACGTGACCTCCTTGATTGATTTTTGGGAGTGGTTGGGCCATTCTTCTACTAAAACCTCTGTTATCTAGGTTGCTTGCCTAATTGGGCCCTCCTTCATTCTATGGAATATCTGGTTGGAGCGAAACAGGAGGATTTTCCATGATAGTTCGCTAGATTCTCAGCTTCTGTGGGGGCAGATTATCAAATCTATTCAAGAGACACTACGCGCTAGGTGTGAAGATGTTAGGGTGATGGATCCTAGGGATGATGCCATCCACTCACGCCTGTTCGTGCCCTCAGCCAGTAGTCTTTCCAGTGCACCTCCTGTGCATTGGGCCTGCATCTCCAGACAACAACAGCAACCTGCCAATTGGTCTGGGCATTAGACGCCCCATGCAGATGGCATTCTTAAGGTGAACACAGACAGCTCCTCTAGGGGGAATCTTGGAGCAGATGGCATAGGAGGAGTGGGATGTGATTGCTCAAGAGAGATCAGGTTTGTTTTCTCGAATTACATTGGCTTCCATACTAACAACCTTATGGAAGCCCAGGCTATTCTTACAGCTGTGCAAAAATGCTGCCAACTAGGTTGGCACAGGATAATATGTGAGGCAGATTCACAAGTAATTATCAATCTACTCAATGGAAGGAATTTTACAAATGTGGATTGGCATTTGGCTTCAGTGGCTAAGCAAATTCTTCAACTTTGCACTTCCTTGGATTCAGTGGTTTTCTAGTACATTCCCCGTGAGTGGAATGGAGTTGCCGACTGTCTGGCCAAATGGGCCTCTGAATACGGTCCGTCTTGGAATATTTTTGACCATATGATGCTTCCCTTGAATCATTCTCAAAAATTGGCTCAACTTGTGAGCCAGGACAAGGATTTGTAATTCTCTTATTTTTTCGCTTTCAATAAATTTTTACCCTTTTAGTTAAAAATATATATATATATAAACCTAGCATTGGGTGACATAAAACAAAGATATATAACATGTACTTATCTTTTTAATTCACTGGTGGCATGCATCATGGTCACTATCTCATGATTAGGGATGATATAAAAATTGTGGGGTTCATTCAAAGGATGAATCTTATTATCAATTTTAAACATGGGTACACTATGAGAGATAGAGGTAGAAGGATGACTTCCATCAAAAAGCACATGAGAATAATTATTTATAGTAGCTAGTTCATAATTTTAGGAATGAAAGAAGGTTTTTGCATAATATGTTATCTAAATTTACATGAATATGGTCATTAATCCTTTTATCACACGTAAAATAAAAATTTGTATCATTCATAACACCCATATTTACTTTTTACATATATTTTTCATTTATATTACAAGGGTCCATATTTATAATATTAACATGAAGTAATCTAGACAAGGGCAAAAACTGTGTTACAAAGAAAAACAAGCCCTAACTAGGAAAGCAATAAGGGAAGCCCTAGAAATTAGAACCAAATCAATCAAAATAAATAACACTAGGGATGATAAGGGAATCAAACCCTAAGTTATATATAATAGTATAATGAGCAAAAAAATATGAAAATCATATTTTTAGGTCAAGGGAAGACATATATATATATATATATATATATATATATATATATATATATATATATATATATATATATATATATATATATATATATATATATATATATATATATATATAAGTGTTTAATGTTCTTATTGATTTAACAATGACATGCTAAGAATAAATAAACTATGGAAAACTAATTCAAATCTATATAAATATAAATATTTGAATGTAAAATATAGAATTTCTAGAATGAAATGTGAGATAAAAATAGAAAATGGGCATAATATATGAAAACTTATCTTGGATATAAATTATTGATGATTGTGCAAGATAACTATGAACGAAAACTAACTGAAAATGCTTGTGAATTATGTCGCATCTAAAAATAAGAATTTAAATTGATATAAGATAAGGCCATACTACAGCCTTGTCTATTTATTATGGTCACATCCTGGTTGACTGTGTGACTTATTTTTTGATATGTGCATGTGTGCCTATCTGTGAGGGTTTACTATTTTACTATGTGTTCCCATTATATGCATAAAATACCAATAAAATACAAAACCTAGTTCCTATATAATAAACATAATTGATATAAAATTTTAAGGGGGAATCGGATAAGGGGAATAACTAAGCTATCCTAAACAATCCTCATGTAATATGAGTGGTGCCTAAATAGCCCCAAATGGTCTCATGCCGATGTAGTTCTCCCTCTTAGAGTGAGTGTGTGAATCTTGACTTTGTTATATAAATACAAATAGATATATTGATTTAAAATCTTGAGAATGAGTGTCCTTGACCTAAAATAAAATATATTCAAACTAGGCCTATGATTGTTATAATGTTTCATAATTATAATTGGAAAAAATAGTGCTCTTTTTCTCAATGTGTAGTATAATTTTTAAGTGATTGTTAAATGATCCAAGTGTCTTCCTTTTGGTAGGCCTTATGTGATTATATAAATTAATCTTTGGAATATTTATTTTATTTTAACTATTCTATTTTTAAAATTGTGAGAGTGGTAATACACAACATCTTAAATTTAAAAATTTACTATTGGGGTACATGTGACAAATATGCATTGGTGGATAAGGTCATAGTGTGTCCCTATTCGACCAAGTGTGGTCTTGTCTCAAAAGGACAAAGACTATTAGAATTAGGCTAATAGGAGTCTATCAGAAGAATAACAATGTTTTAATGATGTTATGTGTGGTTTTAATATAATTTTTAGAGTATTGAATTATCCTGTATAGATTACAAGTTAAAGAAATGGTGAATAAACCAAGTAAGGTTAAGGATGTCAAGATTAGACATTCTCAAGAACTTAACAATTAAATTTTAGTGTCTACATTTTTTCTCACATCATAATAGTGATGAAATGAAGTGAAATTAATATATTAAAGGATATACAAACCTAAATTTATACATGCACTTTATATTTTAATGTGAATCTTGATCATCAAATATGCCTTGATGCAAAACCTATAACAATGCCACTAAAAGTAGTTATTATCCATATTGAAAAATAAAAAATTTGAAACTTAAAATTTTAAATTTTGAAAAAAGAACAATAAAATTATACACTTGAAAAATTATGAAATCAATTTACTCTATAACTTTTGAAAAATGGAGAAGTACATGCCCCTTTATTGAGGCATTTGGAAAAATATTGAATTTATGGTGAATTGGGAGTGATCAAGTCTCAATTTGAAAAAAATGAAATAACTTGAGTTGAAAGATTATATGTTCCAACTCTCATTTGAATATGTATATAAATATATAAATAATTGAATGGATAGAACCACCAAATGTGGTTCACTATAAGAGAAAATGTGCAACCATAGATGTTGAGTGTCCCTAGATTATAATGTATCACACTTGTAAATTGAGACAAATAACACCTCTATAGACAGATCTAGATTCTATTTGAAACTTTGCACCTTTTATAGATTTTTGAACTTGATAAATTTGCACTTGAAAATTTCCATGTAGAAATGTGAACATGAAAGATTATCATGTCCCCTATATTTGTATTGTATTAATATAGAATGACATTTTAAACTTGTAATCATTTGTGAACTATAATTTATAATTGTAGGAATGAGTGAACATACATGTTGTATGCCCCCATAATCTAAAAAATTTGGAATCATGATGTATTTTAAAAATTGTATAATGTTGTAATCACCTAAAAGTGGTATTTGAGTGCTAAGAGTGCTATTTGAGACTATATATCCCTATCTTAGCCCTAGAATTATCCTAGAGCCTATTATCACATTTATCCAGCCTTTGTGTAAGCCACAATCATCCCTAGTCATCCCTAAATTAGTCTTATACCCTTATTTATTGATCCTGGCCTTTCGTGCCTAGTGTTCTACCACTTGGAAAATAGCGCCATAATAATGACACTAGTGCCTGCCTAGTGTTCTACCACTTGGAAAATAGCACCATAATAGTGATACTAGTGCCACATGGAACTAGTGTCCTAAAATGGAACTAATTTCCTTTCCCCTTTTTCATAAATGGATATATTTTCAAATATTTAACTTCTTAGGATCAACCTAGACCTCTTTTAGCACCCACACAAGCAACATAATGGTATAAATACATGACTTGTATCCATATAGCCAATAGATGGAAACCATATGTAAAATAAACATTCAAAATTAGAATAATTTGTGTAAAATTAAGGTTATTAATCCTTATTCTTCCCTAATCTTGCATACTACCACCCACAATGGTCTTAAACTTAGATTACCTAGATTTCTAGTCTCAAGCACATTCAAGGCACTCAAAGCCACTATCATACTAGCTTCACTTGCACTTGTACTTGTAATTAGGTGGGGATAAATACATTAGGCTTGATCCCTCTTAAGAGTATTGGTATGTAAGAAACTCTCATCATAGTGAGGTGTTGAGGATGTCTAGCCTACCCCACTAATAAACACACTTTTTAGCTTGTATCAACAGAATGCCCTAGCAGTATGGAGGATTAGGGATTGCTCACAAAATAAATCAAAATAGGAAATATACAAGGTTTTAAAACTAATGTATATAAGATCAAAACTTATAGATCCAAACACAGGTGCACCTAGAAGCTCAAGATAGTCTTGTACTGAGGACACTACCACCTATATCCAGACACTACCACCACATTTCCAATAATGGCACTACTGTCTAGGAGGAGTTCTAACACTAGGATCATATTTTTTACACTTAGACTAGTGTATACCTCAATTTATATCACCTATATCATCCATATAAATTATTTTACAACTAATTTCTTACTTGTATTATGTATTACTATTTTTAAAAAAGTCAAAGCTAGTCAATTATGTAACAAACTAGTGGTTATATTTATTGCATATTATTACCTTGATTTAGTCTACTCATCTCTTTAACAAACATAGGATTTACACTTGCTAAGTCCTAAAATGTTAAAACAATTGCCATAAAACTAAAATTTTCTCATGAGGACTTGACTTCTCAACGCAAGCCCATTGTAATGTCCTCTTTTTGAGATGAGAAACGTATCTTGAAAATCACTAATATTAAAAGAAAACTGTGAAATATGTGATCATGTAGTATCATATTTGAATATTTTAATTGAATTAGATCATAGTATTTAATATAACATTGCATTGCATATGAAACATGTGTTGGATAGATATAACATTGAAGCACGTAAGCATGATGTGCATGATATGTATCATGACACAAAAGTAAAGTAGAGAATATAAGTAATGCATGATATGAACCATGGTACCATACTAATAATTAAGTAATTTCATTAAATTTTACATAATTTGTATAGAATGTCACACATAAAGTCTAAAGGCCACATACAAGGGACATGTGAATGTCATAGAAATATACAAGGCTAAAGGCCACAAGCAAATGACATGATGATGCCACACAAGTAAGGACATGTAAATTTTATGCACACAAGGCTAAGGGCCACACACAATAAGCAAGAAAAACATACCTTATCATGTGGGAAAGTAAGAATGTAAAAGAAATCATAGAGTAAATAAAACTAGTATGCATCAACCATATGTATCAATGTCATTGTTAGAAAATAACATATTCATATAACACAATGTAAAGTATGAGTTATTTTCAAAAAAATTATATGATATATAGCTCAACATGATTTAGGGGTTTTGGATAGAAACAACATGTTGAAATGTTTAAATAAAATGAAGATATGCTCCCAAATTAGCAAGGTTATTTGGGTAAAAAATGAAACCTGACATCGAAGAGCCATCTAAAACATGTCTTGTATCACACTCAAATACCTCATGAAAAGCAATTTGTTTTTAAAATATGGAATATGTTATCTACTTAAGATAAATATCATATGAAAATAAATAAGATAATAACATTTGACAATGCATGTAGGTCTTAATTTTTTATTTTTTGAAAATCTTTTGATATTTTTTAAAATTTTGTATATTAGAATGTTTTTGAAGTTTGTTTTTGAAGTTTGTTTTTGAAATATTAGAACTTAAGAGAGTTGAAATTACTAAGAAGAGAGATTTCAAAAATCTAAGAAATGAGAGGGACTCAAACAATCCTCAATAAGGTGATAAAGCCTAATGAGAAGGAAGACAAGCAACATGCCCCTAATGTATGTGTAAATGATTCATAGAAATGTAGCAAAAATGATTAATATAGATAAAGATGTACTTTCTCCTCAATGAAAAAAAACTATGTGATCATGTAAGTGCAATGAAAGCCTCGACATGATAAGTATGTCATAGTAATCAAGTGGATTAAGAATTTGAAAATAATGTATGATAATTGTTTTGGATTATTCAAATGAGTTTGAAAATCAAAAAGGCAAGTGCCCAAAGTAAAAAATAAAGCCAAGAGCTAGAATATTACTTGAATAAGGGATATAAGAAGTCATAATGAAGTAAAATAAAATAAGCTATGTACAAAGGGAGATATGGAATTATAATCCAATGATATCATCAATGGGATGCCTATGTATATGCAAAGTATCATTGGGATCATACCAATCTTATGTATTATTATGATCATAATCATCAATGTAATCATCAGTATTGGAGAGCAGTAACTTGTTGGGTTGTGCTTGAAATTTTGATTTGTTATTTTGATTATAGTTTATATTTGTGTATGAGAAACTTAATGCACCATAGATTGGAGTTATTTTTTAATATGTTCATCATTGTTAGGATCATGCATACCATGTTAGACTAAAGAAAGATCATGTGTTATTGGTTAAATAGTAGGAATAGAAGTAATTTATGTCTTGACTTTATCTTTTGGATCTATACATGAAGTAGATATAATGCTTGATCCCTTAGAAACTATATTTGTATCATTAGACATTATAGGAATATGTTGCTTTGAAAATGCCTTAATGAGAGTTTTTTTCAAAAAAATGTTTTAGTGTTTATCTTGAATTTGCTCTTACAACTTTTAGTCTGGCATTTACAATATTTCATTTTCATATTATTATTTTTGTAATCTTATTTTATTTAATTTTGTTTTTTGAATCTTTTCATTTTCTGAACTATCCTTTTGTATCTATATTTTCTCTTTGTGTTCTTTTTGCACTTATTTTTTTAGTAGATGCAATATAAGTGGGTTGCTTAATTGATTTATCTATTATAGGATCACCATTATCAATGATACTTTATATTTTGTTCAATAAAATCCAAATTATTATATTAACAATGCCCATGCATTCTATTATATGCACAATAATATCTTGATCTTCTTAAAAAAGGCATATAAGATAATGCAATCAAGTTATTTGAAAGCATTTCTCTTATAAGCTCACTTGGACTTTTATTGGTATTTTGTATACTTTTGAAGCATTGAATATAGATGTATGTTACTTTTGAAGCACATAATGGATAGATGAAGATACATGATTGACATTAGCATATTCTGGATTCTTTTTATAGTTGTTATTTTCAAGTGATATGATCTTCGAACTGGAATATTAATTTTTCTTTTATAACTCTTTTATTGACTTTCTCATAGTGATGATTTTATCATGAAGGGATTCACAAGCACAAACCCTATATATATATATATATAGGAGGTGTGGGAGGTATAGGCTTTTCCTTTAGATTGAGATATTTATTGATTATAAATGAGTTACATGCTTCTTATTGATTGATATCATGGGAACAATTATTACTATCAAGAGATGTGTTTTCATCATGTGGTAACTCTATGTTAATATTATGACATTGTCGGGCAAGAGTAACATCATGTGAAGATAAGCATGAGGTGGAAGTATAAGAAACATAATAATATATGTTAGAAGGAGTGTCATGGATTTCAATTGTAGCTTTTGATGTGATAAGGGAAGAGGAAAGAAGTTGATCCTCATTGGTTAAAAAAAAGGAAAAGATATGACATGTAGGCTTAATATCCACCAAATTTAAAGGAGAAGACGTAACCTCATGATTATTATAATTCATTTTCATTTCCCAATATATAGAAATATGAATTTATTCATGACATGAATAACATCATCCTTATTTATGCATATGTTATGTAAGTTTATTTTATAAGTGTGAATGTGATAAAGTGCATTAGCAAGGTAGAAAGATCAATTAGGTATACAAGGATAAGGTTCCTCCTTTTAGATGTTAGATGGTAATTTAAGATAGTAGATAGTCATTTTTTGGGTGCTCTTTCTGATTTAGATAATGAGTTATGGAAAAAGGTAAAGGAGGATCCCTAGAAGAATCTAATGGTGCATCCATAGTGGAAGCTAAAGATGAATCCAAAGAGGAGTCTAGAAGTAAATATGAAGAAGGATTTAGAGATGAAATTAAAGAGGAATCTAGAAATGAATTTGAAGAGGAGTTTAAAATTAAATTTGAAGAGGAATGTATAGATGAAACCAAAGAATAATCTAGAGATGAAACCAAAGAAGAATCTAGAGATGAATCTAAAGAGGGATTCAAGAATGAATCAAGAGGGGTATTTTAATCCTCAAGGTCAAATTTTATAGTTGGTTCTATGTATTCAAATTCCCAATATACATCAAGATCATATTATTTATTTATTTATTTCTACATCATCAAAATTAAAATCACCCATATATACTTCTTCCATAAGTTTTTGCTTATTGCAGTTTGTACATTCATCATCATAACTAAAAGGCATAACATAAGTAAAGAATAATTGATCTAGAGGATGAACATTATTATCATATTTACTTTGAGTATGCATGATGTATGCAAGGAATTTGAATATAGTAAATGTAATAAATAAAACACTTAATTCCCTCAATTAATCTTGCATGTACAAAAGAGTTAATGACTATGAAGATAATACAAGAAAATATTAAGGTGTAATGGATGATCTAAGCAAGGGTTTGAATGATTGTGTGGGATATTAAATAAACTTACTTGTTAATAGAATAGTTTTAGACCAATGTTTTAGAGATCCAGATATAGAGGTAAAGTCAAGTCTAGATATCAATGTAATATCTCTGAAGGTATGATGAGAGTAACTTCCCTAGGTGATACGCTTCTCTTAGGTGCACCATAAATTAAATAGATAAAATAGGCTTCCTATGGTATAAACAAATAACCTTAGGTGTTAGAAATACATCATTAGTTATGGGGAAACTAAACTCTATGTTTAGTATTTTACAATGGCTTGAGTATTAGGGCAGTACTACTCACACCATGGTGTTTGTAAAATAGATCACTATTTAGTCAGTAATTATAATCATTAAGTATTTTTACAAATTTCAGAACATATTTGTAAAAAATAATTTTCAAGTAAATGGAAAATAAATTGAAAAAAAAGTATAGAGATCAACAAACTTTAACCCAAGTTCAAAATAAATATCTTTAATGTCAGATGTTATCTAAGGTTAAAATAAAATGATTTCAATGTCAGTAATTATATCTAAGGTTGAAATCAAGTTCTTTAAGTGTCAGATTTATTTCCAAGCTTGAATGTTTTTTTCTTTTAGTATCAAAAATTTATAATTATATGAAATCCTATGAAAAAATCAAGCAAATAAAAAATAGTGTTCCAAATAAAATATAGGTTCACTAGAATGTTTAATGTTTTTTTTTAATTTAAAAATGAAATACTAATAATAAATAAACTATTGAATGTTGATTTAGATTTACATAAATATACAAATATGAAAGTGAAATATAGAAATTTATATAATTGGAATGAGCTAAAAATAGTAACTTTACAATAGATATGAAAACCTAACAAATTGATTTTATGTTGATTGTGTAGGTTAAGTGTTGTTGAAAACTGGTTGTAAGAACCTTTGAATTGTGTGACATCCAAAAATAATAATTTAAACTAAGTTGGGACAAGATCACACTACAACCCTGTCTGTTGATTGTAACCTCATCCTAGTTGACTATGTGACTAATTTTTTGATTTGGGTGTGTGCACTTATCTGTGAAGGTTTATTATTTGACTGTGTCTCGATTTTCCACATATAAGACCTATAAAATACAAAACCCTAGATTCTTCATAATAAACATAATAGATATCAAATGTCAAAGGGGGATCAAAAAATAGTAATAACTAAGCTGTCCTCAAAAAAACCTACGTAATTTAAATGTTGCCTACATAGCCCAAAAGGGCCTTAAGCCAATGTAGTTCTCCCTCCTATAGTGAGAGTGTGAATCTTGAATTTGTTATATAAATACAAATAGATATATTACTTTGAATGCTTGATAATGAGTGCCTTTGACCTACAATAAAATATATTTAGACTTGGATTATGATTTTTAAATGCTTCAAAATTAGAATTAGAAGAAATAGTGCTCTTTTTCTCAATATGTAGTTGAATTTCCAAGTGATTGCTAGATGATCCAAGTGTTTTTTTTTCGGGAGGCTTTGATGTGCTTATATAGAGGAATCTTTGTAATATTTTTGTTAACCAATCTTTCTAAAAATGTGGGAAGGGTAATACATAATGTCTCTAATTTAAAAAATTATTATTGGGTTGCGGGGGGAAATGATGTAATAGTGGACAAGGCCATAGTGTGGCCCTATTTGACCTAGCGTAGTCTTATCTTAAAACGACATATACTAATTGAACTAGGCTGATAGGAGTTTTTAAGTGGAGTAGGAATGTCTGAATGATGTTCTGAGTGGTTATAATATAATTTTTAGAGTAGTGAATGCTCTTTCAAAGATTGTAAGTTAATGGAATGGTGAATAGACCAAGTATGGGTAAGGATGCCAGGATTATACATTGTCAAACAATTAAGATTAAATTTGAGTGTCTACACTAATAAGGAATTAATAAAAATAAATAAGATCTAAAAAATTAGAACTAAAAGATTAAGTTAGACTATAGAGGGAAAAGGGAAATGAGATTTTGAGGTTAAGTAGTTTAGAGAGTGGGTTCACAAAAGTGTTTTGACTATTTAGTGCATAATGGGATTTACACTATGCATAATATGATAAAACTAAGGCATAATATAGATTTATGATGATATACTCATAAACAATAATTAAATATAAACTATGCCTAAAATATCAACTAGAAATACTAAAAATGATCGAACAAGCATTATAAATGGAAAGAAGACTTAAACAAACACGTATAGACACAAAAATATAATTATAAAATTGGCACAAGCTTCTGTAAGTGATTGTTCTATAACCCTAGGAATTTGAATGTGTTTTATTACTGGGTTAGAATCAACTAAAGGTTGATTGTGTGTAGCATGAAATTGGTACAAGGTAGATTGTGTCTTTTGTGCCTTTTTAGGTCTACAACTATCTAGAAAGTGTGCAAATAGATAACAAGCAGGGTTGTAATTTATCTTTTCTGAAATAGTGGTTACAATATCTAATTTGGATTCTTATTTGATCTTGACCTAATCTACCATTATGTCTCAAGAGGAATAAAATATTTAAGGTTAGTTAGCACAAACAACCTATTTAGTTGTAGTTACATATCTCACGTGTTTGGAATCAAGGCTCAATTTAATTCTAGTGCATGTGAGTGAATCCCAAAGTGAGAGATAGGAATTCACCTTCTCTCCCTATATAACAAGTGATACATGAACATTCACTTAGGTATTTTTTTGGCACAAGTATGTAAAAATATAAATCTTTTGAATCAATTGAAGTCTTGAAGATTAGAATTAGAGTCTTGATAATGCACTAGACTTGTAGAAATACTTTTTACTTGTGAATGGTTGTTATTGAAATGCCTCTAGCAGACTTTGTATATATAAAATTATCAAATTTGAATTAAAAATCTATTGGTGCATAAGTCTATATGGAGAAAGAGGGAAACTGACAATCACAAGTCAACACATTGAAAAGAGGAGAGAGAAGTGCAAAGGGCCCACACAAAGCAAAGGGACACAATAAGCAAAGGGCCAATTATATCTAGGATAGAATAGACAAACCACTAATTCTGACTAGATGCAAAAAATATAAAAGAAGGATAAAAGAGGCCTCTAGACATAAAAAATATAAAGAAAAGAAAAAAAATAGCACAAGACCATATGAAAAGGAAAAGAGTGATGAAAAATATTAAAAATATATATTAATAAAATCATAAATTAAACTAATAATCTATATACACAAAACCATACTAAAAAATTATAATAATGGATTTTTTCTTGAGCTTAAGTGTCTATAATAAATTTTATCTCAAGCTAATAACATTTGACAATGCACGTAGGTCTTAATTTTTTATATTTTGAAAATATTTTTATTTTTTTGGACTTTTGACATATATGATTTTTTTTGAAATTTTATTTATTTAAATGTTTTTGAAATTTTTGAAATATTAGAATTTAAAATAGTTGAAAGTACTAAGAAGAAAGGTTTTGAAAATATAAGAAATGGGAGGGATACAAATAATCCTCAACAAGGTGTTAAAGTATAATGAGAAGGAAGGAAAGGAGCATGCCCCTAATGTATGTGTAAATGAGCTATAACAATGTAGCACAAATGATTAATATAGATAATTATGTACTTTCTCCTCAATGGGGGAAAAACTATGTGATCATATAAGTGCAATAGAAGACTTGGCATCATAAGTATGTCATAGTAATCAAGTGGATTGAGCATTTGAAAGCAATGTATGATAATTATTTTGGATTATTCAAATCAGTTTGAAAATCAAAAGGGAAAGTGCCTAAAGTGAAAAATAAATCCAAGAGATAGAATATTTCTTGAATATTCTATATTATTAGGATCATAATCATCAATGCAATCATCATTCATTATTGGAGAGCAGTAACTTGTTGGGTTGTGCTTAAAATTGTAATATTTCATTTTAATTAAATTTTATATTTGTGTATGAGAAACTTAATGCACCATAGATTGGATTTGTTATTTAATATGTTCATCATTTTTAGGATCATGCATACCATGTTAAATTAAAGAAAGATCATGTGTTATTGGTTGAACATTAGGAATATAAGTAATTTGTGTGTTGAATTTATCTTTTGGTTCTATACATGAAGTAGATAATTTTTTTGATTCCTTAGAAACTATATTTGTATCATTAGACTTTGTAGGAATATTTTTCTCTGGAAATGCCTTAATGGGATTTTTTTTTTCAAAAAAATGTTTCTTGCTTATCTTGAATTTGTTCTTCTAACTTTTAGTTTGGCATTTGTTCTTTTTGAAATGTTTCATTTTCATCTTTGTAATCTTGATTACTCTAATTTTATTTTTTGAATATTTTCTTGTTTTGAACTGTCCTTTTGTATCTATATTTGTTCTTTTTCCACTTATTTTTTTAGGAGATGCAATATAATTGGGATGCTCTTTGATTTATCCATTTTAGGATAACCACTATTAATGATACTTTATATTTTATTTTTTAAGACCAAACTATTATATTTACGATGCCCGTGCATTCTATGATATGCACAATAATATCTTGATTTTTTTAAAAGAGGCATATACGGTAATGCAATCAAGTTATTTTGAAGCATTTCTCTTATAATCTCACTTGGAATTTTATGGGTATTTTATATGCTTTTGAAGCATCAATTATAGATGTATGTTTTTTGTGAGGCACATAATGGATAGATGAAGATACATGATTGACACTAACATTATCTAGATTCTTTCTATAGTTGTTATTTTTAAGTGATATGATCTTTGAACTGAAATATTATTTTTTATTTTTTAACTCTTCTATTGACTTTCCCATAATGATCATTTTATCATGAAGGGATTCACAAGCACAAACCCTGTGTATATTTGATTGAATCTGAACACCATAAATAGGAGGTGTGGGAGGGATAGGTTCTTCCTTTAGATTAAGAGATTCATTGATTATAAATGATTTATATGCTTCTTGTTGATTGATATCATGGGAATAATTATTACTATCAAGAGATGTGTTTTCATCATGTGGTAACTATATGTTAATATTATGACATTGTGGGGCAAGAGTAACATCATGTGAAGATAAGAATGAGGTGGAAGTAGAAGAAACATCATAAGATATGTTAGAATGAGTGTCTTGGATTTCAATTGTAGCTTGTGATGTGCTAAGAGAAGAGGAAAGAATTTGATCCTCATCGATTGAAAAAAAGGAAAAGCTATGACATGTAGGCTCAATAGCCACCAAATTTAAAGGAGAAGAGGTAGCATCATGATTATTATAATTCATTTTCACTTCCATAGAAAGATAAATAGGAATTTATTCATGAACAACATAATCCTTCTTTATGCATATTTTATGTGAGTTTATTTTATAAGTGTGAATACGATAAAGTACATTATCAAGGTGGAAAGATCAGTTAGGTGTGCAAGGATAAGATTCCTCCTTTTAGATGTTAGGTGGTAACTTAATATATTAGATAGTAATTTTGAGGATGTTCTTTTTTCTTTAGATAATGAGATATGGAAAAAGGTAAAGGAGGATCCCTAATAGAATCTAAAGGTATATCCATAGTGGAAGCTAAAGATGAATCTAAAGAGGATTCTAGAGTTAACTTTGAAGAGGGATTTAGAGATGAAACCAAAGAGAATCTAGAAATGAATTTGAAAATGATTTTAAAAGTAACTTTGAATATGAATATAGAGATGAAACCAAAGAAGAATATAGAGATGAATCTGAAGAGGGATTCAAGAATGAATCACGAGGGGTATTTTAATCCTCAAGGTCAAATTTGATAGTTGGTTCTATGTATTCACATTCCCAAGATGCATCAAAATCATATTGTTTATTTATTGCTACATCATCAAAATAAAAATCATCCATATATGCTTATTCCATAAGATTTTGCTTAATGTGGTTTGTCCATTCATCATCATAACTAAAAGGCATAACATGAGTAAATAATAGCTGATCTAGAGGATGAGCATCACTATCATATTTACTTTGACTATGCATGATGTATACAAAGAATTTGAATATAGTAGATGTAACAAATAAAACACTTAACACTCTCAAGTAATGGTGCATGTACAAAAGAGCTAATGAATGTGAAGACAATACAAGCAAATATTAAGATATAATGGATGATCTAGGCAAGGGTTTGAATGATTGTGTGGGATCTCAAATTTACTTACTAGTTCATAGAATAGTTTCGAACCAATGTTTTAGAGCTCTAACTATAGAGGCAAAGTCTTGCCTGGAGCTCACTATCCTATCTTTGAAGGTGCGGTGAGAGTAACTTCATTGGGTGATACACACCTCTTAGATGCACCACAAATTAAATGGATAAAATAAACTTCATATGGTATGGATAAAGGACCTTAAGCATTAGCAATACATCTTGAGGTATGGGAAAACTAAACTCTATGTTTAGTATTGTACAATAGTTTGAGTATTAGGGTAGTACCGCTCACACCATGGTGTCTGTAAAATATATCATCATTTAGCCTGTAATGATAGTCACTAAGTAAATTTACAATTTTTAAAACATAGTTGTAAAAAAAAAAGTAAATGGAAAATAAAGAGAACAAAAAGAAAAAAAATTATATCTATAGAGATCAACAAATTTCAACCCAAGTTTGAAATAAATAACTTCAGTGCTAGATGTTATCCAAGGTTAAAATAAAATGATTTCAATGTTAATAATTATCTCTGAGATTGATATCAAGTTATTTAAGTGTCAGATTTATATCCAAGCTTGAAGATTGTTTTCTTTCAGTATCAAAAATTTACATAAATTTGTATGAAATCTTATGAAAAAAATTGAGCAAATAACAAACTGTGTTCTAAATAAAATACGGGTTCACAAGAATGTTTAATGTTCTTTTTTATTTAAAAATAAAATGCTAAGAACAAATAAACTATTGAAAGTTAATTTAGATCTATAGAAATATACAGATCTGAGAGTGAAATATAGAAATTTATAGAATTAAAAATGAGATAAAAAAAGGTATTTTATAATAGATATGAAAACCTAACAAATTGATTTTATGTTGATTGTGTAGGTTGACTATTGTTGGAAACTAATTGTAAGAACCTTTGAATTATGTTGCATTTAAAAATAATAATTTAAATTGAGTTGGAATAAAGTCACACTATGGCCTTGTCTATTGATTACAATCATGTCTTAGTGGACTATGCGACTAATTTTGTGATTTGGGTACGTGCACCTATCTATGAAGGTTTATTATTTGATCGTGTGTCTTGATTTTCCACACAAAAGACCTGTAAAATAGAAAACCCTAGATCCTACGTAATAAATATAATAGATATCAAATGTCAAAAGGGAAATCAAATAATGGAAATAGTTGAGCTATCCTCAAAAAACTCTACATAATTTGAATGCTGCTTACATAGTCCAAAAGGGCCTCAAGTCGATGTATTTTTCCCTCCTAGAGTGAGTGTGTGAATATTGAATTTGATATATAAATGCAACTAGATAGATTGCTTTAAATTCTTGATAATGAGTGACTTTGACCTATGATAAAAGATATTTAGACTTGGCTTATGACTGTTAAAATACTTTAGAATTGGAATGAGAAAAAATAGTGCTCTTTTGTTCAATGTCTAGTTGAATTTCCAAGTGACTGATAGATTATGCAAGCGTCTTCTTTTTGGAAGGCCTTGATGTGCTTATATAGAAGAATATTTGGAATATTTTCATTAATTAATTTTTTTAAAAGTGTGGGAGGGGTAATACACAACATCTCTAATTTTTTTTTTAAATGTTGGGATGCGGGGGAAAATGACACACTAGTGGATAAGGCCATTGTGTGGCCTTATTTGATCTAGCGTAATCTTGTCTTAAAAGGACATATACTGATGGAACTAGGCTAATAGAAGTTTGTAATCAAAGTAGGGATGTCTGAATGATGTTTTGAATGGTTGTAAGAAAATTTTTAGAGTAGTGAATGCTCTTGCAAAGATTGCAAGTTAATGGAATGATGAATAGACTAAATAATGGTAAGGTTGTCGAGATTAGATATTGTCAAATAATTAAAATTAAATTTGAGTGTTTACACTAAAGATGGAACCAATAAGAATAAATAAGATTTGAAAAATCAGAACTAAAATATGAAGTTAGGCTATAGAGGGAAAAAGGAAATGAAATTTTGAGGTTAAGTAGTCTAGAGAGTGGGTTCACAAAAGTGTTTTGACTATTTAGTGCACAATGGGATTTACACTATGCACAACATGCTAAAACTAGGGCACAATATAGATCTATGATGCTACACTTATAAATAATAATCAACTATAAATTATGCCTAAAATATCAACTAGAAATACTAAAAATGATCGAACAAGCACTGTAAATGGAAAGAAGAAGAAAGAAAACTTAAACAAACACATGTAGGCATGGAAACAAAATTCTAGAATTGGCACATGCTTCTATATAAAACCCTAAAATTTGAATGTGTTATATTTCTGAGTCAAAATTAAATAAACGTTGATTGTGTCCCACACAGAATTGGTACATGGTAGATTGTGTCTTTTGTGCCTTTTTAGGTCTGTAATTGTCTAGAAAGTGTGCAAATAGATAACAAGCAGGGTTGTAGTTTGTCTTTTCTAAACTGGTGGTTGAAATATTTGATTTAGATTCTTATTTGATCTTGAACTAATCTGCCACAATGTCGTAAGAGGAATAAAATATGTAAGGTTAATTGGCATAGACAACCTATTTAGTTGTAGCTACATATCTTACATGTTTGGAATCAAGGCTCAATGTAGTTCTAGTGCATGTGAATAATCCCAAAGTGAGAGGTAGGAACTCACCTTCTCTCCCTAGATAATAAGTAATACATAAACATTCACTTAGGTATTTTTTTGGCACAAGTATGTAGAAATATAAATCTTTTGAATTAATTGAAATCTATAAGATCAAAATTAGAGTCTTGATAGTGCACTAGACTTGTAGAAATACTTTTTACTTGTGAATGGTTGTTATTGAAATGCCTCTAGGAGATTTTGTATGTATAAACTTCTCAAGTTTGAATTAAAAACCTAGTGGTGCATAAGTTGATAAGGAGAAATAGGGAAACTAACATCACGAGTCCACACATTGAAAAGAGGAGAGAGAAGCACAAATAGGCCCACATAGAGAAAAGGGACACAATAAGCGAAAGGCCAATTATATCCAGGATAGAATAAATAGACCACTAATTCTGACTAGATACAGAAAATATGAAGGAAGGATTCATTCCTTAGGCTAACCACAAGCCTAGAGGTGATTACATTATGCCACTTGGATGAGGAGAGATTTTACATCTTCTCAAAGGGTGAAAATTTTAGTGACAATAATTTTTGGTATGCCTGATGGGACTCTTGGTCCAAGAATTTGAGAGATTTTTGGTGTTGTCTCGCAATAATCAACCTTTGGAGGTATCTATCAAAGCATCAATGGTGACTCTGAAGATACATCTACTGGTCAAGAAACCTAGGTATTCCTTTTGAAGATTGTTGATAACCAATCCTTATGTTCTTACTTCTTAATGAATTTTCATGCCTGGCCTTGGTGTTGAGTATAATTTCACACAAGTTGGTGAGACTTTCCAAGCTTATGGTATTCCCCATCAATATGATCAAGTTCTTAATCAACCTTGGTGTGATCCTTACCATTCTTGTTATGATACATATCAAATCCCACATGGCCATTATCAGCCTTCTCATGATTCTTACCAGTCCTATAGTTAGCTTTCTACATGTCTTGCTTCTCCTAGTCAACCTATCCACTTTTCCAATCAGTCCATTGTAATTTTCAAGAAGACACTCTTGGGCTACTAAAAGTATGTGTTAGAGCTTGATACTCTAAGGGGATGTGGTCAAGGGGTTCCTCGTCATTCCATCTATCAAGTGAGAAATGCATTTGAGCTAATAAAGAGAGAATGGGCACCTATTGAGAGAGACAATCGACAAAGGGTTACAAGTGAGATGCTTGATGTGAGTGGCCTAGTTTCTTATTTATAGGAGAGGCTAAGAGTTCATGAAAGGCAACCTCACAAAACCTATCAGCCTCCATATCCACTTCCCCAAGTTTACTATCAGCCATATATGACCCCTACTCATGAGCCAAATCAAAGATATCAAAGTCATCCTTTTCGCAATCAGTTGGAGGAGAGAGTTGAAATGAGGAATCTTGTATTTGAAGCTAATCTTGATAGGCAAATTGATTTGGCTAATATGCATATGTTTCAATCCATGTTAGCAACCAAGGAAGTGGATTTCAAGCCCTCACTTCCCTCTCACATTACATCCCCACCACCTCAAGGAGAGACATCTAATCCTTATATCCTAAGTTGGAGTAAGATAGTGGAATCATAGGGAGAGAAAGAAGATAGAAGCATTGTTAAGGAGTGTGAAGTGGAAAATGAAGTTAATCCTTTGTAAGTCCCTTGCACCCTTCCTCAAGATGTTTCTTGTTTTCCATGTTAGCCCTCATACATTCCTTATGCTCATGATGATTCCTATGACCTTCAAGAGAGAATTTTTCAAGGGAACCCAGCAAAGCAAATTGAACATTTAGAGTCAAGGATGAAGTTTCTAAGTCAAGGTGTGATGGAAGGTTTAGATCCAAAGGAAATTCTATGCCTAAACACACCCCATATAACCTCCTTCAAGAGAGTTACCAATCTAATTTTGAGCCCTATGTTCCAACTCCACTAACTACTTCTTGTCCTCATCCCATCACCCTTTACCTTGATGGACCTATGGTGTGGGAACCAAAAGAAGAGAAATTGGTTGAGGAAAATTCAAAATTGTTTCTTGAAGAAAATTAACTCCTTGGCAGCCATATTGGGCTAAATCACCAGATTTCAAGATGCCTAGTCTTGGTATCACTAAAGAGGAGATGGAATATCTTATATCCCTTTACAAATAAGATCAAATTATGATAGCTAAGGTACAATTTGAGATCCCTCAAGAGGTCCTATGTGATGAAGAAGAGGTGAGTTCTTGTGTTGAATCTCCTTATTTGGTTGATAATGAAGAACTATTTTCCTTGTGGCAAAGAAGAAATCTTGGAAGAAGAGCCTATCTTGATAGAATAAAGTGAAGAAGAGCAATCACAATTCATGACTAATCAAGAAGACATCATGAGTGATTATGAGGAAGAGATTACCATGGGGACTCCCCTTGGTGAACAAAAGGACAATTCTCAAGCTTTTGCCTCCATATTTGAGGGGATGTATATCCATAAGGAATGTGGCCAAGATTTGAAGAAAGAGATAAATGAATAAGACTCCATGTCTAATCATGAGGTTGTGGATGATCATTTCAAGATTGAAGAGGTAGTGGTACTAGACGGTAAAGAAGACAAGGATGATTGGCAGCTACAAATGGAATTATTTCAAGAACTTGAAGAGCTTTGCCAAGTTGAGGGCCAAGTGTATGACAAGGTAAAGGAAGAGTCTTACATGGAGGATAATGATCAATATTGGGAATAATTTTAAAATCTCCTTGATGAGCTAGAACAACTTACATCTAAGAGGAAGCCCAATCTTGTTGAGAACACTATGGAAGACAAGAAGGTATGCCTTGTTGAATCACCATTTGAAGATTTAATAGAGGATCCACATGACAAGGTTGAGGCTATTTAGATGTAATAAGAGTTCATTTCTATATCCAACCTATTTTAATCTACCTATTTTTCAATGAAGATCATGCCAATCAAGTTGGTAAACATCCTGAAAAAGTTGGAGGCATCAATACTGAAGGATAAGAGGCTATATGCCTCACTCAATCCATCCTTGTCATGAAGCAAGGAGAGTCTCAAACTTCAATTTTGATCTAGGGGAAGGTATTTTCATTGTTATTTGTACATATTAGTTTGTTATTTTCTTTTCCTATGTGCTTTGAGCACATGTGTGTTTGTGTGTCTTATTATTTCTTTGCTTTGGTGTGCATCATTTGCTTTGTATGGTTGAGGTAGTCAATGGTTGTCTTATCTTGATCAAGCTTATAGTCAATGGTCAAGGTTTTATTGTTTGTCTCATAACTCAGTTGACTCCTAAGCCCAATGGACTTATAAGGCTATTGGTCTAGTTAGTATAGCAGGCATACTACCCCTATGAGTCACTAATTTGTTTACCAAATTTGACTTTTAGGTCAAATTGGGGCACCCCTAGGTAAATACTTTGATTTTTATATTTTTTAAGAGGTATAAATCTTGTTATGGGGTGTATGGTAGTTCATTTGATATTTTTTAATGTTATATTAGCTTTGGTCTTAGTCATGTTAGCTTATTTATCAATTTGAGTCATTTTATGAGCTTTTAGGGGTCATAGATGCAAGTGGCATAGTTACTAGGGTGCCCATGTGTCTTTTTTCCTTGAAAATGTCAAGAGGATCAGATTCCCTATCAGGGATGTTAGTTACACTAGAATATGGTAGGTTCCTTAATTGAAATTCAAGAAAAAACTCAAAAAGAGAGTAAATGGCACTTGTACGACCTTATTGAGAAGTGTGAAATGTGGAAAATGATCTTGAGAAGAATTTTCACCTTAATAAAACTCATTTATACATTTGGTTTTATTTGGAAGTCCCATTTTAAGTCCAAAACTATTTTGCTCATTTCTTGGTTTTCTAGACACATTGAAGTGACCTTTAAGTTTTTGCTCAATACATACAACTTTTGAGGTTTCAGATCAAACACCTTCAGGAGGTTTTATTAAAATAATATCCCTTAATTTTTATGTAAGTATTTTGAATATGGATCAACTATGCTTTATGAACCATTGCTAACACATTGACCTTCAAAATCTACCTGATAATCTATGCACCCCATGGGTTTCACCTTGGTTTGAGCATCTATTTACAATACACATAATGATATTGGTTCCATATGATTTTTAATCTCTATTATCATGCTTTATATTCTTAGTTTCATGTTTGGAAAATATCTCTTGAGATTTTTGGTTCAATTTGTAGGTTGATGTCCTAGGTGCAATGACAATGATTTCCACTACTTGTAGAAGGTTGTATTCTCTTCAAGAGCTTAATATAAAGGGAAAATGATGTTTCATATGTTTAAATATCATAGGGACCACCTAAATTCCATGTTTGGCTTCTTAATTCCATGATTTTACCATACTTTTTACACATGGTCATATTCAGTTAGCTTCTCACTCATTTTCATCTGCATCCATGTTGAATATTCTATACAAAACTTGTTTAGTATGTTCATGATAGTGTATTTTAGGTCTCTATATGTTGAAATGTGTTTAGGAGCAATAATAAATAAGTTACATCCTCCAAATAATGTGAGAAGAAGACTGTTGCAGTCATATACCATACATAACACATAGTCTGCCATTGGAGTGTGCATCTACAGGTGGTTGCAAGGGAGAATCACATTGAATTAAGGATTTTGGAACTATTTTCAAAGCTTCTATTATGAAAATCACCCATTTAGTCAATTGGAATGAGTTTGAGTCTTTTCATGAGGTCTAATCTATACACATTTTCCACTTACATCTACTGCCTACATTATGGAATAACCACCTATAGGTGGCCTCATATAGAGAGATAAGGAGTCCTTGTGTGATGTTGAAACAAGGAATGAAACCACTTTACAAGTTTTCACATGTTAAAGGAAGCCTAACATACATGTTTGAAGTGCTATATGGCCTGGTAAGTTGAGAAACAACTTTTAGTAGGAGAAGATTGTGTTTAGGCCTCCAATCCCTAAATTGGTAGAACATAGGTCTAAGAAGTTTTGTAAGCACCTTAAAACATGCTTACAAGGTGTTAAAAAGAATAAAAATAGGTGAACCATGTTTCCTATAGTGTAGACAAGACTTATGCAGGGTTTGAAGAGATGATGAACAATGGAGATGGGTAATTTTGAGGCTCAAAGTTACTTGAAAAGACACTAATACAGGTAGTATTGTCTATAAGCCTAAGTCCTAAAGAGACATATGGTTGCCAATTAGGAATTGAAAATGAATGAAGGTGATTCCAAATTTTTCAAGGTGACATTTATGATCCAATGACCACCTAAGAGGTTAGGATACTATTTTTGGATCCCTATTCACACCTGAGTCTATACACACGCTCTAAGACATCCACCTACAACAAACAAGCAGGCAGGGATCTAATAAGTTGGATTTCTTGGGACTTGATAAAGAATCAAGGTGAAATAAATGGTCTAAACCAGCCCCTTATGACTTTAAGGAGATATAAATATTTTTTTGAGATCTAAATCTAAGATTAGAACATATAAAGCACCTATAGGTACCTTCCAAAAGGGTAAACACAACTAAAATCTGTGTATATTCAGTGGACAGTCATCATAAAGGGTATAGGTAGGTTAGAGTGATGAAGTGAACATGGAACACTCCCATTAGTATCCTTATCATCTATATAAACCATTGGCCATGATTAAAGGCCTATATAGACCCCTCATGAGCCTAAATGCTTACAAACAACCATTGAAATCACTGTGTTGGCAATAATCAGTGTTAGGTGAGGTTTCTAGGTGTTAGTGTAAATTAAACATTAAGGAATGGATCTCACCATGTATAAATGACCATAGACACTTGAATTAATGTCAAAACATTATATTAAAGGTCTATTTCATACAAACCTCTACCTACAGGGGTATTTCCAAGTGAAAACACAATCATAACAAGAAGCTCAGTCCAGGCTTGCAAGGTGTATGAAAGATGGAAATGGTGTAGCAAACATGTGACCCACATTTTTATCATAATAATTTGGTCTAATGGTACTATATTGATATGAGTTTGAAAAAATAAGAGGGCTCCAAATAGATCAAACACAATTAGTTTGAAGGAACCCTGCATAGTCTGCTTATGAAAAGTCTACCTTGGAAATTGAGGAGGTCTGGGGGTCTAGGTACCTGATCAAGGAGTTAAATATTTCATATAGAATCCTAATAACTTGGATAATATTATCCAAAATTCAAATTTCCTAAAAAAACAAGGGAAGTACCCCCTATTTTGTCTTAGATAGGGGGTACTCCCCTCAATGCAAACTTTGACAGGGTTTGAGGTATATAGCTCAAAGGATGTACCAAAAGTTGATAGAGCCTTGAAGGAGGAATTTAAAAGGTGGAAAACATATAATAAAACATGAAAAACCTTTCAAGTAGGGGATAGACCAAACAAAGTGCTCAAAGCCTTCAAGGTTGCAGGCAAGCCTATATGGCAATTTCATGCATGAGAACCAAATGCAAGACCATTTTCACTTATATCCTTAAGTGAGCTTACCAATTATTTGAATCACATTGACAGAGTCATATTATAGGTGTTCAATCTATTTTAATGTATGGAATACATCAAAAATGTCATTTTAGGCTTAAGCTTGAAACATGCCTACTAGGCAAGGATTAGGCCTATGACCAAATTGAGGGTCTTTCACACGTAGAGAATGAGATGAGATTAGTAACATGTTTATACATGTTTTTTGGGACAATAAATATGTGTAAAAACCATTTAGATGCAAATAGAACCCTGAGAGAGCCAATTTTGGCTTGAAAGCAACCTTAGGCCTACTAGAATGAGAAAAAGAGCTCGATAAGATGATTTAAAGATCTCATATCTTTCATGATGATTTTTATGGGGGCCAAATGAGTTTAGGAGAGTTGACAGGGGTCTTTAAAAATGTTTTTGTGGTTTTTTTTTGTAGATTGGATGTTCCATCTTTATGAATGAAGCTTAAGAGGGTAAACAGGCCTAAAACCCTTGTAGAGACCCGATGATGGAAATGGAGATAGAAAGCTGATATAATGTCATATTTTTCTCATTAAACCTATTGGACCTTATAGAGGACTCAATCAATGTCCCTCACATGGAAACTAGTTGTATTGACTTGTACAGATGGGTTGAGAAACAAGTTATTTTTGACCATTTTTTGTGTTGTGCAAGCTACACGAGGAATTTAAATATGCAGTCAAGTTTGGGAAGAATATTTAGAATTTTTATATCTCTATGTTGTCATTTAATTCCTTGAAGAAACTTCTAATTTTCCAAACTATGTGTTTCAACTCAGCCAGTCAAAACTGGCCTAATGGATAAGATAGTGAGAATGGTAGAAAGCTTCATGTGAGCTAATTTTAAAGCATGAATGATGCCTCTAATTCCATGGAGGGTATTTAAACTTGTCATCCACTCCCTCCCATGTATTTTTATGAATAAATTATGCCAATTTTGAGGCCAAGTGTGTAAGGTGCATGGAAGAGTAGTTTTCTTGATAGTAGATGATGATTGCTCTTTTCCAGGTGATTCAAGATGACCAAGGCTACAACCAATTCATGGAGAGGAATGTATAATGTAATTACACCTCATTCCAATCATCAGACCTAGTACCAATTAGTTATAAGGTTTTTAAATAGAGCTAATCTTGTAGGTAGTGTTTCTGAGCCAGAATGAGGAGTTTCTTGCCACTTTTCTTGAAGTTTATGACTTGGATTGACACTTGTAGCTCTTGCCTTGCATGGTTCATCCAAAATATTATTTTCATGAACAAATAAATGATTTTATTATCTTTATAAGTGTCCTTGTGACCCTTGTACTTCTCTCTTCTTCTCTCTCTCTCTCAAGTTTTATAAGAACTAGCCATTTTGGCCATTATAATCTATGTTTCACCTGAGTATGGCAAAGCCCTGCTCAAATGTATACCTTTTGATCAATAATAATACTAATTTTTACCTTTTTATCAATAAGAATACTAATTTTTACCTTCTCCATTACTATTATTAGTGTGTTCATTTGGAGTATTTGATTTTGAATAAGTGAAGACTATGGATTCCTTAGCATGTTATTTCATTCTATCATCTTTTTGTAGTTGAAAAGTTTCTTCTTGCAGGGCATGTGAAGTATTTTTTAGGACATGTCTAAGATTTAGTGAGTTATCCTTTTCATTAGTGACCTCATAGGCCTCTTTTCTAGTCCTCCTAACTTTGCATATTCATCCATAACCTCACAACGTAACATTGATGTGAGAAGATGAATATTGGAGAAGTGTATGTTCAGTTTGTCCTTTGATTTCAAGTGTGACATATATGTGGTTGGAAGTCATCAATCTATTTGGTGTATCACGTCCTTTAGAATAGTTTATTTTTAGTTATCTCTCCACTTTTTCACCCCCAAGTTTAGTTGTAGTTGTGATCCAAAGTGGTACATCAAGGGAGCTATCCCTATCTAGAGATTTACCTCATTCCTTAGGCTAGCCACAATCCTAGAGGTGATTCCATTGTGCCACTTGGATGAGGGGAGATTTTCCATCTCCTCAAAGGGTTTGAATCCAAGTGATAATAGGTTGATAATTTAATGAAGAATCTATTATCACTTAGATTTTCACTCTTTGAGGAGATGCAAAGCTCTCCTCATCCAAGTGGTGCAATGAAATCACTTCTAAGCTTGTGGGCAACCTAAAGAATGAGGTGAATATTTAGATAGGGCTAGCTCCCTTGATGTACCACTTTGGATTAAAATAAATAATAAAATTGGAGTTTTAAAATGGAGAAGGATAACTTATAAAAAACTAATCTAAGGGAGGTGATACACCAAATAACATGATGACATTGAGACATATGCATATTACACTTGAAATCAAAGGACCAACTAAACATACACTTCTCTAATCTTCATCTTCTCACATCAATGTTACATTGTGAGGTTATGGATGAATGTAAAAAGATAGGAAGACTAGAAAATAGGTCTATGAGGGCAATAATGAATAGGATAGCTCACTAAATCTTAGTCATTTTCTAAAACACTTCACATGCCTTGCAAGAAGAAACTTTCTAATTGCAAATAGATGATAGAATGAAATAATATGCTAAGGAATCCATAGTCTTCACTTATGAAAAATCAAACATTCCAAATGAACACACTAATAAAATTCATGGATGAGGTAAACATCAGTTGTCTTATTGATCAAAAGGTATACATTTTAGCAAGTCTTCACTGTACTCAGGTGGACCATCAAATGCAATGGCCAAAAGGGCTAGTTCTTATAGAACATAAGAGAGTGAGGATAAGAGAAAAGTCAAAGAGTCATATGGAAACTTATTAAGATGATAAAATTAGTTACTTGTGGATGAGAAGATGATGTGGGATGAACCATGCATGTTTAGGAGCTACAAGTGTTAATCTAAGTCATAAACTTCATGAAAAGTGGCAAGAAACTCTTCATTATGGCTCAAAAAAACTCCCTGTATGATTAGCCATATTTAAATGCCTTATAACTAGTTAGGACTAGGTATGATTACTATAATTAGGTTTAAATACACCATACATGACTCTCCATACATTTAATGTAGGCCTAGTCATCTGGAATCACTTAGAAAGGGGCAATCATCATCTACTACCCAAAAAATTGCTCTTCCATGCACCCTACACACTTGACCTCAAAATTGGCATTAGTTTCTCATAAAAATCTAAGGGATGAATTTAATTACACATTTAAAGACCCTCTGTGGCCTTATAATCAACAAAGACACCATAAAAATCCATTCACTTGAAGTTTTCACACTTCTTCCTAGCTTGTCCATTAGGCCAATTTTTATTGGCTAAGTGGAAGCACCTAGTTTGGACATTTATAAGTTTTTTCATGAAATTAAATAACCATAAGGAGTTATATTAAGTCTAAAACTTCCCTCCAAACTTTATTTCACCTTCAAATTCCTCCTGTAGCCTACAAAACACAAAAAATGGTCAAAAATACCTTGTTTCTACCCTATCTATACAAGTCCGTACGACTCATCCTAGTGGGAAGTAGCTTGAACGAGTCCTCAACAACATCTAATCCTTTTTTTGAGAAAAATATTCCATTTTTATGCATTATCTCCTTCATTTTCTACATCAAATCTAGACCAAGGGTTTAAGAGGATTTTAAGTGCATTATACTCTTAAGGTTGGTTTGTAAAGGTTTCACATCCAAGATTCAATCTAATGTCATAAAATATTTGTTTAGGATCATAAATAACTCTTAAAAAATTCTTGAGCGTCCATGTAAATCATCATGAAAGATATGAGTGTCTAAACATATCCTATTGAGCTCTCTTTTCCATTTCCTGTAGGTTTGAGGTTGTCTTGAGACCAAGAGTGGCTTCTTCAAGGTTTTATTTTCATATTAATAACTTTAAAATGTATAATATGACCCAAAAATCATGTTTTGATCCATTTTAGTGGTCATCTAAAGCCAAAAATGAAGTTGACCCCTCTTCTGGATGGTATGCCTAATCTTGCTCAATAGGCCTATTTACACCTTAGGGTTCAAAATGTCTCCTTGATAGGTTACCATGCATTTAAATGGACTACGTACCTCCTATATGACCTCATAAACATGTCTCACTTTATGAAAAATACTCTACTTATGACAGAAGTGAAAATGGCTCTCCAATTGGACCTAGGCCTAACCATGCCCAACTAGATCTGGCTGCAACTTTTGTGATATAGGCCTTTTTATGGTTTTCCTTGCTTCCTATAAGCTAAAAAACATCTGTTATAATTTCATAAACATGACCAATTGGATTATAAATCTCACTAAGAGCTAGAGGTGGAAGTGACATCTCATTTGAATTATATGCCTAAATGTGCCGGATAGACCTACCTATAATTTTGAGGATTTAGGCCATCTTGTTAGAGTTATTTCCTTTTTGAGATGTATTATATGTATATTTTGGTGTTATGAAACCTCAAAAACCTCTCTGAAAGTTTCAAAAAACTCTTTTTTAATCTCTTTACCTCCAATCCCCCAAACTACCAACTAGTGCACCTAGGGGAGTGCCCTCTGTCTAAGACAAAATAGAGTGCACTCCCCTACCTCATCAGACACAAATGAATACTTTATGATATTTTAAAATTAATAAGGGTTATATGTACAAAAAATTGGCCTTTGACTATGTCAATAGATTACTTAACTTCTCAAAATCTCAAAGCAAACTTGTGGAAGAGATGGATTGTATGCAAGGTTCTTTGGTAGACTGTGCATAGCTTTTTTATTTCATCCTTTTTTCATGATTCATGTTGTATAGGATTTTTAAATTTATGGACATAACCATGGATGTTTTTATACTTTCTCACCATTTCAACCTACCTGTAAACCCTTGATAACCCTTACTCAATCGAGCTGAGTTCTCACTATTGACTGTATTCTGCCTTCCAAACATCACCTGTAGGTAATATTTGAATAATTAGGTTTGGAAACGCATTAAATATAATGTGTAAACCTAACCTAATATTTTAAATATGAATATCATACATGTCCTTTCTTGCCTTCACATTTTGGGGTTTGAAAACCTTTAATACCAGTCAAGACTAGTTGACTGTGTTTTTGTTTGGAAAGGGGTCATTTATAGGAAACCCTACGTAGTTTGGACCTTGGAAACATTTAATAAGGTTACCTACCAAATTTTAGGACCATTTAACACCAATTTTACCTATTATCCACCTTGAGCCCAGCCTAAACATCCTTTGAATCACTTCCTCTCAGCTTACCATCCTTCACAGTCATTTATAATGGCTATAGGTGTATATTCCACATGGAGGGGCCCTGTAGGTTTATATAGGGTTAAAAATATCATAAAAAAACTATTCCCAATAGTCTTATGCACATTATTATTCTTCTTCTCAACCAATATTGATAACCCAATACTCAAACTTCTCGTATTTAACCATTGTCACATCATAGTCAGTTATAGCATACTATGATGTTATTTTGGCAAGGCACTTGAAGGTAACCATGCTTGTATTGGGATTTGAAAATTTTGAATGGGATTCTTATAATTTCTTCATACCATGTTATGAATTCAATCATCCATTCCATGCTTTAAGTGAGGCCCTTCATCAGGGGTATTTAACACAACCTACATGCTAACCCTATAGCCAGCCTGTAGGGTCACATTTGCAATGAAAAAGAGACCTGTAGGTACAAATGTGAGGTCAGACATAATGTATCATCTCTTTTTAAGTATTTATAGGTCATAATTTCTCTTTTCAACCTTTTGAAACACTCATACAAGTGGCAAGGTCAAGCTTGCAACCTTGGGTGAAGTAAGTTTCTTTGAGGTCACAATCCTTTAGACATTATTGAAGGAAATCAGTGTCTTGGCAAACAACTTTGAGGTCATAAAAAACCAAACTCTATCAAACTTATACCTTCAAAATTTTCCAAGCTCTTATACCATGTAAGGGATATAATGGATTATAACTCCTAGCAACCTTACTATAGAATCTCAACCAAATGTCAAGGGTCTTTATTTTCTTAGTTTAGAGAAAACATCCCTGTAACCAGTCTTTGATCCTTATAACATATTCTAAACAATTTTTGGTCTTTCACACTTTATATCAGGTCTATTTGGTTAAAGCTTCATGTTATGAACTTAAGTAAAATTTCATCTATTTTTCAAATTCCTTCACAATTGCCCTCAAAATCTTCTACCAATAAATCCTGTAGGTGTGTATTTTGATGCATAGGTAGTGAGTTGAGTATGAACAATTATGCATTATCTTGATCCTATTGTGATTTTATATCCATATCAAAACTTAAAAATCATTCTTCACACCTTAAATCACCTGAAACAAGTGTAAACACCCTCTTTGCAACGTGAAACAAGTGTCATGACACTTGGCTGATTGTGTGTGATAGTCATAGGTAGATTGATTATATGTGTAATATGGGATGGAAAAACATGGATATGATTTAGATAATGAGGTTTCAAGGTGATAGGAACTAGGATGACATTATAAAAATGTAAATGGGACTATCACAACCCTTTGTGACCATTCACAAATAATAGAAATTTAGAAAATAATGAAACCCTACCAACAACACAAAATGGACCAGTCTGCAAACTTGAGGTGATTTTCTCACAAAATTAACTTGAAAAATTAAACCAAGAATGGGCATAATTTGAGGAGGAGGTAAAAATATTTTTACATCAAACTCAACAACTGGTTTGTACATAATTCTCTAAACCAAGGCAAAACTTATAGAATGCACTGATTAGCAAGCAAATTGGGAAGGCCAACTTCTTAGGAATGGTTCATAAAGCTTAGGCAACCATTCCTATGCAAAAAAACATAAAATTGAAGTTGAATAAGTTTAGAATATACCCCTAAAATTATTTTTATTAAAACCCCTTGTGCTAACTGTACCAAGTACAAACCTACAAGTCACTTTTGTTTGCCAAGAAGGGTGAAAAGGGAGTAGAATGGTTTTGAGAAATAAATGACACTTTTAGATCAATCCAAAAATGGAACTAAGCTTCAAGAAGCTGGAGAGGCATTTCCTAACCATTTAAAATGTGGCACACTTCCCAAGGAATCCATACAAGTGCCAAACACTTCTTTTCCTTCAAGAAAACTACCCTTTCTTCTGTATAACCTACCATATTTCAGTTATATCAGTTACTTAAGACCTCTAAGGACACATGGGGTATGAAGTCTAATATAACATCATTTAACATTTATTAACATGTAATACACCCTATGACACTCATATTACACCCCCTATAGACCTAGAATGTCAATTATTTACCTATAGGTGCCCTAATTTGACTTAAAAGTTAAATTTGGTCAACAAATGGGTGACTCATAGGGGTACCATGCTTGCTATACTAACTAGACCAGTAGCCTTATCAGTCCATTGGGATTAAGAGTCATCTAAATTCTAATACAAATAAGGAGAACCTTTTACCATTGTCTTTTTCCAAGACAAGACAACTAATTGACTACCTTAACACCCAAAACAAGGACCCACACCAAATAAAGCAAACAAAATAACAAGACACATTGACACATGTGGTCAAACACATAGGGGAATCAGAGAACAAACTATTATATAAAACTAAAAACCAATCATACCTCCCTTTCCAAGATCAAAGGGAAAGTTCCTTGAATTTCCTTTTGCATGAGATGGATGAGGGTGTCAAGCATGTTGCTCTTTAGATTGAACACTTGATGGACTAGACCTATTCCTTGGAACTTGATTTGACTTGTTATCAAGTGGAACATCTGAAAATAGGTATGTAATTTTGATATCTTTTTTATTGAACATGTTTACATACTTCATGTTGCTGACCACTCTCTTTCTCATGATCGACTTTGATCTTCTTTGCAATGATCTCTTGTTCTTTGAAATATTGAGGCCAATAGAGGTTTGTCTTGACCTCCATAGGCTGATATGGAATTTTCTATTTCTCACTTATGACATGTTATAAAATTTCATCTTGCTCATCTATGACATTTTGAACAATGTCATCTTGTTTACCATCGCTTGTAACTGGCTCTAAAGGAGTTGTAGACCCCTTGAGAGATTTAAAGTCTTTTCAAATGTCTTAGAATCTCTACCATACATCATCATATTCAATTTTATCATCATAATGAAGGGGAAAAACAAGAGATATTCCCTCATCTTCTTCTTTAGATTTTAGTAGGTCCTCTTCCAAGATTTCTTCCTCGTCACAAGGAGTGTATGCTTCATCATCAACCAAACAAGGAGATTCAACACAAGAGCTCACCTCTTCTTCAAAACTTAGGGCCTCTTTAGGGTTTTAAAATTTCACCTTATCTATCATAATCTGATCTTGTTTTTCAAGGGCTGAAATATTTTCAATCTCCTTAGTGATGCCAAGACTAGGCATCTTGAAATCTGGTGACCTAGCCCAATAAGGCTACCAAGGAGTCGCACTTTCTTCAAGTAAGAGTTATAAATTTTCCTAAACCAATTTGTCTTTTTGAGGTCCCCACACCATAGGTCTATCAAAAAAAATGGTAATGGGATGAGGAGAAAAGGAACTAGTTGGTGGAGGTGGAACATAGGGCTCAAAATTAGATTTAGAATGCAAAGTAATAGGTTATTTTGGGAGTTCTTGAGGAAGGGGAGGCAGACCTTGGGATAAAACAACTTGATTTTATTCCTTCCACTTTACATTCACTTCATTCACATATAATTCAACTTGGGAACTATCTTTAAGGAGGTTATATGGGGTGTGTTTATGGATATAATCTTCTTTGGGGTCTAAACCTTCCATCACACCTTGGCTTAGTAACTTCATCCTTGACTCCAACTCTTCAATTTGTTTGGCTAGGTTCTCTTGAAAAGTATTTCTTGAAGATCATATGAATCATCATGAGTATGAATAATACATGAGGTTTGACATGGAACACAATAATATTCATGAGGAAGGGTAGGAGAGACTTGCAAAGGACCAACTCCATTCTCAACTTCACACTCCTCAACAATGCCTCTATCTTCTTTCTTGCTCCATGATTCCACTACCTTGCTCCAGATTAAGCTATTAGGATTATAAGTCTTTTATTGAGGAATGGTGGGAGGTGTTTGCATAGGATCAAGAGTCTTCTCAACTTCACACTCTTTGTCAAGACTTTTCTCTTCTTTCTTTCCCCATGAGTCCACTATCTTACTCCAGCTTTAGATGTTAGGATTAGAGGTCTCTTTTTGAGGTGGTGGAGATGAAATATGAGATGGAAATGAGGGATTGAAATTCAATTCCTTTAATACCAACATGGACTACTGCATATTTATATTATCCAACTCAATCTGCCTATCAAGATTAGCTTCAAACACAAGATTTCTCTTTTCAACTCTCTCTTCCAATTGATGGGAAAATGATGACTTTGATATATTTGATTGGGATCATTAATAGGGGGAAAATATGGTTGATAATACAATTTAGGACATGGATATGAATTATGATAGGTATGGTTAGGTTTCCTTTCATAAACTCCTAGCCTATCCTATAAGGAAGAAACTAGACCACTCACATCAAACATCTCACATGTGAACCTTTGCCAATTAGCTCTCTCAATAGGTACCCAATCTGTTTTAACCAACTCTAATGATTCTCTCACCTTATAAGTGAAATGATTATAAATATATATATCACATAATATTTTTGTGTCAAGATCCAACATGTACCTCTCATAGCCCAAAAGTGTCTTCTTGAAGGTGGAAATAGGTTGGCTTGAGAAGTGACTAGGTTGACTAGGAGGAACAAAACATTAAGGAGGATGATTATAGGACTAATATAATTCATGCATGGGATAAAAATGATCATATTAGGGATGATGAAATTCATATTGAGGTTGATAAAGATCATGACAAGATTGACCAAGGAGTTGTTCATATTGATAGGGAATGACACAAGCTTACATGTCTCACCAACTTGTAGAGAACAAAATTCAACACCAAAGTTAGCCATGAAACTTAATTTAAAGAAATAACATAAAGAAATACACTGATAAATTTTTTAAAAGGATAACCTAGGCTGATTGACTAGTTGATGTATCTTTAGAGTTGCCATTGATGCTTTGATAGATGCCTACAAATGCTGATTATTGAGAGACAACACCAAAAATATCTCAACTTCTTGGCCCAAGGGTCCCATAAAACCTAAAAAAAATTGTTGTCACTTGGATTTTCATCCTTTTCGGAGATGAAAATCTCTCCTCATCCAAGTGGTATAATGGAATCACCTCTAGGATTGTGGGCGGCTTAAGGAATGAGGTGAATCTCTAGATAGGGCTAGCTCCCTTGATGTACGACTTTGGATTGCAACTACTACTAAAATTTGGGTGTGAAAAGGGAGAAATATAACTGAAATAAAACTAATCTAAGGGAGGTGATACAAATAATAACATGATAACATCTAACCATATGCATATTACAATTGAAATTAAAAGACCAATTGAACATACACTTCTCCAATCTTCATCTTCTCACATCAATGCTACATTGTGAGGTTATAGATAAATGTACAAAGATAGGATGAATATAAAAGATTATTATGAGGTTAGTAATGAATATTATATCTCACTAAATCTTATAAATTTCCTAAAACACTTCACATGCCTTGCAAGAAGAAACTTTCCAACTACAAATAGATGATAGAATGAAATAACATGCTAAGGAATCCATATTCTTCACTTATGCAAAATCAAAAATTGCAAATGAAACACAATAATAATAGTAATGGATGAGGTAAAAATTAGTTTTTTAATTAATCAAAATGTATACATTTGATCAGAGCTTCACCATACTCAGGTGGAACATTGAATATAGTGGCCAAAATGGCTAGTTCTTATAGAACTTGAGAGAGAGAGAGAGGAGAAGAGAGAAGCCCAAGGGTCATAAGGACACTTTTTAATCTGATAAAATTGGTTAATTTTGCATGAGGAGAGGATGTGGGACAAGCCATGCAAGGTTAGAAGCTACAAGTGTCAATCCAAGTCATAAAATTTATGAAAAGTGGCAAGAAACTCCTCATTTTGGCTCAAAAAAACTACTTGCATGATTAGCCTTATTTGAACACCTTATAAATAATTGGGAGCAGGTATAATGTTAGGAATAAAGTTTAAGGACATATAAAATTCCTCTCCATGCATTGGTTGTAGGCTTGGTCATCTAGAATCACCTGGAAAGGAGCAATCATCATCTATTGTCCAGAAAACTACTCTTCCATGCACCCTGCACACTTGGCCTCAAAATTGGCATCAATTTCTCATGAAAATACATGGTAGGAAGTAGATGACACCTATAATGACCCTAAATTGATATATAAGCACCAAGGATACCTTAAAAATCCTTTAATTTTAAGTTTTCACACTTCTTTGTAGCTTGTCCATTAGACCAGTTTTGATTCGCTAAGTTGAAGCACCTACTTTGGACATTTATAAGTTTTTTAATGAAATTAAATGACCATATGGAGTTATAAAAAGTCTAAAAATTCAATCCAAACTTGATTTAACCTTCAAACTCCTCTTGTAGCCTGCACAACATAAAAAATGGTCAAAAATATCCTATTTCTACCTTGTGCGTACAAGTCTGTACAACTCATCCTAATGGGAAGTAGTTTGAATAAGTCCTCAACAACATCTAATCATTTTTTTGAGAAAACTATGACATTTTTATGAATTCTTCCTTCATTTTCTACATCGAGTTTAGACCAAGGGTTTAGGAAGGTTTTAAGTGCATTCTACTCTTAAGGTTGGTTCATAAAGGTTTCAAGTCCAACCTTAGATCCAATGCCAAAAAATATTGTTTTAGGATCATAAATAACTCTTTAAAACTTCTTGAGCATTTGTGAAAATTATCATGAAATATATGAGTGTCCAAACATATCCCATCGAGCTTTCTTTTCCATTTCTTGTAGGTCTGAGGTTGTCTTGAGCCCAAGAGTGGCTTCTTCATGGTTTTATTTGCATCTTAAGAAATAAAAATTGTATACTATGACCCAAAAATAATGTTCCAATCCATTTTAGTTTTCATCTAAAGCCAAAATTGATGTTGACCCCTCTTTTGGATGGTAGGCCTAATCTTGCTCAATAGGCATGTTTACACCTTAGGGCTCAAAATGTCTACTTGATAGATTCCACTACATTTGAATATCCTAGGTACCTCCTATATGACCTCATAAAAATGTCTCACTTCATGAAAAATACTCATCTTATGACATAAGTGAAAATGGCTCTCCATTTAGACCTAGGCCTAACCATGAACAACTGGATCTGGCTGAAACTTTTATGCTCTAGGCCTTTTGATGGTTTTCCTTACTTCCCGTTAGCTCAAAAACATCTTTTATACTTTATTAAACATGACCAATTGGATTATAAATCTCACTAAGAGCTAGAGGTGGAAGTGACATCTCATTTGAATTCTAGGCCTAACTGTGCCTAGTAGACCTACCTACAATTTTGAGGGTTTAGGCCATATCATTGGATTTAATTCCTCTATGAGATGTATTATATGTATTTTTAGGTTTTATTAAACCTCCCAAACCTCTCTACAAGTTTCAAATAGATCTTGGTTAGTCTCTTTGCCTCCAATCCCCCAAACTACCAACTAGTGCACCTAGGGGAGTGCCCTCTGTCTAAGACAAAATAGAGGGCACTTCCATACCTCCTCATAAACTCATTAACTTCTCAATATCTCAAAGCAGACTTGTGGAAGAGATGGACTGAATGGAGGGTTCTTTGGTGGACTATGCATAGCTTGTTTATGTCCTCCTTTTTGCATGATTTGTGTTGGATAGGAATTTCAAAGTTATGGAAATCACTATGGATGTGTTTCTACTTTCTCACCATTTCAACCTACCTACAAACCTTTGATAACCCTTACTCAATTGAGCTAAGTTCTCATTGTTGACTATATTCTAGCTTCCAAACATCACTTGTAGGTAATTTTTGCATAATTAGGTTTGTAAAAGCATTAAATATAATGTATAAACATCACCTAATCTTTCCAAGATGAATCTCATCCTTGTCCCTGCTTGCCTTCACATTTGGGGTTTGAAAACCTTCAATACCAGTCAAGACTAGTTGACTGTGTTTTTATTTGGAAAGGGGTCATTTTTAGGAAACCCTACATAGTTTGGAACTTGGAAAAAATTAATGAGGTTACCTACCACATTTTAGGACCATTTAACACCAATGGGACCCATTATCCTCCTTGATCTTGGCCTAAACATCCTTTGAATCACTTCATCTTAGCTTACTGTCCTTCACAGTCATTTATAATGGTTGTAGGTGTATATTCCACATGAAGGGGCCTTATAGGTTTATATAGGGTTCAAAATCTCACAAAATAACTATTAAAAATAGTATTATGCCCATTATTATTCTTCTCCTCAACCAAAATTTATAACCCAATACTCAAACTTCTCATATTTAACCACTATCACATCACAATCAGCTATAACATACTGTGATGTTGTTTTGGCAAGGCACCTAAAGGTAACCATGCTTGTATTAGGACTTGAAAACTTTGAATGAGATTATTATAAGTTATTCATACCATGTTATTACTTTGATCATCCATTCCATGCTTGAATTTAAGCCCTTCATCAGGGGTATTCTACTCAACCTACATGCTAACCCTATAGCCAGCCTGTAGGGTCACATTTGTAATGAAAAGGACACTTGTAGGTACAAATGTGAGCTCAAAAATAATGTATAATCTAATTCGAATGATTTCTAGGTCATAATTTCTATTTTCAACCTTTGGAAACATTCATACAAGTGGCAAGGTCAAGCTTGAAACCTTGGGTGAAGTAAGTTTTTTTGAGGTCACAGTCCTTTAGACAACATTGAAGGGAATCAATGTCTTGGCAAGCAAATTTGAGGTCACAAACTACCAAAATATATCAACCTTCTACCTTAAATTTTTTAAAATCTCTTATACCATGTAAGGGATATAATATTTTTCCATTTATATGCATTATAACTCCTAGCAACCTTACTATAGAATCTCAACCAAATGTCAAGGGTCTTTATTTTTTCAGTTTAGGGAAAACATCCTTGTAACCAGTCTTTGTTCCTTGTAACATATTATACACCCTTTTTGGTATTTAAATATTTATATCAGGTCTATTTTGTTAAATCCTCATGTTATGACTTCAAGGAAGTTTTCATTTATTGTTCAAATTCCTTCACAATTGCCCTCAAAATCCTCTACCAACAAATCTTGTAGGTGTGTATTCTAATGCATAGGTAGTGAGTTCAGTATGAATAGTTTTGCATTGTATTGACCCTCTTGTGAGTTGATATCCATATCAAAAATTCAAAATAATTCTTCACACCTTAAAAAACTTAAAACAAGTGTAAACACCCTCTTTGAAATGTGAAACAAGTGTCATAGCACCTGGCTGACTGTGTGTGATAGTCATAGGCAGATTGATTGTGATGGAAAAATATGGAGATGCTTTGGATAATGAGGTTTTTAGGTGAGAGGAACTAGGATGACCTTTAAAACATGTAAATGGGACTATCACAACCCTATGTGACCATTCACAAAGCATATAAATTTAGAAAATAATGGAAACTTGCCAATAACATAGAATGGACTAGTCTACAAACTTAAGGTGATTTGATCACAAAATCAACTTGAAACATTAAACCAAGAATTATAATCATTTTAGGAGGAGGTAAACATAATTTGACATCAAAATCAACAACTAGTTTGTACATATTTCTTCAAACCAAGGCAAAACCTATAGAGTGCACAACTTAGCAAGCAAATTGGGAAGGTCAAATTCTTAGGAATGGTTCATAAATCTTAAGACACAATTCCTATAAAAAAAAACATAAAATAGAATCTGATTGCGTGTTAAATATACCCCTAAGGTCATTTTTCTTTAAACCCCTTTTGTTGACTGTACCAAGTATAAACCTACAAGTCACTTTTGTTTGCCAAGAAGGGTGAAAAGAAAATAGAATTTTTTTGAGTAAATAATGGCACTTTTAGATCAATCAAAACATGGAACTAAGCTTGGGGAAGTTGAATAGGCACTACCTAGCCATTTTCCGTGTGGCACATTTCCCATGGAGGTCATACAAGTGCCAAACTCTTCTTTTCCTTTAAGAAAACTTCCCTTTCTTCTGCATAACCTACCATATTTCAATTATGTCAGTTACTTAAGACCTTAAAGGAAACATAGGGCATGACATCATCTTTTTTAACCTTCACATTTGCCTAAAAACCCATATAAAGCATTAAATGCACCTTTTTGACCCCTAAAATGACCCAAAATGATAAATGGACATAAAAACTAATTGACCAAGTCTAATATAACATGATTTGACATTAATTAACATGTAATACACCCCTTGACACTCATATTACACCCCATATATACCTATACAGTCAATTTTTTACCTATAAGTTCCCCAATTTGACTTAAAAGTCAAATTTGGTCAACATAATCATTACGAATAAACCAAGTGGTTTCCCCTCTAGAATACATGTGTTGGTTTGTACATGGCACCGCATAAAGGTTTGATATTTCTTGTCATTTTGGCATCATTTTATGGGAAGGTGTCAAGTATTAGAATATTCAAAGGTTGGTTAAGATTTCCTACTCTCATAGAATAAAATTTCTTTCTTTCTTAGAGTAATATTTCTTGCTTTTATAGAATAAAATTTCCTACTTTCATAGAATAAGACTTCATGCTTTCATATAATAAAATTTATCGCTTTCATAGCATAATATTTGTTTCTTTATAGATAAAATTTATTGCTTTAAAAAGTGATTTTTTTTTTTATAAAATCTAAACTTTAAACTTCTAAAAATTAGAATAAGCAAAACAAAGGAATCCCTTTTCAAGCTAACCATGTGTAGGGTAGTATAGAAAAAAATATTTTTTTTAGTAGAAGTGTTTTTATACAGTGTGAGAAAGATTTTTTGGGAAGAAAATTGCCTAAAATATCAAACTTCTCCATGGAAGAAGTTGAGGAATTGTCTACAAAAATAGAGATATCACTTGCAGCAACTGAAACTTTAAAAAAGACAACTATAGTTTATTTATGTTGGGCTATTTGAAGCATAAGAAGAAACATCTAAAGAGTTCTTGGTTGAACTAGTAAAATAATCCAAGAACAAGGGACAAGAGGATCTTCATACCCCTGAGAAGGACATATTTGCACCATTCCAAAGGGTGCCTATTTGGACACTCTACACTTAGGAATTTAATATTCAACTCCCTCCGCCCTCACCTAAACTCCTCTCTAAAAGAGAACTTATAACCTTTCTACCCCCCAAAAAAACTACATAAATTACTAAAAACACTGACCCAAATTAAAAATAAATCCTTGTTGAGCTTCTAGAAGAGTTTATAATAAATCATATTCTGTCACCCCTAGTCAGGAGGTTTTCCTATCTCTTGAATAATCCTAAAGCCACTATTCATTACTCACCTTGGGCTCAATTTGACAAAGGATTTGAAGAGTGGGTGGTACAAATATCTAGTTTAAAAGTAGTCCAAAATATCATGGGAGACCATTAAGGAGAAAAATGTGAGGCCATAACCTTTGAGTTTCCCATCAATACTCTTGTGGGTAATGCACCCATGAAAAATATTCCTCTCTCTACTTTGCCCAACTTAAGAGGAATAGCTAGTGAAGATCCTGTTGTATTTATCTTTGAGTTGTATGTCCTATGTTGTAGATATGACTACAACCAAGATGCTCAAAAGGTGAAATTATTTCCATCCACTCTCGAGGACACAACCTTTAGATGGTTTATAAGGTTTAGGAGAGATGCAATCTCCACTTGACAATAGATGAAGGATAAATTCCTCTCAAAGTACCAGGTATACTGTAAAGAAAGGGACTCCATAAGAAATGAAATATTCTAGTTGTCATAAAATGAAGATGAACCACTGGAAGATTACTTAAAAATATTTATGTTTAACGAATCTAAACAAACCATGTTGGATAAAGAATACATAAAACTAGTATTCTTGAAGGGAATCAGGATAGAAGGTCTCAAAGTATTGGATGTAATGAGTAGTAGAGACATATGAGGGATGCCATTTGAATAAATCACTCTATTATGCATAAATTACTCAAGTTCAATGATGAATAAGCTCATAACAATCAAAATTCATCACTATCATCATCTAAATATACGAATAGACTTTTAAGGATGGAAGTAATTAATCTACTACAAGACATGGAACATGACATCTTCACTCACTTGGATACATTACACACATGGAGGAAGCAAGAAGAATAAAAAAAAGCCTTGACTGTATACTATTAGGATTTTCATAAAAAGAAAACTGATTGTAAATGTCATGCTATTGATGTCAAAGTAGGAAGTATAGCAGATGCATGAAGATACTAATGCATTGGTGCTTCATGTCATTAGAGGATATGGAAAGCATATATTTCATGTAGCCTAAAAAAAACTATGGTCACACAGACCATAAAATTTAGGTATGCCATTTAGTTCTTCATATTTTAATTCATAATTTTGTATTCCTCTTAATTGGTATGCATCTATTCCTTGAAATCAATCACACCAACCATAACCCCAAAACCAAAATTGTCATTGAAAAAATACTCAATCCCAAACCAAATAGCATAAATTTTAACAATAACCATGGAAACTAAAAAATAATAATTAGTAATGGAAGCCACGTGCTAACCAATGGCAATAGTCATTGTGAGGAAATCAACCTTGGCTTGCTAAAAATACTCCCTTTCAACAACTCCCACAACCTCATCTGTATCAAAAACCAACATTAATGTCAATCAATCCCAATCCACCTCCACCTAGAGCTCCATAATTACCTACCCAACTTGTACCCAATCCAAAAATAATTTGGTTCAATTGGCATACAATAATGATATGATAAATTACTCCACTTATTCAATAAAATTCAACAACATTCAACTTTGTTCAAGAAAGACTTTCCCAAATTCCACTTCACCCATAATAAAATAACCTCTTGAAGAGGTTCCCAACACACAAACTCACTCACAATCATGCAATAATTGTTCCACTCTTGAACCTAACACATCCACCAAATAAGTAATGCCAAAGAATCCTCCTTTTTTGGAAAGACTGAATCTTCAAGAACAAGAGCCATAATAAAAGTTTGATTACGTAGATTAGCTAAAGAATGTTTGTGTCAGAATTTATTTATTTTGAGAATTTAATGATGTTCCCATCTATACTAAATTTGTCTGAGCTCTCTAGTTTAAGAAACTTGGTAAAAAATAGTAAGATCCCAAGATTATCCATGTGGTTGGATAACTTGCAAAGATCATGTTAGCCAACATTATCACAAAAAAGTCCTTTGACATAGGCAAATTGGTTGTTGATGTCTACATCAATGACACCCTTATTCAATGTATTTTAATTAATTTATGAACAACCATTAATGTCATGACCAAAGAAACTATGAGGAAACTTAGAATTAAAATAGTTTGTGAAGCACTCATTGTTAATTAGATGGTAGACCATTCAATTATAGAACCTAAAAAGAGTCATAAAAGACATTGTTATCATAGTAGATTCATGAGAGTATGATTTCATGATATTACAACCTAAAGAAAACCTAGGTAGAAAACCATTTTATCTTAGGTAGACATTAGTTTGCTATAGTTGATGTATTAATTAGTTTCAGGTCACGAAACATTCTCATTTCCATTAGAAATGCCACAAAGAAATTAGTTTCATTTCCACCAGCTCAAACTTTATCCGAGGGAAAACAATTTATGTGGATATAAGTTGAGGATGATAACCAAGCTCCAGTTTAAACCCTTTTCACCATTAAAATCTGCCATACATTACAAACACAAGAGGAAGATACATTCACTTCTAATGTCATACAAAATATTTATACAACTAACCAACATGTAGATAATATCCTCGAATGCACACATTATCTGCTTAACAATATATTCCTAGTATAAGATTCCTCAAGCACAAGGGAGGATATCAATAAATTCCATCACCTCTCACCACACCCTTGCTATCTTAGTACTCTTATAGGGAATATTAATTTTATGAAAACCCTATTAAAATAAGTAGATATACTATCAGGAAGACCCCTTAATATCAAAAATAAACTAAATCCCTAATAATAAACCCAACTAGTCACCGTGCTACAAAAACATAAAACAATGTTTACATGGGGTTACCATGATATGTGAGGAATATAACCAAATTTATACACTCACCATATATACATTAAGAAAGAGTGCAAATCCATTAGGTAAACACAATGAAAAGTAAACCTTATTATCCAAGAAATTGTAAAAACAAAATTACAAAAACTCCTAGATGTAGGATTTATACACCCTATCTCTGATAGACAGTGGGTATGTCCACTTGTCATTATCTTGAAGAAGCATTGTAAATGGTGCATATATGTGAAATATAGAGAGTTAAAGACTTCCACAAGGAAATAACATCTCCCCCTCCCATTCATTTACTAGGTTTTTGACACTCACTATGGAAAGAAATATTTCTCTTTCCTTAAAGGTTGGTTTGGAAGGGGTATGCTCAAGTGGAAGGTATTTATTTTGAAGAAACCTTTTCCACTGTTGAGAGATTAGAAGCCATTATAATGTTTTTGGCATATTATAGTTTTAAGAAATTCAAAATTTATCAAATAGATGTGTAATCTAATTTTCTAAATGGTAAGTTAGAGGAAGAAGTATTTATTGAACAATTGAAAGGTTTCCTTCTATCAGAAAACAAGGACTATGTGTGAAAATTGAAGAAGACACTGTATGAGATAAAGCAAGCCCTTAGAGCTTGGTATTCAAGGCTTGATAAATATCTACAAGAATAAAGTTTTAAAAGGAGAGCTGTTAATAGTAATATCTATATCAATACTGAAAGTGAGAATCAGTTGATTGTTGTGGTATATGTGGATGATATCATTTTTGGAGGAGATAATGAATGAATGTCCCAAGCATTTGTTAAAGATATGCAAAAGGAGTTTGAAAAGTCCATGTTGGGTGAGTTGTCATTTTTATTTGTTTGCAAGTTTCTCAATCTAACAAAGGAATATTTATTTCCCAAACCAAGTATATAAAGGAGATGTTGAAGAAGTCTAGAATGGAAGATTGCACCCCTGTTAGCACATCCATAGTTACAAGATGCAAGTTGAGTAAAGATAATGAATCTCCTAAAGTGAATCAAACACTTTATAGATCCATGATTGGCATCTTGTTATACACCATGGCATCAAGGCTAGACATCATGCAAGTTGTAGGCTTGGTAGCATGTCTTCAAGCAGCCCATATGAAACACATGTGCAAGTGATCAGAAGGATATTAAAATATATAAAAAAACACTTTGGATTATGGCTTGTCATATCCAAGAGGTGAATATTTCACACTAACAACATACACAGATGTAGATTGGGTAGGAAGTGTTGATGATAGAAAGAATAAAAGTGGAGGAACATTGTTTCTTGGAAAAAAATATGGTGTCATGGCTAAGCAAAAGTGGTCTACCATTTATTTATCTACGACTAAAGTAAAATACATAGCAATAGTGTCTTATTGTACATAAGTACTTTGGATGAATCAAACTTTGAAATATTTTAAGATAGAATATGAACATCCAATCTTAATACTCTATGATAACACTAGTGTAATAAACATTTTTAAGAATCCGATTATGCATTCTAGAATTAAAAACATTCTAATCAAGTAGCACTTCTTGAGAGAACAGGTTGTAGATCAACAAGTAAATATGGAGTACGTTACCGTAAAGGAACATATAGTATATATCTTCAAAAATCCCCTCCTAAAATAAACTTTTGAGTTTTTAAGGCATAAATTGTGAGTGATCCATTCTTCATCTAGTCATTAAATCGGTCAAGAGAAGCATGGATTAAGGGGGAGATAATCATTGAATTGTTCAAATCCATAGATATTTTGGTGATATACATTGTGATTGTGTTGTATGTCTCTTTGTCATTGATGTTAAAGGGGGAGAATTAAAGAAAGGGGAAACAAAGGAGGAGAACTAGAAAGGGGGAGTTCATATACTATTTTTCTACAAGATTGCCATCAATGACAAAGGGGAAGATTATTGGAATATTGTAATTAATGTCAAAGGAATTGTAATTTATGTCAATGGAATTTCCAATGGAATTATCAATATAAATATCAACATAATTGTCAACGGAAATGTCAAAATAAATATCAACAGAAATGTAAACAAAAATGTCAATAGACACATATTTTGGTGAAGAGGTGCCTCTTGGATGGGACACCTCCTTTGTGAAGAGCCTTTAGAGGATACATAAGGTAGATAGAAGCTTGGAAAACATATGAGAAATAATTATTTCCATCATTCAAGCATCAACATATTTTTGTGGAGAAGAAGAAGAGGAGATTGAATTTGCCATCATTCATTGATGAAGCAACAATAGTAAGGTGGAATATTGTTTTAGTGGAGGTCAGTGCCTCAGAACAAAGAGATTGGTGTCTCTTGCTAAGTTGGTGATTAGTGGTGGGGATTGATGTCTCCAAGTAGGTTAGTTCCTATGAAATTTTGTAAAAGGATTGTTGTTTTATGGCTAGATTTAGATGGTAGATCCAAGCAAATCTGCTTTGTGGTTTTTATTGAGAGAGGGTTTCCACATAAATATTTTGTTTATTAATTATTAGAGCTTGTGTGAATTATTTATTTGTGAACATTAATTTATGAAATTCAAAGTTTTATTATACACTAATTCACCACCCCTTCACTGTATTGTGTGCTTAACACTATAACCACAATAAGAATGTTGTTGGAAATAGAGTTATAGAGTCACACCATGTCCAAATAGTGTAAACACCATCTACTCAACAAGCTCCACATTCTCAACCAACTCCATATTCCCAACCAACTCTATATAACCAAATAACACCATTTATGAAACTAATTCCATAGGCTCAACCAGTTCCATAAATGCATCAAATTTTATGTATGCAAGCATTACTGCCTCCTCCATTGTAAACACCTCATCAAAGAAGAAAATTTAAGGATAGAGTATTTAGTGATCTGGGAGAATCAATTAAGTCAATATTCAAAAAATTATCCACTACTAATATGATTAGTTGGTCCATGCTAAAGTCATTCCTTAAAGGTGTTCTTTTCCCTAATTGGTATAAAGATCATGAATTTTATGACTAAAACTGAGTTAAAGGCCATTTTATATGTCGATGTGTGTAATTAAGGCATCTCATTCAAAACATGTTGGAAAATGGAGAGATTGAGTTGGATAACATGGATTCTACTTCTAATCAAAACCTGTGTATTTACTGAGACCCTTTTCCACAACATAATGAACCAATCAAAATCAACAAACATGAAGGCCACCTCTACAAAAAAAATAATAGTACCAATATCAATAACAACAACAACAGAATAGTCAGAACCAAGGTCAAAACAACCCATCTAACCAAGAGGCCTATCACACTATCGCATATGACTATAATAAAGTTGTGGGCTCTATTACAAGTGATCATATAACTACTATCAAAATCAACCCTAGACCAAGTGTTAACAGATCAAGAACATTACCTAATAATGCCTATCAACTTCCCTATGTCAATAATCCTCCTTTGACCTATGGCTATACCCAAGCATAAAAAGAATCTATAATTACCATCCCAATCCCTTCTCTTTCTTCCTCTAGTTATAATGGCCTTTTACCAAATCTAAATCATGAAATTGCAAGTCGATGGACTAAAGTCACCATTCTAGGACTATAGCCACCTTCTACCAATGAGCCCATATAGTCCACTATACTAGCTAAGAGTACACCACTTACCAATGTTAAGGAGAAAATGTATGATATTATGGAGCAACTACAAAAGATGGCCACACAAATCTCTATTTTGGATTTGTTGTGTACAACTATCATCCATAAAAATATCCTCATAGAACTCTTGAGCCAATTCCAAGTACCAAATGACATCACACCATAAAAATTCCAAGCTTTGGTTAGACACCTAGCCCCAGGCCAATGATTGACCTTTGACCAAAGTGATATGTCATCTTTAGGCCCTCTCCATAATAACCCATTGTATATTGAAGTTGTCATAATGCAACACATAGTTAAGCATGTCCATAGATAATGGATCAAACATCAATATTGTGTCTCTATAGTTGGTCAAACATCTAGGATATACAACAACAAATATTTAATTGAGGAAAATTACCATCAAATCCTAGGACAATGAAGAACATGAATCATAGGGGATGTTTTGTTTAGTATTTATCATTAGGCCCTTGACCCATGGCACACTTTGCCATGTGATTGACCTAGATTTATCACACAACTTACTTTTGTCTGACCTTGGATACATGAAATCTAGGCAATAACTTCCACATTACATCAGTGTATTAAGTTCTCCCATTCTAGGATGGAGGTAACTATCATTTTCGACCTACAACCATACCAAATTTGTAAATATTTGGAGGTTGAGTATGAAATTTATAATTAATATTTTAGCCTAGATCCTAAGCCTAAGAAAGATAAATACCTACCTATTGAATTTTCAGATTATAATTATATAGATCATGATAGCCTGGCTTCTACTTCCTCTACTCCCCTTCCTAAAATATCAAACCATTTTATCATCTCTAACAAAGACCTAGGAGAATACCTCATGCATAATGCATTACATATAGCTAATCTTCCATAGGCCCCTAAATGCCATGGAAGACCCAAATCCAAGGCTATTTTCATGGAATGTAAAAAAAAAGCTTAACAGTCAAATGCCTATTATTTTCACACTAGCTAATAGCCAAGAACAAGACTCACTTGCCAAATATGATTCATGGCTATACAATGATGAATTGGATAAATGATACCAAATAAAAAATTATCCCATCCCTAATTGGATCATGGATAATCAAGCTTATGAAGGCAGAGGCCTGAGGGTAGCTCAACAAGGTACTCTTGAACCAATTTCCATAACTAAGTACAAGGGAACTCATAGTATTGGATTTAAACCACCTAGAAGTGACCCTACATATCGTATCCATGTTCCTACATCGATGAGTAGCGATGATGATGCTAACAACAATGTAGAGTCTTATTATAACATTTATGATGACTTAAATAATACCAAACTATTTAACCCCATGCCATTTGTACCATCACTCTTGTTATCCATCCTTTACCACTTTTACTTCATCAGCCATAACTCATCGATTGGGACAAAAAAAATCCACAATATCACTTGATGAGTTCAAGAATGATGAGACTATTTGTGACTTTCTAGGGTTTAGAGACTGAATTCCACTAGGAGATCATAAATAAGGCTTCTCTATCAAATTGGATCTTGATGCCTATTTTAGAGATCAGATGAACTTCCTTTGCCAAAAAGAAAAAGAAAATCAAACATTGAGGACCAAAAGTGAAAACCTCTTTGAGGTGTTTTTGGACTAGGGTAAAAGTAAAGAAAAAGGCTAGTCTCTTGGTGAAACTTATTTCAGGTGCCATTAAATGGGGATGTTCACCCTTGTTCAGATAAAGTCTCAGATTGCACCAAGGCCACAATCATATTTAGATCTAAAACCAATGAAGAACAATATGATTTTTATAGATTATTCAAGAATGTCTCAAGGTATTTGTTACATGGCCCTTGCCACCATTAGAAGATTATGATTCATCTTGTTTGGGAGAATTAGATGAACTAGTCTGACCAGAGGACTTTGATATTACCAACCAATTTACATCTTTGCTGAATCTCCTAGAAGATGGTTTTACACTTCTCTTGGAGAACGCTTTTGAGGTAAACATTGAACACCGATCGATCCAAAGTGGATCAAACTAGGTGCATCCCTCATTAAGGAGGAACATGAAGTCCTTACAACACTCCTTTGGGAGTTCATAAATTTTTTTGCATGGGTTTATTCTGACATGCTAGGTTTGGACCCCACCTTGGTTGTACATCATCTTGTTGTACATATTGATGCCAAATTATTCAAGTAAAAACTAAGTAAAATGCATCCTTGCATTGTTGTTTTTGTCAAGAAAGAATTGGAGAAACTATTATATGTAACATGCATTCCTCCAATTAGTTACTTAGAGTGGATATCCTATGCTAGTCAGTAAAAAGCTAAAAGGTGTAAGATTATGTAATGATTTTCATGATAGTAATAAGGCCTACCCAAAATATGACTTTCCTCTTCTGAATATTGACATGATTATTGACTCCACAGTTGGGTATGAAATGCTTTACCTCATGGAAGATTTCTTAGGTTATAATCAAATCAAGATCATACTAGAAGACCAACATAAGACAACATTCACCACTCCTTGGGGAATGTTTTGCTATTAGGTCATGCTTTTTAGCTTCAATAATGTAAAGGTAACATACTAATGGGATATGATGGTAATTTTTCATGATATGATTCATGATATAGTAGAGGACTATTTCGATGACATACTATGTAAAACCAAGACTTGTGCCAAACATCTAGCTATGCTTCACAATATTTTTGAATGACATTAGGAGTATAAGGTTAGACTCAATCCTAAAAAGTACATCTTTGGCATAACTTTTGGCACATTATTAGGCTTCATTAACTCTCACACATGCACTAAATTTGACCCAACCAAAGTTAAGGCCATTATCGAGATGCCATCACCATCTACTTTAAAACATCTCCATAGTTTGTAGTGCAAGATACAATCAATTAGATGCTTCAGATCACAATTGGCCAATAAGTGCCATTTATTTACACATTTGATTAAAAAGGCCATTGATTTTTTGTAGAATGCAAATTTTCATAAATCCTTTGACTACTTGAAATAATATTTGGTCAATCCACCTATTTTGTTGCCACTTATGCCAAACAGATCATTGTTACTTTAATCCTTACAACTGAAAATACCTTGGGGGCACTGAAAATCTCATTCCCAAGTCCTTCCATATCATCTTTCCTTATACCAATAACATGGCTAAGTATGAAGCACTAATTGTAGGGCTTCATCTAGAAGTATAATGGACCATTCAATATCTAATAATTTATAAATATTCATAGCTTATCATTAATCAAGTCACATACCAATTCCTGACCAAGGATGACAAGATGGTACCTTATAAGACCATGGTGGACACTTTAAAACAATAGATTGCCCACCTTCATTTTGAACAAATATCTTAGGATAGTAATAGACTAATAGATGTCATGGATACTAGTTGTTCTAAGATTTACATCATAGATAAGCAAGAGATTATTAGTTCCTTGTTGAACATCTTCTAACGCCTGCTCATGAACCCTCAGTCATTGAGATGATCTGTGATATCATTGGTCTTAATTCGACCTAGTATTATGAATTATATAATTACCTTCACGACCAAGTTCTTCCACTAGAGATTTTCCATAAATAATAAAAGGCCTTCACCCATGAAGCCTCTCATTATACCTTACTTAGACCTATGCTCTATTATAGAAATTTTGATGGAACTCTGCTTCACTGTTTAACCTTGAAAGAATCTGGACTAACATTGAGGGAAGGACATGAAGGGGTTTATGGGGCCCACACCTATGGGGTTGTCCTTGCCAAAAAGTTACTATGTATGGGTTATTATTGGTTGACCATATAAGTAGATGCAAAAACTTATGTTAAAATGTGTATGTTAAGTTGTGGAGCTAAAAGCTTCACTGGTATGCAAATGTGGAGGTTGCTGAGTGACACAATAACCAACGTCAGTCATATTTAGCTACACAGTAACCAACATTGGTTAGGGGTTGGCCAGCATCGATCAGATAGGAACTGACGTTGGTCACCTGTGTGTTTTCAAAACTAGTCTAATTTTAGACAAACAATCAGTTTGCATGTAAAGACTAATTTTAGTCTTGAGTCTGTGTTTCTAATTATTGTTTGGTTTGGGATCTCTTTAAGAGACCCATGGGGCTGTATTGTAATCAAGGACTAAGGACTAAAGGATTAGATCCTTCAAGTGTAAGATCTAGAGGGTCTGCAAGAGTGCAAGACCAGCTTGATTTGCACGTAGCAAGATCAGGAAGATCTACATGGTGAGTAAGATCAGTTAGATCTACAGGTGTGCAAGATCAAGAAGGTCTACTTGGTGAGCAAGGTCAATTAGATCTACAAGTGTGCAAGATCAAGGAGATCTGTTGTATGGTGGTACTGGTCTTAGGCAACAACAACCATTGGGTTGATTGTCACTGACTGGTGGAGGTCACTGATTGGTGGAGGGAACAACTCGGTGTTGAGTTGGTTGTAATTGATTGAGAGAGAGAAATCTTGAGGGAGAATTACTATATGCCTAAGAGGTGTGGGAAGAGTGAGATTTCTTCATTGTATTTCCTTCTGGAAGAGTGTTAATATAGATTGTATTGTTTCTCGTATCTCATATTTTTTGCTGACTTTGAATTCTAGTTACTTATTACTTTTGGTTTAATTCTGTGTTTAGTTGCTTATACAAAGGTAATCAGTTGTACTCTAAGGAGGATCCTGACAGTTGGTATCAGAGCTTGGTTCACTAACAAGTGGTAGAGTGGGTTAGTGTTTGTTGATTACAGGTTCACTCACAGGGGTTTCTATTTGAGTGGGAGTAAAGCAATGGCAGAAGAAAGTAAGCTAAGAATGGAGAAATTCAATGGCAAGAATTATCAATTATGGAGGATGTAGATAGAAGATTATCTATATCAGAAAGATCTGTACTTACCGTTGGGTGGGGTTTCAAGTAAGCCCACATATATGCAAGATAAAGAATGGAATGTTCTTGATAGAAAGGCTCTGGGATCTATAAGGTTGAGCCTGGCATCGTCTGTGATTTCCAACTTATCATAGGCAAAGACAATGGTAGAGTTAATAGAATCTTTGGCAAATTTATATGAAAAACCCTCAGCTTCGAATAAGGTATTTCTTATGAAGAAATTATTTAATTTGCAAATGCAGGAAGGTGGATCGATATATAGTCATCTTAGTGATTTCCATGGATTAGTACATCAGTTAATTTTAGTCAATATAGTTTTTGATGATGAAATTAAGGCTCTCTTAATCTTATGCTCTTTACTTGAAAGTTGGAATAGTTTGGTAATGGAAGTTAGTAATACTGCGTCTGCTTCAAATATCTTGAAAGTTGATGATGTTGTTAGTGTAATCTTGAATGAAGAAATTCACAGGAAAAGCACAGGGGAAACATCAGGTAATGCTTTAAGTGCTGAAAGCAGGGGATGGCAAAGAGAGAAGGGCAAGCAAGGGAAATCAGGGTCAAAGATAGACAGGAGATCCAAATCCAGAAATGGAAGAATAACCTGCTAGAATTGTGGAAAGAAAGGACATGTAAAGAAAGATTGTTGGTTGGTAGAAGATCAGCATGAAGGAAATAAAGAATCAAATGATGCAGGCATTGTTGCACGAGATGCTCTTATATGTTCCTTGGATAAAGTAGAATCTTGGGTTTTAGATTCTGGTGCCTCTTTCCATGCAACCCCAAATAGAGATTTTTTTTCATGATTATGTCTATGGAGACTTTGAAAAAGTTTATTTAGGGGATGGTAAGCCTTGTCAAATTTTTGGCAAAGGAAAAGTGTAGCTGAAATTGCAGACTGGCAACATATGGGTGTTGAAGGATGTCATGCATGTTCCCATCCTGAAGAGGAGTCTAATTTTTGCAGGAAAGTTGGGTGATGAGGGTTGTATAGTTACTCTCACAGTGGAATCTTAGAAAGTTTACAAGGGTGCACTTGTATTAGCAAGAGGTAATAAAGTAGGTACTCTTTATCTATCTACTTGTATTATTGATTCTCCTTCTGTTTTATCTACTTCAGATGTAGATGCAAAGATGTGGCTCTATAGGCTTGTTCACATGAGTGAGAAGGGAATGCATGTTCTTAAGTCAAATGGTAAGTGTTCAGATTTGAAAAGCATAGATCGAGATTTCTGTAAGCATTGTATGTTTGGGAAATAGAAGAAAGTGAGGTTTCTCACAACTGGGTCAACAAAGAAGAAGTACAGGTTGGAGCTTGTTCATGCAGACGTGTGGGGACCAGCTCAGGGAGCTTCTATTAGAGGATTACAATATTATGTTTCTGATGCTATAAGAAAGGATTGGGTTTATTTCATAGAGGAAATCTAATGTTTTTGACACATTTAAGAACTGGAAAGCCTTGGTTTTTAAGGAGAAGGTGATGGATAGTGATCAGCTCAAGAGGCTGAATAATTTTGAGTAGGGCAATGTTGATTTGGACAAGGTTATGATCCAAAATGAGCTCACGGGTAAAAATCACCACTCACAGGAAAACATAGGGACCGACGTCGGTCAGGAAATTGATGTCGGTGATCAGGCAGGAACTGACGTCGGTCTGGTGGAGACCAAAGTCAGTGATGTCAGGCAGGTGGACACCAACATCGATCAGGGAACTGACATCGGTGATCAGGTGGAAATGACATCGATCGGGTGTAGACTGAGGTCGGCCAGAGATGACCGAGATCGGTCATTGTTAGAATGAATTTTGGGTAGACAACAAGCTGTCAATGAGTCTCAAATGCCCATGTGGAGGTCCGAAAGGGTAAGTAAACCTCAAATTCATTATTCCCCTTCTTTATACTACTTGTTGCTCACTGATGGTGGAAAACCAGGAAGTTTTGAAGAGGCAATGCAGGTAGAATCTAGGAAATAGTGGGAGCATGGCATGAATGAGGAAATTGATTCCTTGGAAGAGAACCAAATGTGAGATTTGGTAGAGTTGCCAGCCGAAAATAAAGCACTAAAAATGAATGGATTTACAGGTTAAAGAAAGGAGAGAATGGACATGTGAGACAGAAGGCCAGGTTATATGGTCTTGAGCAAACTACAAGACAATGGTGTTTGAGGTTTGACAGGTTTATGACAAAGCATGACTTTAGTCAATGTCAATGTGACCATTGTGTTTATTTTATTAGGTTGGATAATATTAGCTACATTATCCTGTTATTGTATGTAGTGTATATGGTTATTGTAGGGTCACACATGTAGGGAATTGCTGAGCTAAAAGTAAAATTAGCTCAGATATTTGCCATGAAGGATTTAGGAGCAGCAAAGAAAATCCTTGGCATGAGTATTTCTAGAGACAGGGAAAATCACAAGTTGATTTTGTCTCAAGAGGATTATGTGAATAAGGTAGTGGAGAGGTTTAATTTGTAGGATGCAAAACCGGTAAGCACACCTATGGTTGGATAGTTCAAGCTGAGCACAAAATAGTGTCCTAAATCACATGATGAAGTTGAGTACATGGTATGTACTAGACTTGATATTGCCCAAGTAGTGGGAGTTGTCAGCAAGTTTATGGCCAATCCAGGAAAGGAGCACTAGAAAGCAATTCAGTGGATTCTCAAATATCTGAGAGGGACCAACAACAAGTATTTATGCTATGCAGGGTCAAACACTTCTCTACATGGGTATGTAGATTCGGATATGGCAGGGGACTTGGATGGCAGGAGAAGCACCACATGATATGTGTTCACTATTCGTGGAATGATGGTTAGCTGGATTTCAGAGTTGCAAAAGGTTGTTGCAGTCACAGAGGCTAGCAAGGAAATGTTATGGATGACTCGGTTCATGGAAGAGTTGGGAAAGGAGCAAAAGAGTTACAGATTGTACAATGATAGTCAAAGAGCAATTCATTTGGCAAAGGATTCAGCCTTTCATTCAAGAACCAAATATATACAGCTTAGGTACCACATCATTAGACAGGTATTGGAGGATGGACAGTTGAAGCTGGAATGGATCCATACGGATAGGAACCCTGCAAGTATGTTAACAAAGCTGGGAACAAAGGAGAAGTTGAATCTTCATTCAAATTTTTTTGGTCTTCAAGATTGAACTTGAAGATGGGGATACAAGCTAGAAACAAATTAGAGGATGTACAGGTATAGGTATAGGTACAAGTGCAGCTATTTATCTCCAAGTGGGAGATTGTTAAGTTGTGGAGCTAAAAGCTTCACTGGTATGAAAATGTGGAGGTTGCTGAGTGACACAGTAACTGATGTCGGTTAGGCCAATAAATGTCGATCATATTCAGATACATAGTAACTTGCATCAGTTAGGGGTTGGCCATCATCGGTCAGACAGGAACTGACGTCGGTCACCTGTGTGTTTCTAGAACTGGTCTAATTTTAGACAAACAATCAGTTTGCATGTAAAGACTAATTTTAGTCTTGAGTATGCGTTTCTAATTATTGTTTGGTTTGGGATCTATTTAAGAGACCCATGGGGCTATATTGTAATCAAAGACTAAGGACTAAAGGATTAGATCCTTCAAGTGTAAGATCTAGAGGGTCTGCAAGAGTGCAAGACCATGTTGATTTGTAGGTAGCAAGATCAGAAAGATCTACATGGTGAGTAAGATCAGTTAGATCTACATGTGTGCAAGATCAAGAAGGTTTGCTTGGTGAGCAAGGTCAATTAGATTTGCAAGTGTGCAAGATCAAGGAGATCTGCTGTATGGTGGTACTGGTAGTAGGCAACAACAACCATTGGGTTGATTGTCACTGACTGGTGGAGGTCACTGATTGGTGGAGGGAACAACTCGGTGTTGAGTTGGTTGTAATTGATTGAGAGAGAGAACTCTTGAGGGAGAATTACTGTATTCCTAAGAGGTGTGGGAAGAGTGAGATTTCTTCATTGTATTTTCTTCTGAAAGAGTGTTAATACAGATTGTATTGTTTCTCGTATCTCATATTCTTTGCTGATTTTGAATTCTAGTTACTTATTACTTTTGGTTTAATTCCGTGTTTAGTTGCTTATACAAAGGTAATCAATTATACTCTAAGGAGGATCCTGATAGTGTAAACAATGTCAGAAGCATGCTAATTTGATACATGATCCAACTCGAACAATCAAGCCAAAAAGCATGCCATGGCCATTTTCAATGTTGGGACTTGACCTTATAGGGAATATTAACCCTACTTCCTCAAATGGCCATAATCATATCCTTACCACCACCAAGTACTTCACTAAGTGGGTAGAAGCCATTCCATTCACTTACATGACAAGAAAGTAAATTTCTAGATTCATTTTCAACCACCTCATTTGTCGCTATGGTATCCCCTCCAACATTATATTTGATAATGGTAGTTCATTTAAAAATAAGGATGTTAAGACCCTTTGTGCTGAATACAACATTGCCTAACATTTTTCCACTATATATTACTCGCAAGGTAATGTCCAAGTAGAGGAATCTAATAAAACCATTGTTAATATTCTAAACAAGATTGTCAATGATGTTAATCATGATTGGCACTTGCAACTTTTCCATGCCCTTTGGACCTACTGTACCAATTTTCACACTACAATAGGAGCCACACCATATTACCTACTTTATGGCATTGATTTGATCTAAAGGATTTTTTTGAATTATAGTGTTTAATTATTTTCCCACCGTAATTTGTCCACTTTTTTTATTGCAAAAAATAATCCTAATATCCTATTTTATAGTTATTAAAAAAACCATGAGATATGTTTTTAATTAAATCCCAATTTTTAAATACCCTATTTATGGTTTTAAACTATTAGATATTATTAAACCACCCAAATCCCAAAATTAAATTCATTCTCACTCCCACGTGAAAAATAAAGAATTTTTATTTTATATGGGATATTATTTTATCCCCACCTTTTTCGACGTGAAAACATGCATGGGAAATGTTTTAAACCTTATCCACATATGGCGTGGACTTAACCATGGGATATGTTTTACTTAAACTAAAGTCCAAACATTATCCTCATGTATTTTATGGTTGGTAGACTTGGCGGGGCATGGAATGTTTTATGACCTTTGTTTTAATAAACTGTAATTATCCTCATGTTTGGCGTTAAACTCCCAACACCCACCTTTTACTCCATGTGGTTTTTCACTTATCAATGGTTTTGGTGGGAAGTTATGTTAATTATGGTAAGATATTTATTAAATAAAGCATGGTGCCAATCATAGATATTTTAATGGAACGATAAGTTAATTAAAGGCATTCAGTTGTGTGCCTCCTTATGTATATGGGATTTTATTCCATTTAAATTAACATGAAAGATAATTATGAGAGATTAGTAAATTTCAAGGGAAAATGAAGGTTGTTATCCAACATTAGTTATTAAAAACTTTATTTCATTTTATATTGCAGAGAATTATTCTAGAGATAAAGACTAGGAGACAAAGAACATAGGAAATATAGATTGTATTTTTTTTATAGGGACATAATTTTGATATAGCTGGTTGAGGCCATTTTGCCAATTATAGAATCTTTTTTAACCTGTATAATTATAGAGAGGGATTTGTAAAACTAGAAGGTGGTTTATAAACCTTTTGAGAGTGTTTTGATTCCTTGAAGAGAGAGATATTACCCATTTTGGAGATATATATTTGCAAGTGATCATTTAAAAAATGAAGTTTATGATCTGAGATCAGAGTTCCTCAGAGGTTGATCAACCAATTTACAAGTTATTCAGGGATGTAAGTTTAATTATTGTATTTACATCTTATTTAAATGGAACGTTTCGAATGAACTCGGGGATGTAGCCATTTGGTGACCTCGTAAATAAATCTTCTATGTGATATTTTAAGTTTCTTCTCTATGATATGAAATTCTTTAAATTTCCTTAATTAAAATATGAGAATATTTATAATGTAATTTTTAGATCTACTTAAGGGAAATTGGAAATTAATATTCAATTTTAATGGAAAAGTGAAAATTAATATTCAATTTTCATCCAATGTAAGCAAACTATAAAATTCTTTATAAGCTTGGATTATTTGCACAAAGGAAAAAAATATTATTTGAATGTGTTATCTAAGTAATAAAATCAAAATACTAATTCAAAATTGTTCGGTTAATTTTACATTCAGATTTAAATAAAAGTTAATTCCTTTGATTTTAATTAAAAATTGGAAAAATGACTTATTATTTAAAAATCTATTTTAAATAAATAGTATTGATTAGTACGGGCTAATCACTATTTACGGATTAGAGACCATTCTTCTTGTCAAGGTCGAATTGCCTTTTTTACACATTTCATTGAAATATATCCTTGATGATGAGGATTACATAGTAGTTCATTTGCAAGAGCTAGAACTACTAGATGAAAAATGCATAGCCACTGTGAATAGTCTTCCAACATACCAAAATCAATCATGTGGTCAATATAACAGGTGTGTGAAACATATAGAATTTGAGATTGGTGATCTTGTATTCAAATAAAACTAGAAGAACACCAGTGCCAAACTTAAGAAGAAAGGCAAGTTTAAGCCTAATTGGTTGGGACCTTATGTGATTGTTGCTAATTATGACTCTAGAGCATATAGGTTGGTTATGCTAGAAGGAGATGAACTTGATGAACCAATTAACATAATACATCTCAAGCATTTTTCACTTGAGTGACTTGAAGTATTATCTATGAGGATCATTTAAGTTGTGTTGTAATGTTACCTTCTTTATACCATACTATATACCTTTCCCCCCATACCTTCCCTATTGAATAAGTTTGTTTTACCTCCCTTATTATGTTTTTGACCTTGGTTCTAATTAATTAATGCTTCAAACACCTTCAATGAGTGGATTCAGGTTAATTTTCAACAGATGATTCAATTTTTTGACTCTTTGAGTACACTCATTCGTATAGAGGCAATATCTTGGGGCAGGATAATAGTGGTTTAGACATTACATCTTTCATTTTCATAAATGTTCTACATCCACCCTACCAGGAAAAAATCATTGTGCCAATGATTATAACCACCTTGGGGTAATCATTATTCCTACATGTGATGTTATTTCCTATAGCCTAAGAACAACCTTTTCTACCATGCCTTGCTTTGCCATTATTTCATACCTCGTCATTTGCATATTTTATGAACATGATATTACTTATTCAGATTCCTCATTGTAGGGTAAAATAAAATGGCTTGTGATCCATTTGGACTATGTAGGCAACATTTAGTATTTTTTGAGGTCAACTTTACCACCCTTATTCCCACACTGTCACCATCTTGTGAGTCAATTATACTCTCATTACTTTATGAGTTAACATATTATGTATCTTGTAATTATCCATTGAGTTGAGATGCCTAAAAAACCCAAAAACATGGAAATATGACAAAACACTCATAAACAATTTTCCAACACTAGGCCATTTAGAATTATATCCATGCTACTTAGGACATGCATCTCCTAGGCAACAATTATATTTAAAGCTATCACTCTCTCACCTGTTTGTGAGTCATAAACCTCCCATGCTCTCACCATTTTTTGAGTCATAGACCTTCCACACTCTTAATATTTTATGAGTCATATACCTCTCATGCTCTCATCATTTTGTGATTCATAGATCTCTCATGCTATCACCATTTTACGAGTCATAGACCTCCCACACTCTCACCATTTTATGAATCATAGACCTCTCATGCTCTTGATGTTTTTTGTCATATACCTCTCATGCTCTCACTATTTCATGAGTCATAGACCTCTCACACTCTCACTATTTTGAGATCCCATTCTTATTTTCCTTTATAAGTCAATCTCTTTTACTTGTCATTAATTTTCTTCTATCCCACATCTTGGAATAACTAAATTTGGCCTGAATTCTATGTTGGAACTTGTGTCCATGGGACTATGTAGGTAACATCTAATTCCCTAGTGAGTTTGGAGATAACTCAGTCACCCCTTCATTGATCTTATATTCCCACTAACCATTCTAGTGTCATTATTCCCTATAGCCTAGAAGCAACCTTTTGCTATCATACCTATGTCATTGTTTGTTATAGCTTAGTGGAAACCTTTGTGTTAAGAACAACACTTTTATTAAACACACAAGTAGTTAAATTAGTTGTTTGTTTATTTGATTTACATTAGTTGTTTGTTCATTTGATTTAAATTAGTTATTTGATTCATTTTGCCTTAACTTAGGTTTCTATTGCTCTTGCTTTAACCTAATTATTTATCGCTTGAACTTTAGCTTATTCATTCATTCATTCATTATGCATTAGCTTAGTTTGTCTATTACTCTTGATTTAACTTAATTATTTATTACTAATGATTTAACTTGGTTGTTTATTTCATTTGCCTTAGTTTAGTTGTTGACTAACATTGTTCCCTTTATTAGCGTTTTTATTTCTTTAGGTTGTTTGTTATTCATTTAGTTTATTTGATTGGTTTGTTTCTTTAAATTGATTGTTGATTGACTTATTTTCTTGCGCCTTCATTTCCTTAGTTGTAGAATTATTACATCTTATTTTGCACTTGGGTCTTGATTAACCATATCTTGTATTTAAGTTGTGAATTTTGTATTTATTCGTATACTTGACTTATTGCATTATATTCACATGTGGGATTTGATTGTTCATATTTTTCACTTAAATTGTTTATATTTGCATTTTAATTAAGTTTTCTATGCTTAGGATACACATTGTTATTATAGTTATTTATAACTATGATGCATAATATCATATGCTACAACAAAAACTAGGCCACATGGAGCTATAAACGATGCTATCAACAATACTTTCCCTTTGTTCATGAATATATCAAACCTACCCTAACAAATCCAAACCCATAAATAACCAAATCATATTGATTGTATTATGTGATAATATAGATGTGCATCTCTAAGTAAACATATACTATTAGTAATCAACACAAGCAGATAAAAGTAGAGTCTAACATCTCATATGCATGGCATACAGTGAATGAAAAAGCACACATTTTTAAAGTGGAAATAAACATCCAATGTTTCAAATTAATCACATATAAGCATGGAACCATGACCAAATCAAAATAAAGTAAATACATAGAGCTTCACATATATATCAAAAAATAACAATCCATTTACAAGTCCATACACTAAATGTGAGTGTCATATATCTCACAAAATAATGTCATATACATCATGAATATTTACATGTCATAATACACCATACAAAAATATCGCAAAACTATACAACATTAGATCTGACTCTACAAGTCCATAGGTCCTCTAGGCAGTGGTCCTAGGGGTCTTGGTGGTGGTGTTCATGGCTATTGTATTAACTAACCTAATGTTGTTATTTCATGTATTCTGGTCCTATACCAAGATGACCTAATGCTATCCCTCTACATGTCTCATACCTCAAACAAAATAATCTACTAATCTCTAGGGACTGTAGTCTCATAGACCCATTGATAGTAGGAGGCCTAATTTTTTAGCCTAAAGGTTCTCCAAGACTATCTTAAAAAAAACTTCATGTGAAATGGCACCTCATGCCACATATCACTCATGTTAGAGCCTCTAAACATTTTCTAGGGCCTAATCCCTTGATGATATGACTTAATCCCTCTTAGTATATATCTATGCCTATGTTTATGTCATTTGGGCTACCTCTACCTTTAACTGATTGATATCTAACTATAGGGTAGTAATATGACCATCTCTATAAGTCACTTGAGCCTATAGCTAGCACACTCTAGTTTGTAGACCTTAAATCTCACCTATCCTATCCACAGTATCCTCCTCTTGCATAACAATATCCTTAGCTACTCTAGCTATACCAGATGGTCTTGCTTGGCCTAGATCTACTAAAGCACCTTTTATAATAGCTAGGATAGGGTCTACCATCATAGCCATAATAACATTTACCTCATCCCCCATCATCTCTATCATCATCACTACCCCCACTACTATGCTAATTATTGTTGGCACTACTGACACCACTTCTAATATTAAGCTTAGTCTCATTCTCCTCATTTACCTCCATTTGATCACCACCCTGTACCTATCCACCCTATACCTATCCAAGATGTAGTATCCAAGCCTATACTTTTCTAACCTACCTAGGTGATATCAATCTCAATGGACACACCTATACCCACCATATCACATAGCCCTAGGTCACACCTACATCTACAAAGTTTCCTAAATAATCCCATGGAGTCTATGGAACCCTCCCATAACTACCCAATACCTTGATCTTTTAGATTATTGGTGTCACATGGTTTATCTCTTGAGTTACAAGGGCAAACCATCTTAGATCCTCAGGGACATCATGTATCATGCCAAACTACTATCATACCTGATCAATCTTGTACTCCTCAATAACATGGCTTTATCTCTTGATCAAGAAGTACTTGATCACCATAAAGCAAGTATACCACCCTTCATGTAGACACTAAATTTGATACGATAGGCACAAGTGCTAAATAAAAAACTCAGGCATCAACTCATTCAACATACACTGATAAAAGTATATCTCACATCGGTGCCCTCTACATCATATACCTATATGATATTAGATCCTCCAAGGCTCTTAGGGGCCTTTGATCAATTGATCACTCTATAGATATATGCTTCCATCCCCAAACCATGAGAAACATAAAGACACCAATAATTCATCCTCCTTAGTAGGCCACCATTTGTATATCTTTGTATATCAGGGTCAATACTAATAGCTCCCAAGTAAATCAGGTCATATCTTCTATCATTGACTAGATCAATCCTACCAAACCCATGTCAAAAAAATCAATCACTCTTGTTAGGTAATAGTATGCCACTGATAATGGCCATTAAAACCACAACTAATCTATCAATTAATGGTGGAGGTCATGGGTCCTCTTGTGCAAGGTCATCAAATTAAATATCTGTATAGGTCTCCAATAAGTTAATATCCACCTTCACATGTACCATGGGAATATCTCTAGAGCCAACCAAGTCCTCTAATACCACTTGCTACCATGTTGGATTAGTCCAAAATAGCCTATGACCTGTCATAAGAATCTTGAGGATACACCAAGTATCCTCAAATGTCACTCTCATTTCCTTTATCAGTAGTTGGAAGGTTGAGGTCTTTGAGTGCCACCACTTAGCCAATACACTCAAAAAGGTATGATCTGCTCTGATCACAAGCATCCAAGCCACATCTAGTAAGCCTAAGACATGTAAGAATGCAACCATCTCCTTCATCTAGATCTTTAACATCTGTAAGCAATGATAGGACCACTTATGTGTTGTTAGTACCTTGAGCCAGTCCTGTAACCATAAATATCTCTACATTAACCTACGCTACTATATAGCCAATCACTACCTATGCTTGTTTGCCCTAAGTTGTCTTAATTGGTGTTTTTAACGAAGTTTCCATTTTCCTTGAAATTATGGTGAAGTCATCATTTTCATTTTTCATGAAAATGGTGGCTTTCCCTATTTTTAGTGAAGTCATTGATTCAACATTTTCCAAATAAAATTGAAAAAACTACCATTTTCATTTTGCATGAAAATGGTGACTTCAACTATTTTTGGAGAAATCATCGAATTGGCAATTTCCATCAAATTTTGGTGAAGTCACTAAAAATTGGAGGGTGAAGTCACCATTTACCTTAACACACAAATGACGACTTCACCATTTTCCCTCCTACATCTATCCATAAATACATAATAAATACTAAAAACATAGAGGTGGGGTGACTTATCGGTGACCCTTCATGTGGTGGTCACCCATTCCCCCTCACTTGGTCACTCACATGTCTTCAACCTCCTCTATATGCCTTTTTTTTTTTTTTTTCTGATCTTCTCTCATAGGGTCAGAGCTCTAATTTGTAAATAGTTTGGGTGAAAATGATTTTTTTCAGCATGGGGTGAATTTATAGCTTAAAAATTTAATTTTTCACCCCTAGGGCCTAAAGCCCCCTCCTAATCATTCCAGAAGTTCTTATTTTTGACTTTGTGGTCTATTTTTCATGTTTTTCATTACTACATTTATTATTTTTTAACCATTTCCTCACCAAAATGTGTTATTGGGCCTTTTTGAGACCCATTTAACAACACTATTTTCTATCTATACCCCGTACTAGTTTAAACATGCATCTTCATGCTAGCTGGTTTTCAATATTTGTGTTGTTATTCTATGTCAGCTCATCGTCACTCCATTTTATGGATTTATTACATGAACTCCCTTTGCTAATTTACCTAGATGTGGAAAATTATTTTGACTAATTAAAGATTTATCCTACCTTATTGGGGTAAAATTGATTTTATTATGATTAATTTTATTTAGACTCTCATTTTTAGCCACATTCATGTCTAAAATGGATTTCAGACTGTGTTTTACCAAACTAAGTGAAATAAGCCTAAGAACCATTAAACATCCCAAATTAATCCATACATTGGACATAAAAGCCCATAATTATGTCAAAGCATCCCTATTTGGGGTATTACCCTATACACAATGATAACCTCTCTTGGATTTATCCCTAGTTAGATTATAGCCTATCAAATTAACATTTTTGACCAATTAAGTGAGGCAATTAATCCAATTCTTGAAATGAACAAAAAACTAAGAAAAAATAATTAAATAATAAAATCAAATTAAATACTTAGTTAAATAATCCATGCTGAATTAGTAAAAATACAAATTTTAAAAATCAAAATTCAACAAATATCAAAATAAAATGAGGTCATGATGACATCATCATCCTCAAAGTCAAGAATTATAAAATATCAACATAAATGGCTTGAAAATCTGAAATTTTGAGCCATGCCTCCATGAATGCATAATTAAGGACATTATTTATTGCATTTTAACTCCCAAGGTTGACCCAACGCCTTGACCTAATCACACCTAGATTGGGGTTAGTTTGAAACCTATAAATACAAGGTCTTATACTCACTTCCATTAAAATCTTTTGTGTAGTGTTATAATGCCAAATTAAATAAGAGAATCTTCATAGACCATTATATGTCAAGACCAGAACCATAGTGGACAAAGGGGAGGTGCTGCACACATAGTAAGAACACCAACAAAGAGTCCATTTTAGACATAAGCCAAGCAAGCCAACTACCATTCAACAAGTGATTTAGATCTAAAAATAAGGTAAAAGTGATTTTTATTTTGTCCTTTTAGTTATGTTTATTGGTCTTGTTATTATCAACCTCCCCTCGTATTTAAGGTTTAGGAATGCTTTATCTTAAGCCTGTTTATTTTGGATGTTTGATTCTACTAATTAGTGACTAACACATCTTTTCCCTTAGATTCCTATTGCATACAATAAGGAGATAGAGCTTATGAGGGTAAAAATTTAGGAGTTGGAAGCAAGAAATAATGGATTGGACACAAGCATAGGTGGTAGGAGAAGAGGCAAAAAGAAGAAATGAGAAAAAATAATCTCCAATAATTAAACCACAATAATCTATAATAATTGAACCATAAGAACCTAACATAATTAAACCACAAAAACCTATAGCAAATGAACCTTAAACACTTGTAGCCTTCACTACACAACTATGTATGCCAAAAGAATCTGATAAGACCCATTCAAACTATGCTTCTAGGAAAAGACACCAAGATGTTATTTAGGCATTTAAATTAAGCTGGTTCATGACCCTTATAGTCAAAATAATGATCCATATGTTGATAGATGAAAATAATGCCTTGAAAGAATAACTGGTAGAAAAATATAAAAAAATTAAGGAAGAAAGAAATGAATATTGATGGTTTTGAAGATTTTATTCCTAAGGTATGTGAGTGTATTTTAAAATTTTATAGTGTAGACCCTCTAGAGTATATATCTTATACCTCAAATAATCATGGATTCAATTTCAGATAGGAAGATTGATATCTGAAGAGCAAGACTCTATAGGGATTCCTTTTTATTTTTGTAATGAGCACCTTAGTGGAACTGTAAAGCATATAGATTTTTTTGTGTGAGATTACAACATGGTCTTATAGTAACTATGGATAATGAGTAGAATCCCAATGTAATAGTGGATGATATACAACTGAGAGTCTATTGTTCATACTAAAAAATGAGTTGAGGAGAGGGCAGGAAATGGTAGCCTATTTTTCAATAAAAGACCCTACTCCCTTAAACCTCAAGCCGATATTTATTTTTCTTTCTCAAATCATTAAAAAATGGGACAACCTAATTCAACACCCCAATTTTAATACAACATTTTAGTTCTCCATAAAGGAAGTCATCAACCAACTCATTTTAAAAAAAAAAAAAAAAAATCTTAAATAATCCCTTGTTCCATGTATAAAAATATGGGGAGAGTTAACACCTCATCTATAACAAAGGGAACCATACTTTGTCCAAAATTTCAAAGCTATAAATGGTAGACTTAATAAATTTATGAGTTGTTTGAATGTATATATGGTTGGATGGATTGGGTCGAAGTTTAGAATGTTTGAATTATGGTTTCCTATTCCTAAACAGATTAGAGTAGAGCAAATTAGTGAACAAAAAGATACCAAGATATGAGAGTTTTTAAAGTAGACAGAAGTTATCTTCCTCAATAGACAATAGGGGATGAAACCCCCTATGATTTTAGAAATATTTGTGCATACATCATGTCTTCTTCATCATTTGGAACCTTCTGATTTAATTTTATTTGCACCAAAGACATGAAAAACCTTAAGTTGGGGGGTGAGATGAGACCTAAAAATGGCCTCTTTGACCTACATAAACCATTCCCAATCTTTTTTTTTACATTTTCCATCTCTTAAGAATCATAATATACTAATGTGCATATATATATAATACAAGTCAATCTTAAGTTTAATATGTTATTTCTAAGCTTCCTAATGTAGTTCAATGGTTTTATAATGGATTAATACTTGCATGGCTAAAGTGGAATATAAAAATATTTATTACTCGCAATCATTTTGTTAGATGTACCCAAAACTATTGGTTGGATGGAATTTGGAGGAAAAAAGTACCTGTAGCAATTGGGAACCACCTGTAGCAACTAGGAACCACACACAACAACTAGCTAAGACCAATCATTGCCACGGTTATAGGTGGATATTTTCTTGAACATCATAGAATTTGTAGCCATCATCTCCAAACCATTTTTTAGCTCATCCAATGAACTCAATTATTCATGTCATGTGACAATAAGTTGTTATAACCATATGGGGACTTAATTGGAATGTGTCTTCATTGTTATGATTGTACATCCATTTAGGTTTAGTCACTATAACATCTTTCTTGTCTTGATTTGATTTTTGAAACAATATTAGATCTTATGGTTGTAACCTATTATGCTTTTGAGAATAATATATTTGGGTTAAAACTATGTGAAAATTATTTGCTTGATTTGTTTTGAATCATCATCCATGATTCATCATCAGAAAAAAAAAATATATGATTTTTTTCCTTATGATGAATCATGGATGGTGATTTGAAACACATCAATCAAATAATTTACACACAAATTTAACTATAAAATCTTATTCTTAATCTCATGGACTATGAAAATGTCAAATATCTAATTATGATTTTGTTTAGATAATAAACACTTGCCTCCCCTATATAAGGAGAAGAGTTGTAGGTGATAGCTAGAGAGTGGAAAATATAGAGTAAGTAAGAATTAATATGAGATAAAGCTATTGTAATCTTTTATACTTTACTTTATCAATCATTATATTGTTACATTATTAATCAATGTAATTAAGGTGAGTTGAGATAAAATAATTGTTATCAAGGAAGGGATTTAAGCACAAGTCCAACCAAGGAGGGCCCACTCACAAGGAGTTACTATGACAATCCCATCCATTAGCTAGATCTTGTACTTTTTGATTTTGCATTGTTATTTATATTATAAGAAATCCATTCTTATGTGTGGTTGATAAATTATATTCTATTTAAAGTGTGGGAAGATTCTAAATAATTTAAATTAACAAATCAATTCTATCTAATTTACATTTTTATAATTATGTCATTCATTTTTTGAAAAGTGTGTTTTTATACATGCAGCCAATAGTACCTTAGCTTTTTAAAGAGCCCAGTGTCATATATGCAGTGTCGATACCTTACCAAAGTATATGAAACTTGGGTTGAAAATTTAAAAAATAAGTGTTCTCAATAAACCAAGTGGCTACCCCTCTAGAGTACATTTGTTGGGTTGTACCTACCACCACATAAAGTTTAATTCTTAGTTTAATCTTGCTTGTCACATTATCTTTGAGGTACTACTCCAATCGTGAAGGGAAAAATAGTCTTTGAAAAAAATTAGGAAACACATGAAGTAGTGTAGACACATAAATTAATATTTATTGCTAAAATTATTAATTCAAGACCATTCTTCATACACACTTATCTCATGCCCAATTCCATGATCCTTGACCACCCTTATTGTACTTCTATGTAGATTGACCCTACCTTTTAAGCAAATTCTGATTATAAATATCCCTATTCACCATTCTAATCAACCTAAGCTCAATATTACATTGATTCACACTTCTAGTTTAGCTGTCTCTGCGCCTTAGGAAAGGCCACTCCTTTAGGACTATCTGGCTTGTCGGTAGTGTTTGAACTTGTTAGTGTGTCCTCCCACAAAATAATAACTATTTTATCAAATTAAAAGCCACCAGATGGGTTTTCATGCACATTTCATATGTCTCACATGAAATAATTCTAAAATGATCACTATAAAGCCACATTTTCTAACCATTATCCACTATAGGCTCATATTAAGGAAAAACACTAGAACATATAATTACACATTGAGAGAAAACCACCCATTCTTCACAATTATGAATACACATAACTCTAGTAACCCTAAGCTAAGTCTACATACACCTCTAAGGCCACAAGTCATTGTTAAATCACTTAATAACACTTGGATTACACCAGCATATAACATTACACTAGTCTTTCACACACACCACCATAGTATGGGAGAATTACGTGGATTTTGATCCTTCTTAAAAGTATTGGAATGTAGGCAGTGATCAACAAAAAGGTTGTTGAGGCCAAACACAATTTCATACTATAAAACCTTTTTCCAATTTATTTCATATATCTACCCTTGTCTATTGATCTAAGGTTCTAAGTGAAGAATAAGGCACACAAAAACCTATATTGTAAATCACATAGATCCGATTACATACATATAATCAACATGCCAATGCACATAGGTCAAAACTTTCATAGATTTATAAAACCCTACTAGACACTAGTATGTACTAAGGACACCAACACATGCTAACACTATCCAAATAGTGCAACCTTGTCCCAAATTTGAGCAAAGCCCTGGTCCTGATTCGTAATGACATCTCAAAGCCCCAAAGTCAGTTTAATAATTTCAATTATATTCTTACATTCCCTATTTTCTATTTAAGTCATTATTCCTTTACATTTCCCCCTTCTATAATCTTTCCATATTTATCATGTCCCAAATCAGAAATGCTTAATTTATGTTTATTTTATTCATTCTGATTTTACACATTAATTTTTCATGATTAGGTTTAACATCTCTCTATTTCCCAAATTTTGACAAAACATATTGGTGAACATAGTTTATTGATTGAATATAAAAAACCCTAGTTTCCCTTAGGGTTTCCTTCTATTTTTAGCATTTCTATTAGGGTTTTATATTTTATATTTTCTTATTTTCCTATTAATCATGATCATAATGATTGAATCTATTTATCATTTCTTGGTTCAAAGCTTCTTAATCTCATTTTCATGTAGCTTTTTGATGATATGTCAAATCCTTAATTTGCATGAAAATACCTGGATGCATAAGAAATGATAAAATTCCATATTCATCAAGAGCTTAATAGTGAAAAATTCTATGATACTTATTTTTGTATGGCTTAGTTTGAATTACCACATGTTACTACTAGATGTCAAAGGGCACAAATGGTTCCTTTTATTCCTCCCACTGCTAAACCTCACAAATATATTAGCTCATATCCCTCCTCTAATATTCTCCTTAGGATTATAGTAAATCCTACGATCTGAGCTATTGTCACTAGATAAAGTTGGGAGCCTCATCAACCCAAATAAGAGGAAAAAATTTAGGCAATTCTTCCCCATACCCAACCTAATTAAATGGGATCAATTAATCTGCCTAAAGGGTATGATATTGTGGATCAATTAAGGAATATACCAACTAATATTTCTATATTATAACTAATTCAGAAGGCCACTATTTTTCAAAGATATTTTATATTAAGCATTGAATTAGACACATATTCCTTGTGATATAAAGCCTTCTTATTTTATATCTATCATAAATACTTTAAAGGACATTGAGGATGTTATATATTTTGTAAATTATTACTTTCCTATGAAATTTATTATTGATCAAAATCTTCCTTTATTTATATAATTCAAATTAAGATTCAATAATAAAAAAAGGTTTTGATTGATAATGGTTCGGGGTTAAATATTTTAAATCTCATATTCTTAAAGACAATGGGTATTAACATGGCTTATTTTCAAAAGACATATAATAATATTAAAGGATTCGATGATGTGCCTCACCAAGCTTTGGGTCATATCACTTTAGATATTAAATTAGGACCTAAAACATTATCTACTCAGCTCCAAGTAATGCCAAATTATTTGCATTATAATTTACTAATGGGTAGACCATGGATACATGCAATGGAAGTAGTACCTTCTACTTTACATTGGTATGTAAAATTTATACGTGATGGATACTTATATACATGTCTTACTAATAACCAACCATTTATATACTATGAAATTAAAAAATATATGATTAAGAATCAATCACAATTGGCGGTACCTCAATCTACTATCATGTCATTGCTAGATATCATACTCATACAAAAATTTCACAGATATAAGATTGGTGAATGTATTAACAATGATCAAATTTACAATCTACAATTATTTTAGAGTAATAACATTCACCTAAAAAGGTAAAACACAAGGAAAATATACAATAATTACATATACTAATAAATTCAAAAGATCTAATTTTCACATCTATAAAAGACAATGATGATGATTATGATGTTACTTTTGTTGATGATACAAATGTAATGCTAATTAACATTGATGATTAATTATATGGTTTCAATTTTACACCAATTGGATTAGGTGAATACAGAGAAGATTCAAAGGCCATTATTCCAATGCATACAGATAAAGGAAAACTAGCGATTACACATGTGGATAAAGAAAATAATATTTTTTGTAATGTAAGTACTACACAAAATACTATTTCATCTGGTGTGCTATAGACTAATATATTTTTCAAATCTAGCATTACTAGAGAACATAAATCATAATACATGGATCATTTCATTACATGTATAAACAACTCACTATCCACATATTTAGTTAATAATGTGGAACTCATGGATATATAACTAGTTATTAGAATCCAAGCTAACAGTGCACATGATAGACCACATGTGATATTACAAATGTTACTTAACATGACATTAATCACTTGGTCAAAAATAAGGCATATATATACTAGTAGATTATAAATTCAATAAGGAAAACCCTTTTGTCACTTTCAAATAATAAAAGGTCATGCCAAAAATAATTTTTCAACATAACAACAAAAAAATTAAAAATATAAGGATAAAGACACTATTCATATTATACAATCCATACCACAACCTACTAGGGATCAAAACTAGGGCCAAACATAAAAATTACAAGCATCCTAGAAGTAATCCCTTGAATATTTAGGTTTTCATTGAGAATAAATATAGAAAATATGTGGAAATAGATGAGGACACAGAGCCAAGTGTGTGCACAATTACATTCATTCAACACATAGGTCATGATCATGATGAATTGTAAAAAACTATATATTGCCAAGATTCAATATGACATATTAAAATACTAGTTGTATGTGGTCCCAAATTTGTAGACACATGAATTTTTTCTATGAAAATATGCAATCATATTAGTGATACGTTAGGTTAATAATGGTTACAGAAAATGGAAGCTATAATTGATAAATTACAATAATGTCTTACATCCAAATTTGAGGGTATACAATTCATATTTTTCATGATGGTATTGATGAAAATCACATATTCATAAATGAGAGGTAGGGCTCAAAATTGGTTTATCTAAAAACCACACATGATGCCTCCTACGCAATAGAGAAACATGTTATACAAATGCACAAGCTTTAGAACAATGTAAAATGCAAGACTATAGTTATAGAGTGTGAATGGTATGATGATTGTAGACACCTAAATTCTACCACATTTAGTGCTATAATTTTATTTGATTAAAATAGACACACTAACTAAAATAAAACTAATTAAAATTCATAATTTACACCTCATCCAAACATCTTACATGCTTCTCTCAACCAAATGTTGAGTCATCCAACCAACTCCTTAACTTCCTCAACTAATTGTTGAGACATCATTGAACATTTAAACTACCTTGGTGAGTCATCCAACTACCTTGACTCATTCCTAAGATAATTTCACTCCCAACCAAATTTTTTCTTTTATCTTACACACATGGAAATTAGTCATCATCCATTGAGATGAGGAATCAAATCCAATCATTAATAATTAACATTATCCAAAAAATTAGATTTATCCCAACCATTAATTTTCTCACCAACAAGCCTATAAATAGAAGTTTCATTCTTAATTTTCATCATTCACCTTCAAGCTATCAAATTCATCCTATGATCTCTTAATAATCCAAGCTATTTACATCCATATGATACCCAATTCACCTTTGTTTGAGAAAAAAACTTAAACACCCACATCCGATGAAGCAAGAGCAAATCATTTGTTTAGAATGGAGAAGATGATGAGTGTATTTCACATGTTTTGTAAGTATCTTATTATTTAAATTTATTTTATTATTGTTACTTAATTTGAAGTTTTAGTTTAGATTTAGAATATGATTTGCATTAGTTTTATTTCCTAGCATGCATTAGAACTTTGAATTTTTAGCTATCGCATTTTGGCATGTTCGATAGGAATTTTCTCAAATCTTTTTCATCTTATCATTTTTTTCTTGTTTATTTTGAAGGTTTAATTGATTTTTTTACTATATAGGTTTTAGGCTAATTTGGATCCAAGTTTTTTGTTATTTTATTTTTTATTTTGCTAAAACTATTTTTTTTTTAAAAAAACACATGACTATTAAAAAAATAATAACTTATAATTTATAAAATAAGTTTTTCTATTTTTTGTAGGTTGGTTTGACTTTAGACTATCACTAAGCTGTTAAAATTTTGTGTAAATGTGAATTGTATTTTAAGATATATCATAAAATCCATGACTACTTTTTGTTGTTGTTTAGTTTTTAAAAAAACACAAATGTTAAAAGTGTTTTTTTTAAATCTAGATTTTTTATTTTTTTTGTAGGTTTGTTCTGATTTACATTAGAAATAAACTATCAAAATTTTGTAAAAACTAGGATCATATTTTAAAAAGTATTGTCAAATTTTGTTATTTTTATTTTTTGGTTTTTCTAACTTTTCATTTTGTATGTTTTTTTATTAACATTTTAGCTGGCTTGTAGTTCCTTGTGTTGTCTAGCTCTTCAAAAACAAACTACTAGTAGTTTTTATGCATAATCATTTGCTAAAAAATTAAAAAGCTAAAAAAAAAAATTATTTTATTTTAATTTTAATAAATTTGTTTTTATTTCAAGTTTTGGTTTAATTAATTAAGTTTAATAATTAAATTATATTTCTATTTATTATAAAACTTGTATTTGTATCAGAAAGGGTTGTGTATGCTCTTTCCTTAACATCACATTGATGATGATATTTGGAAATAAAAAAATCTTGTAAATTTGTGTTATCTAGGTTACACTTGTGTATATGGTCTTTCTTTGGTGTGACATTAGTGATGATACCTAGAAATTAGATATAAGTGCCAACTTTTTTTTTACTCTTTAGGGGATTTATCAATTGTGGATTTCACCACTACATGGTAGGTCAAACTCTGTATACCATCAGGGTGTATAAATTAAGGACCTACTATTTCAATTATCTAAGCAATTATGTGTTTTAAGCACACCATGACATGAGGGGATTCCATGTTCCAATACTTAGAGTTTAAACAATAACCTCAAAGTTTGATTTTTTTAACATCAACTTACTAAAATATTACAGGTGAGATGGGAACATTAGGACTAGACCCACTTGTGTGTGGTCATTAAATTGACTTCTTTCATGGTTTTGTGCCTTGACGTACCAAAAGGTATATATAGGACTCCATTTTAGATAAAATTGTATAAATCTTAATCCTAGAATAGCCATGCCATCCATTTAAATTATAGTGCACTGACAAGCGGTTAGATCTAGGAAGTTACTCTCAACCTACCCTCAAAACCTGGTTAAGTGGGCTATGGGTATGGTTCTACCTCAATAGTTAATGCTCTGAAACATTCGTTTGACACTTTCTAATGGAAAAGTTAGTATGCATGAGAGCCTATATTACATTCGAGTCATTTTACCTAGTTTTATCCCTTTATGTGACTTGCATATTTCTTTTTTGTTAAATTAACACTTGCTTGTTCTTTTAGTTTCCTTTTTTACCTTCTTGTGAAGAAAATGTACTTTAAGTTTTTGTGTTTGAAAACCAAGTTTAAAGTCTTTAAAATCAAAATCATAAAATTAAGAAAGAAAGTCTAAAAGTCAAAAATTATTGTCAAACTTTTATAATTTTAAGTTTTTTAAATTTTATATATTTTGAGTCAAAATTTCAAAAAAAAAAATCCTATTACAAGACAAATGGCCTTATTGAATAACCATAAGTTTAGATATCAACATTTTGGATGGCCCTTTATAATTTGGAATCCAATAAAATCACATTGAGATCAATGATGATGTTGATGATAAGGGACTCTATCAAGATGAACATGCCCATGAAGTGGCTTTGCATAAAAATCCACCATCCCAAATCACATACTATCTCCTAGAAAATAAAATTGAGGTCTTGTTACAAATTTTAGGTCTAGGAGCCAAGTTTATTTTAAATTTTGTTCCCAAGGACTTATCACTCTTAATTTCAAGGAAAAAAACTACACCTCTCATCCAAGAATAAGGAACATCTAGTGATTCCATAGGGAATAAAAAAACACTTACATGTTCCAATAATACCAATAAAAAAGTCTCCCACACTTACTTGGATAAGGGTAAGGAAATTATAGATGAAACATCTCAACAAAGCCATGTCTTTTCCATTAAATAGCATGTCAAAAAATTAGAAAGGAAAATTGTTGATTTTAAAGCTAAAATGTCAAGTAATCCTTTGATCAATCAATTAAAAAATCCAAATCTTAATTCATATGCATATTCAAATTTAAAATAATCAATCAATTCAAATACAAATCCTAATTTGAATGCACATTGAAAATTAAATCAATCAATCAATTCAAATCCAATTCCTAGTTTTAAATCACATTCAAATTTAATTCAATAAATCAATCGTAATCCAAATCCAAATTTGAATGTGTATTCGAATCCAAATAAAATTCCAAATATAAATTCAAATGTCCATTTGAATTTAATAAATAATCTAAATCAAAATTCAAATATAAATTCATATACCAATCTAATCAATCAAAATCAAAATCAACATTTGAATGTCAATTCGAATATCAATCCAACCAATTAAAACAAAATTCAACATTTGAATGTCAATTTGATTATCAATCCAACCAATCCAAATCAAAATCAACATTCAAATTTTACTTCAAAATCCAATCCAAACATTCAAAATCAAAGCCAACATTTCATTTCAAATACTAATCCCAATTTATTTGTCAATACAAATCAATTCACAAGACAAACATCTAATCTACTTTCAAATCTAAATTCAAACAAAAATATTGCCATTCAAGGATGTGACATTTAACAAAAAATGGCAAAACATGAAAGATAAGATTTGAGGGTTACAAGACAAGAGTTATTCCAAAAGCAAATAATTTAATTTTGATGAAATTGGTTCACACCCCTTTGACATTACTATGATGATGGTACCGTTTCCTTCACATTTTAAACCCTCAAAGTTTAATGAGTACAAAGGAAAAAGAGATCCTAGAGAACATCTTAAAGAGTTTTATATGGCATGCTCAGACATCGATTATAACTATTTTAACCTATACTAGATATTGATCCTAATGGGATAGATAGAATATAGTTTTGAATAAGCACAAGGGTGAATAGATCTATAGTAGGCCAATTAACTGCAAAACTCAGATATAAAATATATTACATTAATTATACTGAGATATGATAAAAATAAGAAACATAAATATAATATATATTACAATGAAAAATAAATAAGTATACATAGTTGGTTATGAAGCTAATACAAATTTAGATCTAGAATAGGTAGGAAGTAGATTGGAAGAATATTTTAGAATAGTTGCCAAATTCTATATTAAGTGCCTTTGTGGCCATAAACATTCATGTCAGCTTTGGATAGTTTCATCGATGCTAGTGTCTAGATCGAATGTAAGTGTCTAATACTAGAATACCTATTGAAATTAGATGCAAACACCTGGATGCTTCTAGGTTTATTGTCACTTTTTCTCTGGTGCATTCAGATATGGGTCATGGATTGTCACTCCTTGTCAAATGATCAAACCTTAGTTCTTCATCTTCATATTAGTTTTGAGAAAAAGGGGTTAGTGGTCACATGGTGTTGAGCTTACACAAAGACCCCACTATCAATGAGTGATACTTACATAACCAATACTTTGAAGAGGGCCCTAGAGTTATGTAGTTCTCCCATACAAGCTATATTGTGTGTGAATCATGCAATGTGTGATAAGCAAGTACAATAGTGACCTAGCTTGTAACTTGGTAAATATAGTTCTTAGGATGCTCCTTAAATAATTTAGACCTATAGATGTGTTTTACCTATGATTGATATGGAAATATGATAAAATATGAAAGTTTTTCTCACTTGAGTGCTTGATTGAATGATTTTGATAAGTTACCTTGGTCTCTTTAGGTATTTCTAGGTGAGTTTAGAATGATGAGTGATCATATTTATAACGCTCTTATCAGGATAACATATCATATAATATCACTTAGTCCAACCATTAGGATATGTTTCATTTGAAAATTAGATGATTGTAGGGAATTAGACAATTACATCAAAACATGACACCTGCATCAACGCAGGTGTGTCTCCAAGACACAAGTGTCCAAGGAGCAAGAAAATAGGTACAAGCTTAGAATTTTCAAAGGCATAATATAAGCATGTTTTAAGCCTTTTGAGAAAGATAAAAGGCTTGGATCATCAACATAAGACTGGTCAGACTAAGAGATATGCCAAGGAACATAAGAGAGAGTGGATGCAAGACTTGTAGAAGTGAAAAAGGTCTAGAATTGCGAGGAACAACCAGGGTTTGCATTTTCCTAGTGTACAAGACTAAGATATTATATAATTCATAAATATCATTTAAATTTGCCCCAGATTTAATCTAGTAATGAAATTATTAGTTTAAATAAAAAAGAATGCATACCTAGGTGTCTATAACACACTTTACCTTTACTTGAGTCCAGCTTGAGTGATTTTCTGATGACTAACCTAAATCCAAGATCACGTTACAATATATAATTAGTGCATATGATTTGAAATTAAAACTATTGAAATGATTGAAATTGAAAGAGAGTAAGGTTTAGGAGTACACCTATGTATCGATGTAACTATCTTGCCTTTTGAAAATTTCATTTGAAAGATGTATCATTATGAATCATTGAAACTAATATTAAGAAAAATATAAATTTGGGAAATGCATATATCTAAAGAGATAGAGAGATAAGAGGGCCCATGCCCCTAACCTTAGAGAAAAGGTGGATTGCCACCTAGTAGTTGAGACTAGCTCAACTATGCAACCCAATCATACGTATAACCTAGTGAATGTGAGTGAACTAAGATAACTCACACTATCAAACTGGTGAGGCTGAATGATTCAATCAAGTCCAACCTATTTTTTTTGAAAGATTGAGTGATTTAATCAATGTCAACCATACCAAAAAGTGAACCAACCACGTTAATTTATTATCTCAATATAGTTTGTAAAAATCCAACCTGGTGAGTGTGACAGTCCCTAAAAGTGTTTGGAATATGAAACTAATTTGATTTTGAAATATTAGGCACACATTACATAACATATACACCTTAGATATGTTTAAGGCTGAGGCTATATATGACAATGGTACCAAGGTATATAATTTTACCACAAATATGTATCTGAATCATATAATTGTGAATCTGGCCTATATGAGAACTATGTAAGTGTGAATAACATGTTTCCATAACATGCCCCCACTATATATCTGAAACTAAAAATATTGTAAGTGTGGAGAACATGTTTCCAAAACATGCCCCCACTATAATGGAGAAATATAAAAACTAATATACGTGCCAATGTGGAGGACATGTTTACATGACATGCCTCCACTATAATCTGGGTATGATGAATACTAAGTAAGTGTGAAGAACATGTTTCCAAAACATGGCCTCACTAAATCTAAAAACTGAGAATGTGTGGAAGCCATGTCTCTATGAAATTCCCCCACTAATATTTTAAATTCTAAATTTATGAAATTCGTGTCTCTATAACATGCCCCCACTGATATTCCCCCCTTCAAGGTAGGGGAAGAATAAAAATTGGTAGTTACCTCACCTCAAAAGGATAGAATAACCATATAAATGTGAATGAACCATGTAGCATATATAATAACATGTCTAGGTAAATGCATCATTTAAGTGCGTATAAAGTGATCACATCAAGGCCTAAGATGCATGATAAAGATCATGGAAATGTCTAGATAATAATAATACAAGCTTAAAAAGCAATCAAACACACACACAAGAGCACTCAAAAGCAAATCAATAAAACAATGGTCCAAGGAGACCATAAAAAAAGGGAGTATTCAAATGTATCATAATATATTGGACATGACTTAGTCAAATGTATGCCAAAAGTAAGAATGACATATCTAGATGTCCATACAACAAGCAATGACATATCAAATGTTAAAAATGCAAACAAAATAATAGGGCCCACAAATAATGGAATATATTCAAATGCTCAAACAAGCAAGACAGTAATAAGGCAAGACACTCAAAGAAGTGCATAAGCAACCAACATAAGCATATCATATTAGCCCATGGATCTAATGTGTTAATAAAAAAACATCGAGTACATATCATATCAAGTACACTATAGGAGATATAAACATGGATAAAGGCATGTGTAAGTACATATTAGCTCAAACATGATAATGTAAAGTGATCTTAAAATGATATAACATGAATGTATTATGAACAAAGAAGGTGGTTTTATGCCTATTTTTCATACCCCCCTCATTTTTTTTAAAATAATACTTTTCTAGCATAGAGATGACTCAGTCATAAAGTTTAAAATTGTGTCAGGAATCTAGTCAATTAGTCGTATATTTAGATGCATATTTTCAATTACAAAAGTTGATGATGATTAGTTTATGAATTCATATTTATATTTTGAGTGGTTTTGAAAAGCATAATAGACAAATGAATAAAATATGCATATGTATTTATTATTTTTGAATAGTTGTGATCAATCATTTTATTTTTCAGTTGATTATTCAAATGACAGTAAATCATTTTTCAGTTTGAAATAATGTTACTTTATATGGTTGAAAGCATTATATGATTGTCATGATGAATTCAAATATCTACATTGATCTTCTACTGAGTATTATATAGATTTAAGATCAAATTTTATTTGACAGTGGGAGCAGTTGGGGGTGACTAATTTGGTATTTTCATTTTTTAATATGCAACATGGTTTGAGCCATATGGAAATGGTATATTAATTGGTTATAACATTTTCATGTTAGCTCATTTTCAATTGTAAGCATATAAATATATTCTCATGATTGTTGCAATTTGAGAAGTAATGCATTTTTTAGATTATTAAATAAAATACATCATTTGATTTATCATGAACTTCATTTGAAAATTCTACTATGAGCTTTATATGGGTTTCTCAGTAGAATGATGAGTCAATGTCATGTAGTGATTAGTTGCAAATATAGTTAACATTTTTGAAATATTAACATGATCAGGGTTGGTTTGATATTGGAAAAATTATTTCCTAAGGACATTAAACATCTTAAGGGGCTCTAAGTTTCTAACACTTCCTCATGCTAAGGTCCTATTTTAATATCTTAAGTTCTAATGTAATCTAGTTTTAAGGCCCTACTGGTCACTCAAGGCTTATTTTTTTTGAAGTTTATGAAATAAGGTTATGTTCAAGGCATAAAGGTTTGGTATGATCACTAAGTATTTATGACATAATTTATTGTTATCCAAAGGCATATTGAATAAATTATCGATTGGCAAGTTGATTTGGCAAGTTGAGTTGGCATACCTCATGGCAACTTGGTTGGTAAGGTGAGTTAATACCAAGCACGATAGATGCTTTGAGATTTGGTAAGATTATTTGGTAGTTTGATAGACTTTAATTCTAGGCATACATACCTTGATTGATGAAGATTAGTTAAAGGTTAAAAAAGTGTTTTGGCAGTCACTGAGTTTGATAACTTCACTAACTTGGTTAGCAGAATGATAAGTAGTGATATCAATTTTGATGAGCCAATGGAAATTGTGCATGTATGCATGGTAGTTATGTCAGGGAATTGTGATTACAAATAGCTTTGTTTTCTTGGTTTTCATCATTTTTTGAAGATTTATTATGGAAGTGTTATTCTATCAATTTAGATTTTGGAGTTGTAGATAGAGATTTTGAGCAAAAAAATAAAAAGACTGCACATCTAGGATATCAAGATGGGATTAAACTGGATCAAGTAAAAGTAATGATAATAGAGGCTAGGGAAAGAATTTAGATAATGTGAATCAGCATAACCCAAATAGAAAATTCCCAAAGGGAGGTTATAGGGATAGGATATTTGTACCTAGGTATGCTAGTAGGGGTGCTAGGATGTCAATCCACTTTGATGTTAATGACCCTAAATTCTATAATGTTTTGAATAATTTAACCTTTAATCTTTCAAATATTAGAGGTTTAGAGGATTTCATAGTCATAGATTTGGTGTTAGGACTAATTCTCATAGTAGTTCCTCTCATGAATTGAAAAATAATCTACATCATTTTCTAGTTCAATCACCTACCCTAGAAAGAATCTATCCTGTTAATGAGCCACACCATGTTAATGAAACAACTCAGTTTGATATTGAAGTAGCTCATGCCAAGAACTTTGTTAATCTTTCCCTTCCTTCTATTTCTAATGATCCCTTATCATCTCAGAGAGATCCTATTTTAGGATGAAAAAAATTAAGTTTAAATGATCCTATTTCAGCTTACAGAAAACACACTCTTGAAATTCATCCAACCACTTTAGACAAATGGTTAAATAGTCAGAATGACATAGACACTCCAATTGAGGTTAGAATTCTAAAGAAGATTAAGCTGGAGATTGATGATAATACAAGTGATATTGGGACTAAGCTAATTCAGTTTCCAATAACTAAGATGGAATACAATGAATGTGTGATTGAATAGGGGAAGCCAGTTATTGAGGTTTTGTCAGATTTTGATATTTGGATGTCAGCAGGTAAATTTTTATTTTCATGATGAATTTTAAGTTGGCAGAACTCTGTACTTTTGGATTTGATACTTTGATTTTTAGATTTTGATATTTTGGTGATGATGTTTTAAAAGTATATTAGACTTTAATTTTCTAATTGATGATGCTTTTAAGGTATAACAGACTTTAATTTTTTGATATATATATATATATATATATATATATATATATATATATATGCCTAAGTAATTTTTGGAGATATGCATTATAGTTTTTATATAAATAGGAATTTCATTGACTTTGATTTATTTATTGAAATATGTTATTCTATTTTATTATTAATTGATTAAGGGTCCCCACCTGTTAGGAAGTATCTGGTCTATATTCAAATACTTGATCTATTAAGAATTTTAAGTCTTAATTAAACCTTAACTAATAACTATTTATATTAATTGACTTTAAAAAAAATTCAATTAGTTAAGTTAAACTAGTAACTAACTAAAGTTAGTTACAACTTCTTTTTTCAACCAAATTTGAAGGATAAAAGGAGATCAAGGATTAATTTGAAGAGGAGGAACAACATAGGTATTGAAGACTTATACATTTTAAAGTCAATCATTTATCTCTCTCTTCTATGCAGTGTCTCTAAGATAACATGACTTTTATAGATAGACCCAATGGTACTTTCTCTGACGGTTGAGTACATTGTTGTTGGAACACAACTAGATACTGAGAGGGTGGGGAAAATTAGTATATTAACTAAAACTAGTCTTTCAATCCTTTTAAAGCAAATTCTAAAGCATACGTAGAATAAAAGATAAATGCATAGATCACATATAAGCACAAATACACATGACACAAGATTTATATGTGGAAAACCTAAAGGGGAAAATCACGGTGAGAATAGCAACTAGAAGCAACTATTCTAATCCAACATCATAATTCAAAGTCTCACTAGTAAACCTCATTGGATACATTTAAGGACATCCATCCGAAGGAGACACTAATCCCTTGATTTAAGAGAACCAACTCTAAAAAAGCACCCACTCCCTAATTTGAGCACCCAATTAGCTTATTTGATGGCACCAACCTATCAGACTCTTCTATGGAGCTATAACTCCAATTTATAAATTAGATTCATACATCAATCTAGATCTTTATTCTTTTTTATAGGTCTAATCTACAACTGATCATACTCTGCACATTCTTTTTATGCCTTTCTTTCTCTCTACTCCCCGCTTCCCTCTCTGGTCCTATGTTTGGATATTTCATTATTTGACACACTTCATTGCCTTCACCAACCACTCTACTCTATATTCAATTTGGATCAATAACAAATGCAATTGTTTAGCAATATTTTCTTTATCCTAGATATCATATATTATAAACAAATGATCTAGGGTTTTATTCTTCCCTTTATGTTCACACTCAGACTATAACACATCATGCCAATTTTGGACTTTAGTTCATTATGACTTGAACTGTAAGTTCCCATGTCTTGATTTTATTGGCCCACCAGTTGCTATTGCACCAAAGGATCAACATTTTAGTGCCTTATACAATGGCCAAAGCTAACCATGACACCTTACAATAGATTCCATGAATCACACCATAATTTAAGGTCTCTTTATTAAATATAACATCTATTAGACTCAAGTTTTGATGCACAAGATCTTTAATGTAGATTTGATGGGTTAGATCGATCAATCTCATTGTCTATGTCCAGATTAATGGCTTATACACAAGTTGCTGCATGTTCTTACAACCAACCATTTATCTAGACACGACTTTAAATGTTGGTCATTGATCTTGCCTTTGGCACCATGATCCAAGGGTCTCTATTCAATTAGCTCAACTTTAAAATAGGTCCATTCAATCACCTTTTGATAGGCTCACGCTATCTATTAGATCTTTGTACACTTTCAAATTTTATCTTTATCGAGACATTAAGTGTTGAGCTCTTTTTTCCATTCGAGTCCACTCATTCCATTGGATCTCTCTCATCCAAGAATTCACATGTCATTTGATCCCTAAAGATGTATGACCTTTACATTGACTTGATAGTTAAACATTGATACTTTGACCTCATCTCGTAGCTTCCTATATCTTTAGATTGCTTCCACTCCATCGATCTTCTGAAACCTGCTCAGTCTTTAACTTACCATTGTGCCGATAAACGTTGAGCACTTTATAGTATTTAAGTCCATTCAATGCATTGGATATCTTTTACGTGCTCACCTATGTACCATCAGATCTTTTGATAAGTTTGATCTTTATATCTGTCCAACCCTCAAGGATATGACACTTAGAATAATCTTATGCCTTCTATATATAACTGTTAGTTCCTATTATTGATACATTTGGCATCCTCACATTGGTCCTCTATCTGTCAAACTCATGTGCTTGTGACACTTGGCATTAACACATTCACTTGAATGGACCTTCGACACTTTGAATTTATCATGCTCTATTATATCTTTAATGTCTAATTAAGCATGAACCATTTGATATTTGAACTAGCTCGATCATTAATTCTAATAGGCTTATTCTCATTGGGTCTCTATTTGACAAGCTCTATGAATGTGTCACTTGTCACTTGCACATTAACTCAGAGCACCTATTGACAATTTGACTTGCTTCACTCTATTGGATTATTTGTGTTTGATGAAGCTCAGACTATTGATCAATCTAGGACATAATATAAAGTCTAAGACCTAGGAAATATTAAGTCCTTTTGATCACTATTCGAGCTGGTAATTGCGAGGTCAAGGGGGCTGATTTTACAATGATGACAAAGGCTTAAGTTATAACTGAAGCTACCAAGTTTAGGCTATATCTAGTCAACATCAAAATATAAAGTTTTTATTGATGCCATGACTAAACCCTTAGGGTTTTACTAAGAAACCCTATCCAGTTTGAGACCTAAATATATCAATTTTGAGCTCATTCCTTTTCCTTTAAATTTGTAGACCATATTTATGAAATGTACATGAAAAACCCATAACATATCTTCTATCTATTTTGACATAAACATCCATAAATGCTCTCTATAAAAGCATGACAACTTTGCATAGTGCTACTGTGAAACTGTAATATCCCCAACCAATAGGGACTATAGAAAGACAAAAGCTCTAATACCACTGTAATATCCCCTATTTCCCTTGAAATTTGAAACTAAATATTATTGAATTGCTTATCTTTATTCGTGTAAAATATCTCCAAATAGATAAATAAATCACAGTATAATCTCTTATTTATTCACTCAAATGATTACAATAGATGTCCTCTGTCATGCATATAAAAGAATATTCAAATACGGTCTTAATAACCTAAGTATTTCACAAACTAGGAATAAAACCTGAGTCTGGTACGTCTCGACCTACTATGTGAAAAACACAGTCACCGACATTGGTTATACTGCCACCATCCGTTTCCTGGTGTCATTATCCTGTCGACGTCGGTGAGAGGGTCGGCCGATGTCGATCACTGTCGGTCTCTACCTACCGATGCTGGTCTCTACGCTTTTCGCTGATGCGTATGGATTTGCAAAGATTTATACGGACTTTGTACATCTGCTAATATAGCACACCCTATTTGCTGGACCCTTGATCTCAAGATATATGGCTCTAATACAGAAGATCTTTATCTGTGCAATATCTAAATCAAAACCCTGAATAAAAAACCTAATAAAATAAATCTCTATAAAAACTTGTGATAACTTTTGTGTGAAGTTATCTCTCAACCTGGCAATAAATCAGTTGATATCTCATAGCCTCTGAATCACACACACTGAAGAGGGCACATTCTTCAATGTAGATAGAATACTAGAACCCTTAGCTTAGTCTTCTCAAGAAAAATCCTTAGCAAAATTTGTCTTCAAAACAATAATCATAATTATTCCAACTCTCTCCCATGAGAAACCCTTATACCCTCAAAAAGGTGTGCTTGCCCTAATTAGGGTTTCTTAAATTAGAATTAGGGTTTCTTAAATTAGAATTAGGGTTTCTTAATTAAAATTAGACCAAATAATTAATATTTGATTAAATTAATCAAATATTAATATCTCCCTCAATACATGTTGGATTCTCAAACCGTCTGAAGCTGGTGAACCAGGGAGTGATTCCACACATGATCATGCCATAACAGGGATAGTCCGCTGAGTGCCAACATTCCATATATAATAGGAGCTCAGGCAAACATGTCCAAAAGAGCTTGAATGATAAGCCAACTAGACAAATTTTGTTAATCAAAGCCAAACCAAGCTCCACCATGACCCTCTATCCATCTTATCAGCCTACAAGGGTCGCATAATAGGCTAATCATCAACTCTGAACATGTCAACTAAAAAGGGGACATGACAATCCACTCCTCCTGAAATTACTTGCCCTCAAGCAATCGCTGAATGATAAACCAATCAATCCACCTGGATCCCAAATGTAGTCATGATCTACACTGCTGTCAATCAACGTAAACTCTAGGCCATGTCTATCAAAACTCTCATCCAATGGCGTCACATCATCCCAAGTACCAAGATAAGGATCCCAACATCCAATCCAAGAATGGAAATTAACTGGCAACTCAAGTAAACTCCTCACTTGAATAATATCTGAATCTGGAATGTGGATGCTAGACATACTCATATCATCATCGACATGTGACCCGACTGTAATAGACCGCTGAGTCCCTACCACATGTGCTAACTCCTGAACTAAACTCACCTCAAGACAAAGCTCATCCACATGTCTCTCCTGTATTGGTACCAATGTGGACTCGGCAGTGCCCTCTCCCATATCATGTGGTATGAGTCCCTCCATCCGATGAAAAAACATATTTTTGATGTTGCTGCCCCGTATTGCCTTAAGAATATGTGTCTTCCCACCAACATCAAAATGAACCTCGATGTCCTTAAGATGAAGAGTGACTTCCTCAAGGGAATGAAGCCACTTCATACCCAAGACTAAGTCTATATCCCCCATGTTCACCACATAATAATCAGCCTTGAACTCATAGTTGTTCAAGCGCAATGGGAGGTCTCTAATCATCCGCTCACACCTAAGAGTGTGACCGTCTGACACCTTAACTCTAATGCCCTCAAAATCCTCGGTAGTGAGTCCACGCTTCTCCACAAATCTAGCATCTATAAAATTATGTGTGGCCCCTGTATCAAGAAGGGTGATGACCTTCTATCCTACCAAAACTCCACAGAGTCTGAATGAATCATCCGACTGAATGCTGGATAGGCGTGCCTCCTGTATGTGAAGCTCTAAATCTGCCTCTGCCTTAGGCTCTGAAGCCTCTGCCTCTAACTCCTTAGAACTATCCTACTATTTAGAATCATCTAATTTTGAATCCTCATAATATGCCCACATCACACGATTTGCATTGCCCTTAGGCCTCAAAGGATAATCGTGATTGGCATCATAGGGACCTTTGTAGTAAAATCAAAGCTTCTTCCTGAGTAGATCATTAAAAGCCTCTCGATCCAAAGGTGGCACTGCTAGATTTACCTTCGAATCATTCTTAACACCTGATTTATCTATGTTAAAATTTGGTCTCTCTCTATTATTGTTGAAGCCCTTATTGTCCCTGGATGAAGAAGTACCTCCTGAGTTAAATTTACTAGATGGGGCTGCCATCTCCATACTACGTGCCTTCTTCATAGCTTCCTGTAATGAAGGAGGATCAAAGCCTTTGATCCAACCCCTCAATGGTTCTGTCAATCCCTCCATGAAGAGTACTACAAGTCGCCTCTCTGAAATGTCAGGAACCATGACTGATAACTTCTGGAAGTCACCAATGTAAGACTCTAGACTGCCACTCTGGTGCAACTGTGCCAACTCTTAGAAATAGGATTCCGGATCCCTCCTGTCAAAATGATCCACGAGTCTATCCACAAACTCCTGATAAGATGTGATCTGATCATGATGGAGTGTCACCATCCTGTGGTGCCACCAATCGTGAGCTACTCCCTCAAGATGCAGTGTCGCATATCTGATAGCATCTCCCTCAGCCATCAGACACAATGTGAGAAATGTGTCTAGCTTACTAATCCAGGCTTGTGCTGTGACCTTGCCACTACCGTCAAACATCACTAGTGTGAGCCTGCTCGTAGCATGCTTCAGATCATTATTCTGGTGTCTAGGTCTCTTGTCTTGTCTAACCAATCTGTAGTGCTCTCTCCTTTGATTAACAAAATGATCAAATGACATCTTCTCCCAAACCTGAGGAGATAATAAGTCCCACTCATCATTTGCAGCCATGAGAACATCTACAAATAGGGAATCTTATGCCTCCTCCTTTGCTGGAACCTCTGGTTCCTCTTGAACAAACATAGGACGTGTAGGTCTATCAGCTATTCTGGAGTGGGCCTGTTGGGGTCTTTGATTAACAGTAACACTCTTGTTATCTCCTTATTCCCCATTCTGTCTATCAGGTGGGTTCATCCTCCTTACCATAGTAGTAAGTGCCTGTAGTGCCTATGTCATCTCATGGTAGACTTCTCTGGTACCCTTATCATCATTATGTCGGTGGCCCCTGGGTGGGCTACCCTCACGTCTGTCACTCATGATAATTAGCTGCTATTCTAACACCTGGGTACCTTCAAGTAAGGCTCTACTATGTGTGTTATACCTGTGTGGTCCCAACTCCTGTGGCTGCATAAGATTGTCAAACCCTCAGGATGGAAGGATTTAGCTCTGATACCACTATAATATCCCCAACCAATAGGGACTATAGAAAGACAAAAGCTCTGATACCACTATAATATCCCTTGTTTCCCTTGAAATCTAAAATTGAATATTATTGAATTGCTTATCTTTATTCATGCAAAATATCTCCAAATAGATAAATAAATCATAGTATAATCTCTTATTTATTTGCTCAGATGATTACAATAGATGTCCTCTATCATGCATATAAAAGAATATTCAAATACGGTCTTAATAACTTGAGTATTCTACAAATTGGGAATAAAACCTGAGTCTGGTACGTCTCGGCCTGCTGTGTCAAAAACACAGTCGCTGACGTCGGTTATACTGCCGCCATTAGTTTCTTGGTGTCGTTATCCTACTGATGTCAGTGAGAGGGTCGGCCGATGTCAGTCACTGTCAGTCTCTGCCTGCCGATGCTGGTCTCTGCGCTTTGTGCTGATGCGTACGGATTTGCACGGATCTGTATGGACTTTGTACGGCTGCCAATATAACACACCTTGTTTGTTGGACCCCTGATCTCAAGATATATGGCTCTAATACATAAGATATTTATCTGTGCAATATCTGAATCAAAACCTTGAATCAAAAACCTAATAAAATAAATCTCTGTAAATACCTGTGATAACTTCTGTGTGAAGTTATCTCTCAACCTGGCAATAAATCAGCTGATATCTCATAGCCTCTAAATTGCACACACTGAAGAGGGCACATTCTTCAATGTAGATAGAATACTGGAACCCTTGGCTCAGTCTTCTCAAGAAAAATCCTTAGCAAAATTTATCTTCAAAACAATAATCATAATTATTCCAACTCTCTCCCATGAGAAACCCTTATACCCTCAAAAAGGTGTGCTTGCCCTAATTAGGGTTTCTTAAATTAGAATTAGGGTTTCTTAATTAAAATTAGACTAAATAATTAATATTTGATTAAATTAATCAAATATTAATATCTCCCTCGATACATGTCAGATCCTTGAACCGTCTAAAGCTGGTGAACCAGGGAGTGATTTCGCACATGATCATGCCATAACAGGGATGGTCCACTGAGTGCCAACATTCCCTATATAATAGGAGCTCAGGAAAATGTGTCTGAAAGAGCTTGAATGATAAGCCAACTGGACAAATTTTGCTAATCAAAGCCAAACCAAGCTCTACCATGACCCTCTATCCATCCTATCAGCCTACGAGGGTTGCATAATAGGCTAATCATCAACTCTGAACATGTCAACTGAAAAGGGGACATGACAGAAACATGCTCTTCTTTCCATCAATCCTGCCTAATATTTTTGACATCAATGACATCTATAGTGTCCCTTTTGACATCAATGACAATCATATTTCCAAAAATCTCCCCCTTTGGTATTGATGGAAAACTAAATGCTATGATGCAAAATTAATGTTATGATATTCTAATATTTGGCTCTTTCTCTTGTATTGCTTGTATTGGCTTCTGATGAGTATGAACTGAAGCTATTCATACCATACTTACTCCCCCTTAGGCAATGACATATTTTCCTAAACTCATCTTGGATACTTTTTATGCTCTTCCAAACTTTTACAAAGAGCATTTGCACTTTTTTACCAAGATTTTAAAAAGAGCATTTGCCCTTTTTATCCCCCTTTGACATCAATGGCAATGGGAATCCTCAATGTTTGTGTAAAGAGTTATTCCCCTTTATCAGATAAAGGAGTTGTCCAAGAATCTACAACTTTCAACTCATTAATAATTTTTAAAAGTATACATGCTTGAGTTTACTTTCTCTCTTCCTTTAGGGATTAATAAAGCTTCCATAAGACTCCCCCCAGACTCATACACCATCACTAGTGATTTTAGGAGCCACCACTCCCAAATTTCATCTCAGATATTCAAATTTTTTCTTGGGAAGAGGTTTGGTGAATATGTCTGTAATCTAGTCCTTAGTTGACACATATTCCATTGTGACTTCTTGATCTAGAAACCTCTCTCTTAAGAAGTGATACTTGATTGATATGTGCTTGGTTCTTGAATGCATCATTGGATTCTTTGATATATTTATTACACTTGAATTATCACAAAGAATAGAAATAGGTGAGTTATACTCAAACTTGATGTCCTTGAGTGTTTGCTTCATCGATAGGACTTGAGTGCAACATGCCACTACTACTACATACTCTGCTTCTATTGTAGAAAGAGTAACTAACTCTTATTTTTTGCTTAGCCATGAAAAAAGTCTGTTTCACAAGAAGAATGCACTATCACTAGTGCTTCTTCTATCATCCACACTTTCTACCCAATCAACATCTATATATGCTGTCAAAGTGAAATATTTACTTGTAAGATACCATAGGCCATAGTCAATTGTGCTCTTGATGTATCTAGAGATTTTTTTCATTAAATTAACATGTGACTCTTTAGGAGTACCTAAAATCTAGCAACCATGCACACTGCATGCATGATATCTGGTCTTGATATAGTTAGGTATATCAACCTACCTATCATTGATCTGTACATAGTCTGATTTGCATCAAGTGAATCATCCTCTTTGCTCAATTTGCATCCAATTATCATGGGAGTAATAACTAGTTTTCTATCTTCCATTCCAAATTTATTGAGCATCTACTTTGCATACTTGGTTTAGGATATGAATATCCCTTCATCAGATTATGCTATTTGTGAACCAAGGAAGAAAGAAAGTTCTCTTAGCATAGACATCTCAAATTCACTTTACATTTATGTAGAAATTTTTTTGGACATTTTTTTATTTTTACCAACAAAGATGATGTCATCTACATAAACAACAACAATCAACATATACTCAAATTTTGATTTGAGGTACAAATTATTATCTACACATATTTTATTGAAACCTTGTTATTACAGGTATTGGTCCAATCTTGAATACTAGGCTCTAAGTGCCTATTTTCAACTATACAGTGCTTTCTTTAGTCTGTACACATAATCCTCTTTATTTGACAACTAAACACCTTTTGGTTGTTCAATATAGACTTCCTCTTTTAGGTTCCCATTCAATAAAGTAGACTTTACATCCATTTGATAAACTTTAAACTTCTTGTAAACAAAGAATGCTAGAAACATTATTATAGCTTCCAATCTAGCAACTGAAGCAAATGTTTCCTCAAAGTATATGCCTTCTCCTTTTTCATATCCCTTGCACACTAATCTCACTTTATTTGTTATAACAACACCTTCCTCATTGAGCTTATTTCTACAGACCCATTTTATTCCTATCACATTCTTGTCTGAGGGTCTTGGAACTAATTACCAAGTTTTATTCTTTTCTATTTGGCTCATTTCTTCTTCCATGGCTTTTAGCCAATTCTAATCCTTGATGAATTCAACATAGCTCTTAGGCTCAATTTTATACATTAGGGAAAAACTTAATTACTCCTTATTCATTGTAACTCTTCTCCTTGTCTGAACTCCTTCATTCTTATTGCCAATTATCTACTCTTTAGGATGATCCTTTTAAACAAATCTTGGAGGTGCTTTTTCATTCTTTTTCTCAGCCTCTTCACTATCTAATTCTTCTTCAAGATCTGACTTTTCATTACTAGTTTCTTTATTGGGTTCAACATGTTTTATGCCTTCTTCTATATTAACATTTATACTTTCCACCATCTTGTGTAGCCTCTTATTGTAACATACGTAAGATTTGATTTGAGTGGAATAACAAAGAAATATTCCTTCATCACATCTTGATTCAAAGCCTCCCAGTTTATCCTCCTTTCTTCTTATGTAGCATTTGCTTCCAAATACTTTGAAGTACTTAACAGAGTCAGGCTTTCCATACCATAAGTCATAGGAAGTTTTGTCACTATTTATCCTTAGTTGAACTCTATCCAAGATGTATACTTCTATTTAAACTATTTCTCTCCAATATCTATGAAGTAACTTGGCCTCTTTTAGCATTGTTCTAGCCATTTCCTTGATGATTCTATCCTTTATCTAAACAACTCCATTTTTGTGTGGAATCTTTGCTACAAAGTAGTGCCTTTTGATCCCATGCTTCTCACAATACTCTTTGAATTCATTTGAGGTGAATTCTCCACCTTTATCAGATCTTAAACATTTGATTTTTCTTCTATTCTCATTTTCAAATATGGCTCAAAAGATCTTGAATCTATCAAAGAATTAATATTTATTCTTTAAAACATTTACCCATGTTATTATTTAGTAGTCATATACAAATAACATGAAGTACCGCTCTCCATTAGATCCTTTTGTCTTACGTTGGACCACATAGATTAATATGAACTAATTGTAGAGGCTTTGTAGTTGCATACTCTTTTGTTTGAAATCTAACCCTTGTTTGCTTGTCTAGTTGACATTATTTGTAACTAGTATTTGTAGGTTTGGTTATCTTGGGCATGTGTTTTACACATTTATTTGATCTCACTTTGATTAGATTATCAAAGTTGACATGACCCATTCTCCTATGCCACAACCAACTCTCATCAATTTTTCCCATCAAGTAACTATTACCATTCACTTCAACAAGATTGTAGATATTGCTCTCAATCCTTTTCCCTTTTACAACTATTCTTCTAGATCTTTTTAACTTGTAACCTTCTGCATCAAATGTGACCTTGTATCTATTGTCACATATTTGAATGACACTTAGCAAATTATACTTCAATTATTCAACATAAAGGACATCATGTGTAGGTAGTTTACCATTTATGTTTAAGGTTCCTTTCCCTTTGATCTTTACTACTATGTTGTCTTCTAAACTGACAAATCCTTCCTTACATTTTATTAATTTAGTGAACTTACTCTTGTCACTAGTCATATGCTTTGAACAACCACTATTTATCACCCATAAATTTTGCTCTTTGGCATGGAGTGTAGTTTGAAAAACCATGGATTGATTTTTCACTTTCCATAATTCATTGGGTTTCTTATATGTCCTTTACTTATTTTTATTAGAGAATTGTGAACCTTTGTTCACTCTAGGAGACATGCCTTTCTTTACATTGTGTAATTTTGATATTACAAAGCTAATTCTACAATGTTTAGCAATATGAATAAAAATATTACAATTATAACACATTACATTTGTATCTAATAATAGAGTAAATGAGTTTCTACTTAAAATTTTTGTTCTCCTTATAGATACAACTCTACAATCAATAGCCCTATGATCAAACTGATTACAGCTATAACAATAACCATAGAAAGATGAGGAATACTTGGTCATAGCATTTTTTAGTACAACATGAGGATCTCTTTTAAGCTTTGTCTTCTTCAAGTATCTCACTTTGGTGTATCCATCTACATTATCAACCTTTGTCTTCTTCTTTTCTTCAAGTTTCTTTTTAGGTTCTACTTTCTTCACAACAGTTGTGTTTGAGTCTGTCTTTGTGTTCTTGGATATTTTTCTTTCTTTGCTCTTGATTCTCCTTCTACTTTGAAGTTTTTATATAGGATAGAAGATGTACTAGTTGAGGAATTTTTTTCTTTCTCATAACCAAGACCTGATCTCTCTTTTGAGGGATTTTGAGAGTTGATCAATTTATCAAGAATGTCTGATCCTCCTATCAACTTTAGACTTTTATCTAGTTGACCTTTGAATTTTTTAAGCTCTTTTCTCAAAGATACTATTTCTATCTCTAGTTTAATACATTCATCAAATTTAGATTGTAGTTTAAGTTTAACTACATCTTCTATTCTCTTAGCCTCTTCAAATTGTGTCTTTAGACTCACTACCATCTGATCATATTTCTTAAGGCTTTTAGATATTTTTTCAATTTTCTTTTGTCCAAGCTTATTTTATTTTAAGCTCTATTTTGTTAGCCTATCAATATCATATAGAGCACAAATGAGTTCACATTCAAGATCCACTTATCCTTCTTCTTCATCTGAGTCTTCAACTTCATCTTGATGTAGATTTATAGAAGTTGATCCTATGATCATGAACAAGGATTCATTTCCCGTAGCCATAAAAACATAATCATTATCATAATCTAAACTATCACAATCTTCTGTTGAGTCACTATAAATTTTTGTGTATAGACCTTTCTTGTTCTTAAATAAGTTCTTCTTCTTGGGATAGTGGGGTTTTACCTTTTTGCTACTCTCTACTTATTCTGAGCTATCCTTTTTATTATGAGGGCATATAGAAACAAAATGTCCCACTTTACCAATGTTAAAGCATTTGAAGGGTAATTTACCTCTATACTTTCTAGATCATCTCTTTAGTCTTTTGACAAAGTTAGCTTCTTCTTCATCATTCTCCTTAGATTCAGATATTTTTGTTTTTTCATTTGCTTGCTTGGCTACTTTAAATGCAACTTTTCTCTTGAAGGTGTCTATCTCTCCCATTTTCATTTCATAGACTATGAAGGTTCCATGTAACTCATCAAAAATGAGTTTATCTAGATCTCTTGCTTCAATTATTGCAAAGATTTTAAAATTGTATCTTGATGGTAAAGATCTTAAAACCTTTTTGACAATAATTTACTCTTTTATTTCTTCTTCAAGGCCTTTGATTGCATTGACTATTTTATCTACCCTAAGGAGGTAGTCTACAATATTTTCCTCTTCAATCATCTTAAGAATCTCAAACTTGCCTTTGTAATTTTGTAGCTTAGCTTTCTTTACCTTGTCATCTCCTTCATGAAATGCTCTTTAGTTTATTTTAGATTTCTTGAGCATTTTGACACTGCATCACTTTGACAAAATCTAAGTTTGACAATCCACAAAGAATAACATTCTTTGTCTTAGCATTTCTCTCATATGCCTTCTTGGTAGCTTGATCAATAGGAGTTGTAGTAGGGGCTATATATCAATTTACCACAAATATTTTTACATTAAACCCTAATGAAGATAGATATGCTTCATTCTTATGCTCCAGAATGCATAGTTAGATCCATCAAAGTGAGGTGTTTTGTTTGATGAAGATCCTTCTTGAAAAGCCACTATGTTCACTATTTAAAGATCTACTTTAGTTGATTAAGCTTCTCTTAAGGAACCTTAGTCTCTGATACCAATTGTTGGAACATAACTAGATACTAAGAGGGGGGGTTAAATCAATATATTAACTAAAACTGGTCTTTCAATCCTATTAAAGCAAATTCAAAAGCATATATCGATTAAAAGATAAATTCAAAGATCACATACAAGTAAAAATTCACATGACATAAGATTTATACATGAAAACTCAAAGGGAAAAACCATGGTGAGAATAGCTACTAAAAGCTACTATTCTAATCTAACCTCACAGTTTAAAGCCTCATTGACAAACCTCACTGGTTACATTTAAAGACACCCATCCTAAGGACACACCAACCCCTAATTTAAGAGCACTAACTCTAAGGAAGCACCCACTTAGCTTATCTAATGGCACCAACCTATCAAACTCTTCTATGGAGCTATAACTCCAATTTATAAATTAGATTCATACACGAATGTAGATCTCTATTCTTTGTTATAGGTCTAATCTACAATTGATCATTATCTAAACATTCTCTTTGTGCCTTTCTTCCTCTCTACTCCCCTCTTCCCTATCTAGTCTTATTCCCACTTCATTGCCTTCACCAACCACTCTGCTCTATATTCAATTTGGCTCAATAGTAAATGCAATTGTTCAACAATATTTTCTTTGTCCTAGATATCATATATTATAAAAAAATGATCTAGGGTTTTCTTTTTCCCTCTGTGTTCACACTCATACTATAACACATCATGTTAATTTAGAATTTAGTTCATTATGACTTGAACTGTAAGTTCCTACGTCTTGATTTTTTTGGCCCACTGGTTGCCATTGCACCAAAAGATTGACCTGTTAGTGCCTTATACAATGGCTAAAGCTAACCATGACACCTTGTAATATATTTCATGCATAATACCATAATTTTAGGTCTCTTTTATTATCTGTAGCATCTGTTATACTCAATTTTTGATGCACATGATCTTTAATATAGATTTGATTATTTAGATCATTCAATCTCATTATCTGTGTTAAAATTTATGGCTTATACATAAGTTCCTGCATGTTCTTATAACTAACTATTTTTTAGGACATGACTTTAAATGTTAGTCATTGATCTTTCTTTTGGCACCATGATCAAATGGTCTATATTCAATTAGTTCAACTTTAAAGTTTATCCATTTGATCACCTTCTAATAGGCTCATGTTATCCATTAGATCTTTGTACGCTTTCAAACTTTAGCTTTATCGAGATGCTAAATATTGAGCTCTTTATTCCATTTGAGTCCACTCATTCTATTAGATCTCTCTCATCCAAGATTTTGCATGTCATTCAATTTTTGAAGATGTATGACCTTTACCTTGACTTGATCATTAAACATCGACACTTTGACCTCATCTCGTAGCTTCATATATCTTTGGATCACTTCCACTCTGTCATTCTTCTTGAACCTACTTGATCTTTAACCTTCTACTATGTCAATAAAAATCAAACACTTTATAACATTTGAGTCCATTCACTCTATTAGATATCCTTTGCATGATCACCTGTGCACCATCATATCTTCTAATAATCTTGATCTTTATATCTATCTAACCCTCAAAGATATGACACTTGGTGTAAGCATGTGCCTTCTATACATAGCTGTTAGTTCTTATTATTGAGACATTTGACATCTTCATATTGGTCCTTTGTCTATCAAACTCATGTGCTTCTGACACTTGGCATTAGTGTGTTCACTTGAAGGGACCTTTGACACTTTGACTTCATTATGCTTTGTTGGATCTTTAATGTTTGATTAAGTGTGAGTCATTTGATCTTCTAACTAGCTCGATTATTAATTATGACATGATCTTTCTCACTGGGTCTTTGTCTAATAAGCTTTGTGAATGTGACACTTGTCATTTATGTATTCACTTAGAGTACCTTTTGATAATTTGACTTTGCTTCACTTCATTAGACTATCTATATTTGATGAAGCACATACTGTCGATCAATCTAGGATATAATATAAATTCTAAGATTTAGGAAGTATTAAGTCATTTTGATCACTTCTCAAGTCAGTAATTGTTAGGTCGAGGGGGTCAATTTTATAATGACAACAAAGGCTTACGTTATAACTTAAGCTACCAGGTCTAGGCTATATCTAGTCAACATCAAAGTATAAAGTGTATGTTGATGCCATGGCGAAACCCTTAGGGTTGTACTAAGAAACCCTATCCAGTTTGAGAGCTAAATAAATCACTTTTGAGCTCATTCCTTCTCCTCTAAACCCATGGACCATATTTTTAGAATGTACATAAAAAACCCATAATGGATATTCTATCTATTTTGACTTTAAACATCTATAAATGATATTTGTAAAAGCAAGACAACTTTGCACAGTGCTACTGTGAAACATGCTTTTCTCTCCATCAATATTACCTAATTCTTTTGACATCAATGTTATCCATAGTGTCCCTTTTGACATCAATGACAATCATATTGCTAATAATTACTTAGGCAATATAGGTATATCCAATTTTATATTATCATTTATAACATATTATTTGAAGTTTATCAAGTTTAATATATTTTGATGATTGCTACTTGTAGTCTTATGTATAGAATCTAAGTATTCAACCTGAATAATGATAAAAACTTCACTGTTTTTGACATTTCATTGATTTATTTGATTGTAAAAGTTGTCTCTTAAGATAATTTGTAAAGAAAAATGTTAGTTTTTTAAATAAATTCAATCTATTTTGCTAAGATGACTCTCTCCAAGACTTGCATGTTTTATCTATATTGTACTTTATATTGACTTTGACTTTAACATAATTTAGTCTATTTAGATTGATCTTTAATTAATCTAATTTTCTTTTTGTTTCCTTTAGTTTTAATATCTTTTATCTTTTAATTCATTTTTTTAGTTTACTATTTATTTCTATTTTTCATTCAAGTTATTTTATTAGATTAATCCCCTTGTTTGTTTTCTTAGAGTTATATTTCTTTCTTTCTTTTACAGCTTAGTTTTAAATTATATTAATTTGTTAGACTTAGATTCTTGATTAGATACTTTTTAGGTTTAATTTAGATTTAGATTGTCTTAGTTTGTTTGACTTAATTTTATTAGACTTAATTAATGTTATTTGTTTGTTTTTGTTAGTTTAGGTTTAATACTGTTTCTTTTTAGTTTGTTATTTTGATGATTGTTATTTGTTATGTCTCTTATGTGTTGAGTTCTCCTTAGCTATTAACTTTATTAAATATTTTGTTCATATTTGATTTGTCTCAATTATATTTTACTTATATTTTTAGTTTATTATCTTGGTATTATTTGAAAGTTATTATAATAGAAATAAGATATTACTTTGAAATATATTATTTTATTGAATCAATTTTTTTTTATTCAAGAGATTGTTTTGTCCATAGGCTTTATCTATCGGCTAGGATAAATTACACATTCATATCTGAATTGATATATTATTTGATAAGTAAATTTTTAAAATTATAATGAAATATGTTATATTAAATAACTTATTTTTTATTTTCTAGAATATTTAAAAAATATCTCGCATCTTTAAGATCGTAATTGAACCTTTAGAACCTTACTATTACACTGGTATGATTATAACTTAACCTTTGTAATAGATGAAAGGGTTGATTAGTTAACGATATAATTTTTATTTTAAACAAATTTGATGACTCTATTGGGGACTTTTCATAATTATTATTTGTTTTAAGTTGTGTTTTTGTCTTGCTCATGGTACTTGGAAGACAACCTCCTATTATTTAACCTAAAATTGATATTACTAATGATCAAGTTGATGTTGATTTTAATCTAACTCGTTATGCATGGTATAATCATCTTCATAATTTTTAGCATATTATTCAAATTATAAATGAAGAATATTTTTTTTTAGAATTTGAGATAGATTGGTATTCTAATCTTACTCATGAGACTCAACAAGACATTTTGAACACATACATATGAATTCAAGAAGATAGAGCTAGAGTTTTAGCTGCTAATCCTAGGCCTCAAACTCATTTCCTTTTTGATTATTTTCCTTTTAATGATTTGGTTATGCCCTATGAAATTATTGATACAAATTTAAAATTAAATCAGTTAAATTAGGTTCAAGAAAATCAACCAATTCAAGTAGAAGAGACGGCTAAAATTTTCAATGGAAGATCAAGTAGAACTGAGGATAGAAGAGTTGATTCACAAACTACAAGACAATAGAGATCAGAATGATCTCACTGAAGGTGAAGATGAAGCTGAAGAAGAACAATAGATAGCTATAATACCATAGATTTTTGAAAATCCAATTAATATTGAAAATCATCCTAGTAAGTTACCTTCCCTTAAAAGATTAAATATATCAATTTTTTTTGAAGCTCCTGGAGAATCTTGGGAAGATCATTTAGAAAAATTTAAGTTAGTTTGTGATACTCTTAGTATAAAAAATGAAAATATTTGTTTAAGAGTTTTTTCTCAAACATTTGAAATAAAAACTTACCAATCATTTATTAGTTTACCTGTTAAAGTTATCAGTGCATGAAAAAATATTGAAGAATGGCTAGAGTTATCTTTTGAGAAAATGAAAGAGGAATTTGACCTAGTTAATGATCTTGTGAATTTTTTCTCTTGATCCAGATGAGATGATTTATCATTTCATTATCAGAGTCACTAAGTTACGTCAAAAGATTCCTCATGATCTTAGACATTCTAAGAAATTATCTAGACTTTATTTTTGTAGTGCATTACCCCTAAAATATAAAATGACTTTAGAGGATAGGGATATTATAGAATATGATGAAACTTTAACATTTTGCATTGAATATGAATATAAACTTAAACATATTGGATTAAAAGATAGGTATTCTATAGATTTAAATGTAGATAATGATTTTTTTAAAAAGTCATTCAAAGTCTAGAAAATGAATTGGTCGCTGTTAAAAGATAGTTAAATGATAAACCTTATTTATCTAATAGAAACAATACTAAAATTAATTAAAAATAGTTTATTACTATAATGTTTGTGAATTGGATCATGATCTTTCATGTGTTATTATCTATAAGTTTTAATTTTTTTTTCACGGGAAACATCTTATATCTAAATATCTAGCAGACAATATAAACATGTGTGCTCTTGATGATCCATTGAAAAATGAAGGTATTTATATTTTTAATACTAAAAATAAAGATTATAAATCTTCTCAAAATAATAAAATAATAACTAGCGATTCTTCTTCTAATGATAAAGATAAAATAGTTCAAAACAATGCTTCAAATAGTTCAACTGATAATTCTTCTCAAAATATTCTTTTATCAACTGATTATAATAATAGTCAATATCAACATTATAAACCTAATTTTTTTGACAAGCTAATGTTAAAGATTTTAATATAATTGATGATCTATCTACAATCAAAGATGGATTCTCATAATTACAAGTAGCTAATCTTCTAGGGAAACTTGATAAAATTAATAAAGTTATTAAGAATCCTAAAACTGATGTAGACTTATAGGAAGAAGGTAGTAATGAACAATCAACTATTTTTGCTCAAAGTTATGATTCTCATATAGATTATATACCCCATTTTTATGTTATGATTGAAATTGCTAATAAGGTAATCCATAATTTTATTTTAGATATAGGTGTTTTGAAGAATATAATGTCTAAATTTATTGCAGATCAATTAGACATATCTTATGAAACTGACAATAGAAAACTTTTAGTTTGATTTTAGACAAATTAAAACTTGTGGCAAGTTTTGAGACATAGTTATTAAGATTTTTCAAGATGACAGAATTAGATGCATGACTAATATTTAAGTTTTAGACATTCTTAGTAATTATACTATGTTATTAGGAAGTGATTAGTCAAAAGCAACTAGTACTTTTATTGGAAAGATATCACATGAGTTATCGTTAGTAATGAGATTGATTTCATTAAAAGATAAGATTGGTCTAATACACCTATAGAGTTATCCACTTCTTCCACTATTATTTATATTGAGACAGGAATTGAAACTTATGAGTTGCTGAATTTAGATGAACTAAAAAATTAGCATGAATTTTTTTTTGAGAAAAATATTTTATGATCATTTTATTTTGATGGAACTTATTCTCAACAAGGTAATGGTGCAAAGATTTACTTAATTTATCTTGTTGGTAAAATTTTTTGTTATGACTTCAAATTATCATTTAAAAACACTAATAATATTGCAAAAATCGAAATATTATTTTTAGGTTTGGAAAAAGCCATTAAACTTAACATTAAATATTTAGAAGTCTTTAGAGATTCTGAATTAGTTGTTAGACAAGTTCAAATTTTTTATAAAACTAATCAAACTCATCTACATCATTATACGCAAAAAGTTTGGTCTTTACTTGAATATTTTGAGGCCTTCAACATCACTCATATTATTAGAGAATATAATATTAGAGGTGATAAGCTCACTGATTTTACATCTAATCCAATTCTAAGTAAAGGTGAACCAACCACAAACTTCTCTAAAACTAATTTTTTTGACCTAAAATTCATGATTTGAATGATAGTTGACCTATTTTTAATTGTGATGAACACATATATTCTTTCATTAAAGAAAATTATTTTCATCATAATGATTATGTACTAAATTATGAAGATTATTTATAATTAAGTATTAGTAAATTACCTACTGATTTAATAAGTTTAGAATCTATGTTTACACCTAACGATCAACCCAAAATTCATAAAATAGAAGAACCTTTCAAGAGAATCATAGGTGAAACTATTATTATCAATATAAGTATAAAAGAGGATCTTAAATATGTCTATTTAGGAATTCAAGTTATTATAAGTGAAAAATTTAAATTCATTAAGCTATTTAAAAAATTCATTGATGTGTTTGCCTAGTCATACAAAGATTTTAAAGATTATGATACTGATATTATTAAATATGACATACCTATAAAACTTGGTATTAAACTTGTAAGATATAAAATTCAAAAATTAATTATGACATTGATATTATTAAATATGACATACCTATAAAACCTGGTATTAAACTTGTAAGATATAAAATTCAAAAATTAGTCTTTTGTTAAAGGACACCATTAATAAAGTACTAGATAAACTGATTGATGCTAGTGTCAATTTATTTATAAAATATTCTAAATAGGTAGCTAATGCAATGCTAGTTAGAAAGAAAAATGGTGATATTAGATTATATGTTGATTTTAAATATTTGAATAAAGCTAGCATTAAAGATAATTTTCCTCTACCAAGTATTAATGAGATATTACAATAAGTTGCATGATCATAAATGATGTCTTTATTAGATAAAATTTTTAGTTATAATCATATTTTTTTCAATCTTGAAGATAGACATAAAACTATTTTTACTACTCGTAGAGAGAATTTTACTTATAATAGAATGTCTTTTGGATTAATGAATACAGGAGCTACTTTTCAAAGAGCTATTCATATTGTTTTTGATGACTTGATTGGCATTGTTATTTAGGTATATCTAGATGATCTCACCATTCATTTGAAAATATAAAAAAGATATTTAGATCATCTTCATAAAGTTTTCACAAGATGTAGAGAGTACGGTATTGTTTTGAATCCAAATAAATCAGTTTTTGGTGTTACCAAAGGTAAGTTATTATGACATATTATTTCTAAAGATGACATTTATATAGATCCTGAACGGATTAAAGCTATTAAAGAGTTACCTCCCCCTAAAGATCAATCTAGTTTAAGGTATTTTTTTGGTAAAATAAACTTTGTTAAAAAATTTATCTCAAATTTTGTTGATAAGTCTAATCTATTGCAATTATTTCTTAAGAAAGATAAAATTTATACTGCGATGAAGGTGTTGATTCAACATTCAATAATGTTAAAGATGCCATTGTAAGTGCTCTAATACTTGCTAAACCAAATTTAAAGAAAATATTTATTCTTTATGTTAATGTTACTAAAAAAGTAGTTGAAGCTGTTATCACTCAAGAGTTTGAAAATAATGATAAAAAATCAATTGATTATATGAATCAAGTTTTAAAAGAAGCCAAAACTAGGTACCCTCTTATTGAGAAATTTATTTTCTCATTGATTAAATTTTATTATTTGTTGATAGTTTTTTTTTTAAATTTTTTATAATGTGATCTAATGTACATGTTTTATCTTATGTTTTAAAACAACCAACCATTCAAAGAAGGTTTGTTAAATGGATATGAATTCAAAAATTTATTCTTGAATTCAAAACTTCTAAAATAATTAAAAGTAATGACTTAGCAATACATTTAGCTGAAAATAATTTTTTAGATATCAATAGTTTGATCTTATCATTTGATGATAATTTAAATGCAAAGCCTCATTTAAAGATCATGAAGATTTCTACTTTTTTTTAAAAAATTCAAATTTGGTCTTGAAATGAATGAATGAGATTACTTGTTGGTCGAAGATGATTGGTATCATGACTTGATCTTTTATTTTTAAAATAAGACATATCCTAATAATTTTGATAAGAAACAAAGATGTTTCTTGTGGTCAAAAGCTTTAAATTTTTATTTATTAGAAAATTTTCTGTTTTATTGAAATAGAAATGAAGTTTTATTAAGATGCCTTACCTATGATCAAGCTCAAAAATTTTTTAGAAACTATTATGAAAGAAATTATGGTGGATATTATGCTATGAAAACCACTACTTATAAGATTTTAAAAGTAGGATATTATTGGCCTACTCTTTTTCAAGATACTTATAAGTTAGTTAGTTCTTGTATGTCATGTTAATTATTTGTTGATAGAGATAAGTTGCTTGCACTGCCTTTAAATCCTGTTATTCCTAAAAAATTATTTATGAAATAGGGTATTAAAATTTATTTTAGATATAAATCTTCATCTATGAATCATATGTATATATTAATAATAATTAATTATTTTACTAAGTGGTCTGAGGTTAAAGCACTTAAAAGTTTTGTAATAGGTGAAGTGATATAATTTTAAAAAAAATCATATTTTATATAGATTTGGAGTTCCTTATAAAAGTATTTATGATAATGAAACTCAATTTGTTTCAAATGAATTTCTAAAATTTTTGGACAAGTATTCAATTATATCTAGTCATTCATCAAAATATTATCCCCAATAGAATGATCAAGTTGAATCAATGAATACAAATATGATTTCAATCATGAAGAAATTAGTTTGTGAAAATAAAAAGAATTGACATCTTAAATTTTTTAAATCTTTATGGGTTGATATAACTATTGTCAAGGTAGCAACTAATTATTGACCTTTTATGTTAGCATATATATTTGAAGCCACCTTATCAATAGAACTTTAAATTTCTTCAGCTATAACTACTTTACAATATGTTGCTGAAGATATAAATTTGATTGAACAAATATTACATGATCTAATAGCTCTTGATGAATCTAAAGTCACAACATTACATAAATTAGAAAGAGCTAAACAAAAATTGAAAAAGTTTTTTGATAAGAAAGTTTTTAATAAAAATTTAAAGTTGATGATCTAATTTTATATTGAGATAAAGCTCATGAAGATCTTGATAAATTTGATTCATTATGATTTGACCTTTATATAATTACTATTGTACTTGGAAATAATAGTTTTTATTTAAAATATCTTAAAGAAAATTGGTTACGTTACTCAATTAAAAACCATCATTTGAAATTGTTTTATAATTAGCTCTTTTTCATATTCGTTTGTTTCTTTTGTTTTCTTGTTTTCCTTTTATTTTGTGTTTTATTTCTTTTTTATGTTATTCTAATGTTTCTTGTTTTGGTTTATTTGTTTGTTTTTTGTTGTTACTTAATTTTACTTTTAAAAAGATCAATGAGTGTTACAAATACATGAAGTTTCACATTATGAAGGAAGAATGTGAGGATGTTATAATTCTACTGTAAATATCAATTAGTTTTTAGATATTACTCTTTATAAATTTAGTTTTATTTATACATGAATAATATAGGCTGAGCTATAACTTCTTGTTGAAGTAATACTTGATTTCAAATATTATATTTAAGGCAATTGTATTAGTTTATGCATCTAGATCAAACTTCTTTGTTCTATCATTCCCTTTCTTTGTGCCATGCTAACTGAACATCTCATCCCTTATTTGAAATTCATTATTAAAGGGGTTCACACATAGCTGCATGAGAAATGATTTTCCTAAATCACACTCTCAAGATTATGTTTTTATCAATAGATAATTTGATTGCTACTAAATTTCATTACTCAAAATTGATTAGTAATGTCTCTAGTGTTATGCCTATTTTTCATACCTCCCTCAATTTTTTTGAAACTAATAATTTTCTACCATAGAGATGACTCAGTCATAAGGTTTAAAACTATGTTGGGAACCTAGTTAATTAGTAGTATATTTCGATGCATATTTTCAATTACATAAGTTGATGATGATTGGTCTATGAATTCATATTTATATTTTGAGTGGGTTCAAAAATATAAATGGATGAATAAATAAAATATGTATATATATTTATCATTTTTGAATAGTCATGATTAATCATTTTTTTTTTAATTGATTATTTAGATAACAATACAATATTTTTTAGTTTGAAATAATGTTATTTTATATGGTTGAGCATTATATGATTGTCATGATGAGTTTAAATAGATATATTGATCTTCAACCAAGTATTATATAGATTTAAAATCAATTTTCATTTGAGAGTGGGAGCAGTTTGTGATGACTAATTTGATATTTTTATTTTTCAATGTGCAACATGGTTTGAGTCAAATAGAAATGGTATATTAATTGGTTATAATGTTTTTTTTTAGTTTATTTTTAGTTAAAATCATATAAATGGATTCTCATGATTGTTATAATTTGAGAAGTAATGAATTTTTTAGATTATTAAACTAAATACATCATTTTATTTATCATGAAATTCATTTAAATTTTTTACTATGAGCTTTATACGAGTTTTTTAGTAGATTGATGAGTCAATGTCATGCAGTGATTAGTTGAAAATATAGTTAACATTTTGAAAATATTGACATGATTAGGGTTGGTTTGATATTGGATAAATTATTTTTTAAAGACATTAAGCATCCTAAAAGGTTCAAAGTTTCTAATACTTCATCATGCTAAGGTCCTATTTTAAATTCTTAAGTTCTAATGTAATCTAGTTTGAAGGCCCTAATGGTCACTCAAGGCTTATTATTTTTGAAGTTTATGAGCTAAGGTTCTGTTCGAGGCATAAAGGTTTGGTATGATCACTAAGGATTTATGACATAAGTTATTGTTATATAAAGGTATATTGCATAAATTATCAGTTGGTAAGTTGATCTGGAAAGTTGAGTTGGCATACCTCATGTCGACTTAGTTGGCAGGGCGAGTTAATACCAAACACAATAGATGCTTCAAGATTTGGTAAGACTATTTGGTAGTTTGAGAGACTTCAATGTTAGGAATACATGCCTCAATTGATGAAGATTAGTTAAAGGTTTAGTAAGTGTTTTTAAAGTCACTAAATTTGATAGCTTTACTAACTTGGTTAGTCGAATGCTAATAAGCAGTATCAATTTTAATGAGTCAATAGAAATTGTGCACATATGCCCGATAGTTATGTCAAGAAATTGTGATATGAATAGCTTTGTTTTCTTAGTTTTCATCATTTTGTGAAGTTTTCTTGTAAAAGTGTTATTTTGTTAATTTAGATTTTGGATTTACAGATAGAGATTTTGAATAAAAAGATAAAAGGACTGTGCATCTAGAATTTTGGGATGGGATCAACCTAGATCAAGTAAAAGTAATGATAATAGAGACTGGGATTAGAATTTAGATAATGTGAATTAGTAGAACCCAGATAGACAATCCCCAAGGGGAGGTTTCAAGGTTAGGAGATTTGGCCCTAGGTATTCTAGTAGGGGTGCTACGATGTCAATCTAGTTTGATATTAATGACCCTAAATTATAAAATGTTTTGAATAATTATCCCTTCTATCCTACAAATCTTAGAAGTTATATAAGATTTTATGATCATAGATTTGTTGTTAGGATTTATTCTCACAGTAGTTCCTCTCACCACTTACAAAATAATCTATATCAATTGCCAATTCAATCACCTACCCCATAAAAATATAATCTATTAATGAGCCACATCATGTTAATAAAACCACTCAATTTGATATTGAAGTAACCCATGCCATAAAATTTGTTAATCTTGCCCTGACTTATATTTATAATGTACCCTCATCATCTCAGAAAGATCCTATTTTAAGATGCAAAAAATTAAGTTTGAAGGAGTCTATTTCAGCTTACAAAAAATGCACTCTTTGAAATTCATCCAACCAATTCAGACAAATGGTCAAATAGTCAGAATGACATAGACACTCTAGTTGAGGTCAAATTTTTTAAGAAGATTAAGCTAGGGATTGATGATAATACAAGTGATACTAGGACTAAAATGGTTCGGTTTCCAGAAATTGAGATGAAATTAAATGAATGTGTAAATAAGCAGAGGAAGCTAGTTATTGAAGTTTTGTCAGATTTTGATAAATTTTGGATGTCAACAAGATAAAATTTTATTTTTATGAACTTTAAGTTGATAGAACTCTATACTTTCAGATTTGATACTTTGATTTTCAGATTTTGATGTTTTGGTGATGATATTTTGAAAATACAATAAAATTTAATTTTATAATATATATATATATATATATATATATATATATATATATATATATATATATATATATATATATATATATATATATATATATATATATATATATATATGCCTAAGTAATTTTTAGAGAGATGCATTATGATTTTTATATAAATAAGAATTTCATTAATTTTGATTTATCTATTTATTAAAATATGCTATTATTATTAATTGATTGTCTCCATCTATTAGGAAGTCCCTGATCTATAATCAAATACTTGATCCATTAAGATTTTTAAGTCTTAATTAAAGCTTAACTAATAACTATCTATATTAATTGACTTTAAAAAAAAGTTAATTAAGTTAAACTAGTAACCAACTAAAGTTAGTTACAATTTTTTTTTTCAATCAAATTTGAAGTATAAAAGGAGATCAAAGATTTATTTGAAGAGGAGGAACAACATAAGTATTGAAGACTTATACATTGTGAAGTCAATTATTTATCTCTCTTCTATATACCTTATCTGAGATTTGTAGATAGACCCAATCGTATTTTCTTTGATGTTTAAGTAAATTCTTTAGACAACACAAGTATATCTAATTTTATATTATCATTTTTAAAAGATTATATAAAATTTGTCAAGTTTAACATCTTTTGACGATTGCTAATTCCAGTTTTATATGTAAAATCTAAGTATTTAATCTGAATAATGATGAAAACTTTAATTTTTACAATATTTCATTGTAAAAGTTGTCTCTTAATATATTTTGTAAATAAAAATATTGGTTTCTCAAATAAAATCAATCTATTTTACTAATATGACTCTCTCTGAGACTCACATATTTTATCTATATTATATTTTTTATTGACTTTGAATTTAACATAATTTACTCTATTTAGATTGATCTTTAATTAATATAATTTTCTTTTTGTTTCCTTTAGTTTTAATATCTTTTATCTATTAATTTGTTTTTTTAACTTACTATTTATTTTTGTTTTTCATTCAAATTATTTATTTAGATTAATCCCCTTATTTATTTTCTTAAAGTTAGATTTCTTTCTTTCTTTTATAGTTTAGTTTTAAATTAGTTTAATTTGTTAGACTTAGTTAGATAGTTTGTAGATTTAGTTTAGATTTAGATTGTCTTAGTTTATTTTACTTAGTTTTATTAGACTTAATTAATGTTATTTGTTTGTTCTTGTTAGTTTAGGTTTAGTACTTGCCTGTTTCCTTTTAGTTTGTTATCTATTATTTTGTTGATTTCTATTTGTTATTTCTCTTATCTGTTGAGTTCTTCTTAGCTGTTTACTTTATTAAAGATTTTGATCATCTTTGATTTGTCTCAATTCTATTTTACTTATATTTATAGTTTATTATCTTGGTATTATTTGGAAGTTATTATAGTAGAAACAAGATATTGCTTTGAAATATATTCTTTTATTGAATCAAATTTCTTTCTTTCAAGAAATTATCTTGTCCATAAGCTTTCTCTATCAGATAAGATAGATTACACATTCATATTTGAATTGATTCATTATTTGATAAGTGGATTTATGAAATTATATTAAAATTTGTTCTATTCAATAACTTATTTTTTATTTCCCAGAACATTTAAAAAACTCTCACATTTTTAAGATCTTAATTGAACCTTTAGAACCTTACTATTAGACTGGTACAATTCCAACTTAACCTTCATAATAGATAAAAGGGTTGATTAATTGATGGTATAATTTTCATCGTCAATAGGTTGATGTCCTCAACATATTGGTGATGTGAGCAGAGGGAAGGTCCAACATCCATAAGTGCATAGATCATGTATATGTGTATGCTTGTATCACACTCAAGTAAAAGTGTGAAATACATGTGTATGTAGAAGTAAATAATATGTTATCTATCAACATGGAACTAACACATAGATGCCAAGGAGAAAATAGAATATGTAGATGCTGAAAATATTTTTGGATTTTTGAATGTTTTATTTTTTTAGTATTTTTGGAATAATAGAAGAGTCTCATGTAATATATTTACACAAGTGTATAATGTTCACCAATCTTTTTAGAGGTTTTCCTTCAAGTGTAGTAAGGTGGTATACATTTTTTTTATTTTTTCTATAACTATAAATGGTCCTAAACAATTTGTTTGAACTTTTATTTCTTGTCTTTCTATGCATTGGTATTCTTTTGATTTTATTTTAGTACAAAGTCACCCACAACAAAGTCACATGGCCGAATCTTTTTGTTATATTCTCATTTAACATGATCTTGATAAAATTTTAAGTGTTTAATAGTCTGTGTGCATTTTTCAATTAACTATTCTAATTGATGCAATTTCTTTTCATGGCATTCATTATCTTTGATGACATCTTTGAGAGAAACATGCAAGGAAGGTATCTCAAGCTCAATTAAATTGCCTCTATACCATATAACAAAAAATAAGGTGTAGCCTAAGTAGGTGTGCGAATGCTAATATGGTATGCACATACTATTGGTGCTAATCAATATTATGTCATGTAATTATCTTGCCAAGTATATTGACAATATTTTTATTGGGTGCCCCTACCTCTCCAATACCCTGTGGGTAATACAGTGTATAAAAGGTATGTTTAATTTTATATTTACTAAAAAATTATTTTACATTTTATTTCTAAATAATGATCCATTCTCAAAAATAATAGCTAAAGGTATGCTAAAATAAGAAATAATATTGGTCATCAAAAACCTGTATATGCCATCCCTTGTGGTAAACTCAAGTGAAATTACTTCCACCCATCTTAAAAATTATTCTATAGCTATTATTATGAACTTGTGTCCACTAGTGGATACCAAATTTATATTTCCAATCAAGTAAAAACCCATAAAGAAAAATGCCACAGTGAAATAATTGACTATAACTCATGTGATAGTGTATGATACAAATTGTTATATTTATGACATTGTAAATACAATTTTTCATGTTCAATACATTCTTGCTCCATGGTAGGCCAATAATAACCTTTGCATAATAATTTTTGAGATAGGGCCTATCTACTAAAATACCCACCACACTCATTATCATGTATTTCTAAGAGTTCAATGTGGGCTTCATCTTTATTTAAACATAAAAGTAATTATATATCAAAACCTTGTTTAAAGAAATCATTTTTTAATAATAACATGATGAAGTTCTTAAAATTTTAATTTGTTCTTATCATTTTACGTAAATTGGTCTTGTAGATAAGTTCAATAAAGGAAATTATAGATATTACTGTACCATCATGTGTTTGTGGAATTTAAAGTAATATCAAGAATGACCAAACATCCATTTTATTAGACGCAATGGAAGGATCCCATAAATATTGTATGGTAAAGTGTACATGATCATCATTGATATCAAAAGGCATCAAGGATGCCATACTTACCATGGCATTTGCATGGTATTTATCTAAATTGGACATGGATCTTAATGGAATAAATATGGTTAAGAATATAGAAATGAATGAACACAAAGGTGATAAAAAAAATCTATAGAAGGTAAATTAATTAAAAATTTGAGATAAAACATATACTAAATTTATTATATTGAGATATGATAAAAATAAGAAACACAACTATGCTAGATATTGCAATGACAAATAAATAATTTAGTTGGTTTTGATGCTAATACAAATCTCAATATAGAATAGGTAGGAAGTAGACGGGTGGAATATTCTAGAATAGTCATCATATTTTGTACTAAGTACTTCTGTATCCATAGACATTTGCATCAACCTAGGACTATTACATTGAATCTAGTATTTGGATCAAATATAAGTGTCTAGTATAGAATACCTACTTAAACTATATATGACCACATGGATACTTTTAGGTTCATCATCACCTTTACTTTGGTGTATTTAGATCTGGGTCATGGACTGTCGCTCCTTGTCAAATAATCAAATCCTAGTTCTTCATCTTCATATTAGCTATAAGAAAAATGGGTTAGTGGACACATAGTGTCGAACTACCCCAAATAACCTTTTATTAATGAGTATTACCTGCATAACTAATACTTTTAAGAGGGCCTCAAATTTATGTAGTTCTCCCATATGTGTTGGCTTGTGTGTGAATCATGTAATGTGAGATAAACATGTACAACATTGACTTACCTTGTAACTTAAAAAATATAGCTCTTGGGTTGCTCCTTCAATACTTTAGACTTGTATATGTGGTTTCCATATGAATGATATAAAAATAAGAGAAAATAAGAAATATTTTCTCACTTACATGTTTGATTGAGTTTTTTTGACAAGTTGACTTGGTCTATTTAGGTCTTTTTAAAGTGAGTTTAGAATAAAGAGTGATCATGCATATATACCACTCTTATTAGGAGAATATATCACATAATAATAGTTAGATTGACTATGAAGATATATTTCATTTTCAAATTAGATGAATTTGGGGCACTAGACACTTGCATCTAAATAGAATATCAGTGTCGATGTAGGTGCCTGTCCAGGGTGCAAGTGTCTACGGAGCAGGAAAATAGGTACATGCTTAAAACTTGTAAAGGTATAATATAAGTAAGTTTTAAGCATTATAAGTAAGATAAAAGGCTTAGATCATCAATATAATAATGGTCAGACCAATAGATATGCCAAGGAGCACAAGAGAGAGTAGATGCAAGACTTATAGAAATGAGAAAGGTGTAGAATTTAAAGGAACAACCATGGTCTAAGTTTTATAAGTGTACAAGACTATGGTGCTATATAATTCATAAATATCATATACAATAACAATGATTATCTATTAAGTCCCTTTCCACATAGTCTAGGGGGTCAATATTTAGAGTGGCTATTACACTTACCTAAAGGATCAATCACAACCTTTGAGGACATTTCTAAAAAAAATGTTAGTCACTTTTCTTATAATGTCGAACATGAGTTGACCATGTTAGACCTATATAACACTAAACAATGTAATGGGGAGAGTTTTGCCTCCTTATTTTAAATATGGTGTGTCTTGACAAGTTGTTTTCCATAGTCACCTCCCAAAAAACAACTTATAGTTATCTTTAAAAATAATCTTAATTCAAAATTGGCCCATCAATTACAACTCCATTGTGCTACATCCTTTGATAAAATCATAAAAAAGGGGTTCAAATTGAAAGAGATTTGGTTTCCAACGATGTCATCATAATATTTAAACAATACAATTCTTCTTCCAACCAAAATGATAAACCTAATTTCTATGCAAAGAATAAAAACATGGTAGGATATGGTGTAATTAATGTTAAATAAATTCAAAACACCCAACCTATGAACACCATTTTTGTACCAAGTGGTCAACCTCAACAGGATAATCAAAACTAAAAATTTACTCCTTTGGGAGTGTAATATGATGTATTATTTCAAAAGTTTCTCACCATAAACATGATCAAGTTCCCCCATATAAATAGCTTTGATGAAAACATTCCAAAACCTATGTGGTACAAAGATAACAAATATTGTGATTAACACAAATTTAAAGGTCATTCCAAAAACTATTGCATGCGACTCAAACACTATATCCAATGTCTTATTGATAATGGTGATATAGAGTAGAGGATGATGCATCAAATTCAAACAATAAAAAATTAGGGATATATCAATATCCATTTCTAAAACATGAGCAAGGGCGTACTATGAAAAACTAAAGTTAAAACCAAACAAATAATGTCAATCAAACTAATCACCCCTTTGATTCTAAAATCAATCACATTGATTATATGGATCATCATATTTCTATACCTACAATTAAATCCCAATATTACACCATCCTACAAGGCATGCAAAAATTACCCTTCCAAGTATCCCTTTGCCTGCTCTCAAAGGAAAATATAACATCATAGAGAACATTGAGAAAATAGTAGCCTAAATTTCCATTTTAAACCTTATCAAAATGTCTCCCACATATAAGGACACATTATATAAGACCTTGAAATAATATAAATCTCCATAAAATATCAATTCATCTAATTTCCAAGTGCTTGTAGGACACTTATCCTCAAAAAATCAAGTGAATTTTTATCATTCAAACATTTCACCCATGGATTCATCCCATAACTTGCCATTGTACATAAAAGTATTCATTTCCAAGTATAAAGTAAAAAAGGTGTTTATAGACAATTTGTCAGGCCTAAATCTATGTACATTAAGTTTTATAAAGCATTTGTGACATTTTACAACATCACCGAGCCTAATACCATTACTATAAAGGAATCTTATAACAATGAGTGCCAGTTGGTGGGAACTATTTATCTTCCACTTATGGTAGGGTATATCATTCAAGAACCTCATTCATGTTCTTTATCTAGATATCCCATACAACCTACTCCTTGGCCATCTATAAATCCATGCAAAAAATACCATTCCATCCATCTTCCATCAATGTTTATAGTTTTCTCATGATGGTATGGAAGTCACCATTCTAGGTGATCCTCAACCCTTTCAATATTTCAAACTATTAGAAGGGATATATCAAAATTTTATTTATCTACCATTTATATAAGATACATATGAACTTACCAAGGAGTCAACAAATATTTTCAAAGATATCCATCATGATGAGTTACTCTCTACATCTACCAATCAAACATCAACATCCAAAAATCCACCATCCACATCCAAGTTTGCATGTCCACCATCTATATTTTCCATTGTGGTTGTAGGTATGGATAATATGAAATTCATGTTTCCCATTACCTAGGAAAAAATCATATGTCCCCAAACAATCAAGGTAGGCCACATCATAAAAAAAAAACACAAGTGGTTCATAAGATTGACAAAACTTATTTTATGGAAGGTAGGTTCCTTTCCTAAGAAAAAATTGATGATTCAAAACCCTCGTGGATATAATCTAATGAATTGGCTACTTGTTTCCAAATTAATCAATAGCCTATACCTAAATCCATTATGTGTAATATCATGAAGTATAAATGAAAATGTCTTGGTGTCCACAAACAAGGTCTCATCGAACCTATAATGTTCACAACACATGAAGCCTTTCAATGTATTAGATTCGAACCATCTAGAGTGAACATATGCAATTATGAAAGTGACTCTTCTTCCATGTTTGAGGAAGCCTCTTCAAACACTAACACAAGTTCCATATATAGCCATTTTGAAGAAATAACAATCACCTACCTATTTCATGATAATGCCATTTTGATCTTTGAAATAGATGTTCTGTAACTTATCTTATGAGACAAAAAATAAGCACCCTCGCTTGATCATTTTCATAATTATGAGACCATATCTATGTTTTTGAGAATTAGAGATCATATACGAACAATAAAATCATAAAAAAGGGTTTATTAATTTAATTGGATAATTTTACATACTTTAGGGAACTTACAACTTCTACTCATCCACACCATCATATAGATAGTATAGTTCAGTTGACTAGAATATCATATGATGAAACTAAAACCTCTAAAAATGAAGACATCCCCAATCAAGAAGATATCATTGAGGAGCTTAATATTCCTCCACTTCCAACAAATTTACAAGAAGAATCTACTTTTGTAATTGAAAATACCATTGACATTAATATTGGAACATAAGAAAATCTTAAGATTGTGAAACTTGTTGCTTCCCTTAATCCAGAAGAATAATCCACTTTAACTGTACTCCTCAAATAATTTTTAGATGTGTTTGCATGGTCATATGCAGACACACCTGAGTTAGACCCTTCACTAGTTGTTCATCACTTTGTTGTAAATAAAAGTGCAAAACTAGTCTAATAGAAACTTATAAAAATGCATCCAAAGGTGGCACTACTTGTGAAGAAATATTTATAAAAATAGTTAGAGGTTGGATTCATACAACTAATAGACTACTCAGAGTGGATATCTAATATAATACCAGTATATAAGAAACCAATAGGGATAATATTTTGAATATATTTTAGGGATATCAATAAAGCATGCCATAAATATTATTTTCCTTTACTAAACATAGACATGATTATTGATTCCATGACATGTCATGAGATTTTTTCCTTAATAGATGATTTTTCAGGGTCAATCAAATCAAAATATATTCTAAAGACCAACATAAGACAACTTTTATAACACCTTGGGGCACATTTTGTTATCAAGTAATTTCATTTGGCCTCAAGAATGCTGGAGCCACTTATCAACATGTAATGACAGTTATCTTTCACTATATAATCCATGATATTATTAAAGACTATGTAGATGATATTTTGGAAATATAAAAAAATTAGACTAGATCATCCTATGCTACCATGAAAAATTTATAAATGTTTGAGAGAATACATATTCATGTCAATCTAAAGAAGTGTGTGTTTGGGGGTTATTTAAAGTAAAATCTTGGGTTTCATTATATCACAACGAGGTATAGAGGTGGATATTTCAAAGGTCACAACTATCACATAAATGCCTCTACCAATAAATCTCAAGCAACATCATAGTTTACAAGGTAATTTTCAAGCCATCTGAAGATTCATATCACAACTTGTATACATATGTCATCCTTTCACATTTATTCTTAAAAATAACATTAGAATGAGGAATGAAAAAAATCATTTGTAAATCTTAAATGTTATCTAGAAAATCCACTAGTCCTAATGCCACCAACTCTAGGAAAACCTTTACTCCTATGTATTTCAACAACACAATATGCATTGGGGGAATTATTAGCATATCATGATGAATAGGAAACTGAAAGAGTAATGTACTATCTGAATAAAACCTTGATATCTTATGAACTAAAGTATTATACTATCAAGAAATCATGTCTATTTGTTATTTTTTTCTTCACAAAACTATTTCCATTACATGCTCAATAATCAAACCAAAATCATTGCCAAATTTGATCCACTAAGTATCTGATTTCTAAATTAGCTCTAATAGGGAGAATGGCTAAGTGGGTTATGCTTCTAAGTGAGTTTGATATAGAGTATGTCAATAAAAAATCTTTCAAAGGACAAATACTCACATATACCTTGGAAAAATCACCATTGACAAATTTCAATCCTCTCATCATGTATTTTTTAGATGAAGCTATCATGTATTTAAATGCATCATTAGAGTGACTTATTATTTGATGGGTCTTTTACAAGTCATGGCTCGAGGGCTAGTATTTTTCTCATCACTCCACAAGGTGATTTTATTAAAAAATCAGTTTGGATAAGATGCCCTTGTACCAATAACATAGAAGAGTATGAAGCTTTTATTTCTTGACTCAAGCTTGAAATTCAGTGGAACATACAACATATCTTAGTTTTTGGGTGTTCATGAATCATCATCAAACAAGTAGATAATGAATACCATGCTAAAAATGATAAGCTATTTCCTTATAAATGGATGGTGGTGTTGAGGTATGGTGTTCACATTATTAATGTATAGCATAATTATTGTTTAATAAATAATAATACATTACTAACATTTTATTTAGTTTGGTAGTTATCTAAATATATTGTAATAATAATATATTTGTATATAGTGGGTTGTTAGTTGGGAGTTTGTTTGTGAGATATTTATGAAGATTGTATCTCCCCAATTATAGGAAAGACTCTTATTATAAATATCTATTCCCATGTGGTTTTAAATATAGAGAAGAATATAATAATATATTATGGTATTCAAATTATTTCATCTGATGTTCAACTCTTTTAGTCTGTATTAATTTACTTAGATCTAAACCAGTTTTATTATCTAGTATCAGAGCAAGATATTAGTGATGGAGAGTTCAAAAGGGGGTCAGTGCCATGATTGCATGTTTAATACTATAAATGAAAACTTTTATTTTAAAAAATAAGTATTCTTAGGATAGTTTTTAGTATTGAGAGGCTAAAATATAGGTTAGTTAAATTTTATGCAGTAGTTTTGTCAAAATATGTTCACTGTATTATTTGTGTGGCATTAAGGAAGAAAAATATGTATTCACAAGATCATCAATATTTTACATAGAATTCTATGTCCATTCTTTTACAAGAATTATATGGCAAATTTGTATGGGCATCATTAAGGTAAACATCATTCTATAAAGGACTATGCATTGAGTTTCTAACTTGACCATATTTCCATTCTTGAAGCATCATCCATCTAAGCATATATGCAACTTCTGAAGACCAGTGCTCAATCTACTCTCCTATGTATTTATACAACCTACTCAAAGAATTATTCCACCATTCTTCATTTTCATGCAATGAGCCTCACGCTAATATTCCCATCATAATGCTTCTAAAAGCTATTATTTTTTGATATTGCATAGATCTGCATATGAATACATTTTGAAATCTAATTCAATGGAAGTTTGTTTGTTATTCTCCTACAATAATGCTCATTATTATTCAACAATCTATTCACCAATCGATTTTGAGGACTTACTACCACCTTCCATGAATCCTTTGTGAAGCATGATTCTATTCTACTAGATCCAATCTAATTTATCTAGTTGTACATTATATATTTCAATAGTCTATTTTATTTACCTAAGTTTAGATCCTCTACAATGTTAGATTCATATTTGGTAAATGTAATTATCCTAGCTTGCATAAAAATACATAAACTCTAGTTATCACTTTATCATTCAAGATCCAGAGAACTATTTTACTCACACTTGTGTGAGTAATCAGATCTGGTCATGACACATTAATGACATCCATTTCTATGTGGAAATGTATTCATTCATCCACATCATTCTACTAGCATCCTCAGGTCAGGTCATAGTTTAGAAGGTTATCTTATTTTTTATGTATTTGATTGAGTTTAAAATTATCAATCTATGTGTTTAAATATTATTTTAGATTCGGTCCAAATATCTCTAGTTAATGTCATTTTAAGTTGTTTCATTTTGGGTCAAAAGGGATATTATGGTTTTGAGTATTTTATTTGATCCATATGTCATAAAAGATAAAGTTAAAAAGATTTTGAGTTATTTTTCAATGTATGTCAATTTTGTCAAAAACTCAAAAGTCTCTTTATAAAAGAGTAAAAGTTGAGAGATAGAGTCATAATAAAAAATATTCAAATGTATAAAAGGATGCATTATTGATTGTACATGAAATTCCAACTATGGGGGGGAATTCTCAAAAAATTAATGCATCTAAGCTTCATTGACACTTTTGTTGAGTGAGCAACATCACTAAACTAGAGAACAGAGAAAACATAGGCTGGAGGTTTTAGAGCCTCTCATCAATCACCAAGGACGAGGCCTAGATGATTTGGTGACTTTTGTATGGTGTGATTTTTCACTTTTTTAGTGTGGTATAATTTGTGCCAAATCAACAATGCCAAGGAAAATTCTTCAGTGGTAGTGAAAATTATCTATGCTATTTTTGTTTGGATGGCAACAAACATTAACAAAGGCTACATAAAATGACAATGAAGAATTATACCTCATGATATTTTATTTTCTGAGTTGTGTGTATTTTTTATTCTCTTACTTGTTTGGAAATCCTTTTATATTTGGAGAAAAGGGAGAGTGTAGATATAATGGAATATGGTAAACGGTTGTCTAAGAGGGCAACTAACTGTAGAAATCCTCTAACTGTAGAGATCCTCTAACTACCTTACTTCTTTATGGGGATGATCAGCCAATGAAATGTCCATTGTATTCACATGGAGTAAATATGAGATGCATTCCTTTTCATAGTAGTGGTCATGTGCAGCAAGATCCAGACAACAAGATTCAGACAATAGTATGCAGACCTAAAAGTATGCATTGGCATACAATTCTGTTCAGACTAGTTCTTGAAGATATATATTCTCCCCATGCTCACATTAATGGGGTGTAGATAAGATTAATAATGTTGATAAGGGGGTAAATGTTGAGGTATGGTATTCAAAATATTAATTTATAATGTAATTATTATTTAATAAATAATAATACATTAATATAGTTTTATTTAGTTTAGTAGGTATCCGAATATATTGTAATAATAATATATTCATATATAGCGGGTTGTTAGTTGGGAGCTTGTTTGTGAGAGATTTATGGAGATTGTATCTTCCAAATTATAGGAAAGACTCTTCCTATATAATATGTATTCCTGTATGCTTTTGAATATAAATAAGAATATAATAATATATTATGGTGTTCAAATTATTTCATCTGGTCTTTGGCTCTTGTAGTCTATATTAATTTACTTAATATAAACCAATTTTATTAGGTGGATAGTCTTAAATAGTGCTTTAATTATATAAAATTTGAGAAAACTCCTCAAATCAGTAAAAAGGTAGTTGATGCATGGCCATAAGTAGTTCACTCTTATACATGCATCCAAATGATAGTCATAGCCAATTATTTGTTGAGAAAATGATGTGTCCAATATTGGATATACCTGAATATGAAATGGCCTATGAGGTTGATGGTTTTACTTCCCCTCAGTATCAGTAAATATACACATACCTTCATAATAATATAATTCATCCAAACTTATCCCACAATCATAAAAAATACATCCAACGGGCTTCTCATTTTACCATCCTTGGAAAAACATTATATGAAAGGGGTTGTGATGGAGCTTTATTACATTGTTTAAAATATGAAGAGGTGGCCTTAGTCAATAAGGAAGTTCAAAATGGTATATTTGGTGCTCATACTAATGACATGGTCCTTAAAAATAAACTTCCACATGTCAGATATTATTAGCCAAAGATGAAATCTGATTCATGTCAATATATAAAAAAATGCATTCCTTTCCAAAAACATGGTGACCTAAACCATTGTCCATCACAAGCCTTGCAACCCATTACCACTCCTGAACCTTCTCTATATGGGGGTTAGGACTCATTAAAAAAATCAATCCCAACTCTTATGAGGGTAATAAGCATATAATCACTGCCACTAAGTACTTTAGTAAGTGGGTTGAAGCTATTATGTTAATGTATGTAACTAAAAAACAAATCTTTAAGTTTATCCTAAACCATATTATTTTTTATTATGATATCCATTATAGTATTATAGTAAGTATTTTAAAAATAAATATGTTAAGAGCCTTTAAAAATCATACCATATCAAGCACAAATGGTCTACACAATACTATTCCCAAGACAATAGTCAAGCAGAGGCATCAAACAAAAATATTCTCAAAATTCTTAAAGCATGTTGTCAATGATGTTGGCCATGATTTAAATTTACAATTTTACCCTACTTTGTGGGCTTACCATACTAGAATTCCCTATAATCCATTGTCCATGACACTAATTCCATCTTACCTATTGAGATTGAGCTTCCATCATTATGAATCTCTCTACAAACCCTTATTGATGAAGAAGCCTATCACATCTCAAGGTTACATGAGCTCAATCTCCTAGATGATAAAGGCTTAATGTCCTTAACCATCTATAAGCTGATCAAAATTGTTTCCATCATAGATATAATAATAAAATGAGATCAAGAGATTTTCAACTCAAATATGTCATTCTAAAGGAAAAGCAACATAACACCAATGGTGATCATGAAAAGAAAGACAAGTTTGAACCTAATTGGTTAGGTCCATACATATTCATTGTTAAATATAGATCGGGTAATTAAAAACTAGATACATAAGAAGGAGAATATCTTGATGAACCAATGAAAATCATGCACCTCAAGTGCTTCCATGCCTAAACTACTCCAATATTACTATATATATGTAGAAAACAAAGAAAAAAAGCAAAAAGAGAAACACAAACAATTTGTCCACAAGTGAATACCATTCTTTTGGTGCTTTGGACAAGTTCCATGGTGAGAATTAGTTTTTGGCACCATGAGTAGACCATTGTATATATACACCCTAGTTACTTGGGGAAATCCCTTAGCATTATACGTTTACATATATCCACTATTCATTTGCATATATATCCCTATTCATTTGTATATATATCCCATCTTTTTATTTACCTATGACATTTTAGTTTAGGGTTTGATCTTAATGGTTACGTGGCCACACCTTTGCTCATGTTTCAAAAGAATCTTGTACATAACCCTTAGATAATACCACACAACAAAAAATCCATCCAACATAAATCCAAAAAAAATGACACTTATCCATAATCAATCCATGCCAACTATCATAATTTATTGGGAGGGTACCTTTCATTTAATCATCATCATCTTACCTAATATCTTCACTTTCCTTCTCTTCCCTCATTGGGAGAGCTAGATCAACCCGAGGATCACATGGACTATGTAGGCAACACTCATTTACATGGGGTATCTGAGGTCAACTTAGCCACCATCACCCAAAAAAATAATAATATCCAAAAATATTAAAAAAACCCGTAAAATACAAAACCAATCTAAAAATAAAACTATCCTTAGTCAACATATCCTAGTTATCCTTTACATGGATTACCCATTGGATAATTAGTATTGTGAAAGATCTCATATCTCAAAGGATTTTACTCTATAAAAGGACATGCAAAAACACATTTGTTTACTTCTTTGTATTTATCATTTAATTCCATTATTATTCATAAAAATTGTGTGTTTTACTTGCTAGTACAATTGTTTGTTTACTTCCTTGTTTATTTTCCTTACTTGGTTTCATTGTTTTAAATAATTTTTTTATCTTGTTTTCATTATCATTTTTATTTTGAGTCTAGGTCACTATGTGCATTACAAATGGTGTTATTATGATCTTCCATATCATGATGCATTAAGTCTTGCACTTGTGACTCTATCAATCCTTACGTGTATAACATAATAGACATCATGATTTTTCTATACCACTAGTGAATATAGTCTTACATAACATAAAAATAAATGTTGCTCAATTCATGCTAGAAAATAATATTGAAATTCCATGAAAATACTATCAAAAGTATCTATTCACCCAATCCACATATTTACTCCATATTCAAACATAGATTACATCCCTAACCCATGTCAACCCATTCAAATAATAACAATCTAACTTCACATTCATGCCAATCACTAATAACTAACTCCCTAAACAACTCAATATACTTCATCAATAATCCATCAAGAATGTTAAATCATACATCCCATAATCACCTCTATCTACCAATAATAAATCAAATCCATGATACCCAATCACACTATCAATCATTATTAATCCATGTAGTCGATTCACTTCTTGGGTTATGATTGTGCATGAAAAAACTAAATCAAACCATCAAATTAATCATTTCCATAATCTTTCCATTCAATCTTCCACACCAATTGGGAACTAACAAATCATGACATCCATATTGTCTCCCATCCAAATCAATCCATCATCAATACCAATAAAAATGTGTAAGCATTAGTTTAAGAAGGTTAATTTCACCCACAAGTTGATCTCATTCATCCATCATCCTCCTATCCATTAAAGACTTGAAGCCTATTTCAAAAAATCTCACCTCATTATCAAAATCCTCATCAAATAACCAATTCATCAGATTACTCAATCTCTTTATTTTAGCTTGCAAATCAATATAGTAAAATTTTATCATTCATCATTCAAAAATTTATTTATAATTTTATGTCCCAAAACTTACCAATGAGATATATCATTCCCACATCTACCATTTTGCATATATCATTGCATCAAGCACAATTCTAGTGTGTGGCTTGAAAAATGTGAAATCTTATTTTTCTAATCAGCTTCCTAACACTTATCGACTTGGGAAGAATCATTTTTACATATGCCTATCATCATACAAGAGTTTTATTGAGATTAGTACTATTAAATTTCATTATTTCTTATATTATTTATCCATACTCCTTCATTTTGATCTTTCATTCTCCTCCATTCTTCCATATGAACACTAGAGGGGGCATCATTTAGTCATTGAAAGCCACATGAGGCATCAAATTTTTACATCTATTTTCACTCCAATTTTTATTTATTCTTTGAAAAGGCATTGCTTATTCTAGTCCCAACACCCTTTCAAAGAGAATAAATGTAGCCACCTAAATTTTTCCATATTTAATGTCATGATTTACTTTGATTAAAATCGACACACTAACTCAATCACCACCTTACATTTGGATTTTCCACTAAATTCATTTTTCTTCCTTTTTCAAATAATTTATTAACCTATATTAATTTATTAATCATGCACACATAATTTATAAAAATTAATTAAAATATAAAATTTCCACTTCATCTAGACATCTTTCGCACTTCTCTCAACCAAATGTTGAGTTATCCAAACCAGCTCATTCACTTCCTCAACCAATTTTTGAGTCATCATTTTAAATTTCAAATGCCTTATTGAGTTATCTAACTACCTCGACTCATTCCAAATACATTTTAAACTATCAACTAAATTTCTCCTTCTCTCACTCACATGAGAATTAGTCACCATCTATTGAGATGTGGACTCAAATCCAACCATTAATAATTAACATTATCCAATAAATTTATATTTATTCCAACCATTCATTTTCCCACTTGCAAGTTTATAAATGGAAGTGTCACCTCCATTTTCATCATCCACTTTCAAGCTATCAAATTTATATCAAATTATTCCTATGCATCCATTGAAAATCCAAGCTATTTGCATCCATATGTTAACCAATTCACCTTTATTTGGAGAAAACAAATGAACACCCACATCCAATGAAACAAGAACAAATAATATGTTCACAATGGAGAAGGTGATGAGTATATTTTACATGTTTTTTAAGTATCTTATTGTTTAGTTTTATTTCATTTTTATTTCTCAATCTAAAGATTTTGTTTAGATTTATAATTATATTTGCATTAGTTTTATTTCCTAGCTTGCATTAAAACTCTAATTTTTAACTATCACAATGACCACAATGATGATGACCTATGGGAATTAGACAAAATTAAGTATCCAAAAGTCAAAAATATTCCACCAAATCCATCATTTGATTATCCACATTCAATGGATGTAATATTTGATTTTTAACTTGTTATGATTATTCATATATTTAAAAATACAAAAAAAAAAAAATTTCAAAAAAATTTAAAAACCAAGATTTATGTGTGTCATGTCTAGTTTATTTACATCAATTAATTCATGCTCAATATATTAAGTATTTCTTTATATCATTTTTTACATCAAATATGCTTCACAAGTGTACTTGAGTGAGTTTTTAAACATACATGTTGTCATTTATAGATGTAGTTGTAGGTGGTAATATTGTCTCTAACCTAGAAATTTTATATAGACAAAATTGATCTAATCTTATTAGTAACACAATGTGCTCTTATCCGATCCTATCTAACTTGTACCAAAGAACACATACTCTAATTTTCTAGATTCAAACCAGTCACAAGCCTTCTACAACTTGCCCACATTATCGAAAGTTCACTTGGGGCATCCTTTATAAAAGTTTTATCATTCTATGACTATCCCTATTATTTATACTTCAGTTTATTACATTACATGATTATTATTTTTATATACTTTCAAATTGTTATATTACCATATGCCCAAGTTAATGAATATCATGATGTTATAATTTGCTTATGTAGATCAAATAAACTTATTCATGCATATTTTTTGTGTTTTCTTTCTTGCTTCATATTTTTTGTGTATTCAACTTATTTTGTCTACATTTGAACATGTATTTGATTATGGATATCAACATTCATTGTATATTTATATGTGTGTAAGTGAAATTTGAACATGTCCTTTATTTATGGCCCCTTGGCCTTTTTGGATACTTTGTGTGATTTTGCATATACTCATTGTGTGTATGTGTCATGGCCATGACACTTGTTTCATAAATTTACTTAGTTTTTAATGCCATGATAGACATCACGCATCTTCCTATTTTTTCTATGCCATGATGGATATCATGTATCCTCCCCGATTTTCTCTATATCTATTTAAAATGCTCAATATATGATCAATATTCACTGTATTTTTATTACTAACATCTATCTTGACATGACACTATGTATACTTGCTTTTACATGCATCTCACATTACCATATTGATCAGTTTCTCTATGACGATGACATACTTTACAATTTTATTATTATTACAAATATTTAAATATTTTTTATAACATCATTCGCATAACTATTTTTTTGAGTTAAGTTATCATGCATAATCCACAAATCATCTCAAAAGAAGGGGTATACACAGTGGCTTGTCTTAGAGACTAAGCTATAAAAATACACTACATAAATAGAAAAATACATATTTTACTTAGTTGATCACAATTCACACCCAAAAATTACCCCAAAAAAAGTTTTAGACAATAATGCTCCATCTAGACAAGGGTGCAAGTTGATCATGTGCATAACAAAGCAATATTTGTCCCAATAGTAAGAAAATAATAATTTCCATAATTTTTCAGAATCACAGTTAGTCACAAGATAATTTACAAAAATATATATATAGTTATTTTAGGATTTTAAATATATTTGTCTCATAATTTTTTCAATTTGGGGTCATCATGTGTAACAAGTGTTTCAAGGTTTTGATACAATTTTCTGATTATAAAATCACATGATATTACTTAGTTATATAATTTATATGCACCCATATATCATATTGGAAGCATGTGGAAGGTGCATGACCACCTCTTACTCAATTTTATACTAGTTCTATAGGAGTGGCAATCAATATCATTCTCAACACTGTATACACTAGATTCAAATCATGCTACTTTTAAACCAGTTTTGCACCAAAAATGAACCATATTCCATATGTAGTGGTTGATTCACATTTTTGCAATAGAATGATCCATTATAATTCATACAAGGATTATAAGCTACTTCACTAATTTTGGATGTAATGATGGAGTCAATCACATCTTGAGTTCTTAAGCACACTCTCTTATCAATGAGGATTGGGGCACATACAATCCAATCCAAGTGTTTCAATGAAATGAAAATCTCCAAGGGTCCTATCATCTATAGTTACCAATTTTTCACTAGAAAACACAACCATTTGCAAATATAATTATGTGTATTCATTCCTTGTTATTAGATCTATAAATTTATTATTTTTACTTTCAAATTTCCATCTTAGGTAAGGACTGATTTATACATGTTTCATTATAGGTTTTTATGAAACATAATTTAGCATTGTGGTCTACATTAAAGACTGTTCTTCACAGGTAAGTTCATGTATATATATTTTTCTTTTACTTTATTATTTTTGCTTTGTTACATTACTAGAGTAATGGGGTGAAAACTTATACACATAAATTAATATTTATTGCTAAAAATATGTACTTGTGATCATTCCTTGTACACATAGCTCACTCCCAATTCCATGGTCCTTGCCGCCATTTCTTCACTTATATGTGGATGAAACTTACCTTATATTTTTATTTTTATTTTGAATATCCTTATTCACCATTCTAAGTATCCTAAGCTCACTATCAGACTAATCCACACTTTTATTTTAATTATCTCTGCTCCTCAAACAAGGCCACTTCTTCAAGACTATCTTGCTCATCGGTAGTGTCTGAATATATTGACCATGTCCTCCTACCAAATAATAGTTATTTGTTCAAATTCAAATTCCCCAAATGGGTCATACTAAATGTTTCAAAAATCCCATATGAAGGAATGAAAAAAATTGATCACTATAAATCCATATTTTATAAGGATCATATCAAGGAAAAACACTAGAACATATAACTACACATTAAAATAAAACACCTATTCTTCCAAACTCTAAGTACACACAAACCTAGTATATTTCAGATAAGTCTTCATACATATCCAAGGTCACAAGTTATTTTTGAAGCGCTTAATCACACTAGGATTGAAATGGCATATAACATTACACTAGTCTTTCACATATACCACCATTGCATGTGAGAAATACATGGGATGTTATCCATCTTTGGATTATTGGTATGTAGGAAATGTTCAATACAAGGGGTGTTAAGGTTAAGAATAACTTAAACCAATAACCCTATTGTGCCCCAACACACCCCATTTAAAAAAATTTCAAATAGGGACCCAATTTCCTTAGAAAGTTTCTTCAAGACAAAGTCTAGAGACATGGTCCATTGAGAAGATAGCCTTAGAGTCCAAATATTGACATATGTCATAAATTCTGAGGTTAACTTTTTTTTTTTTTTGAGTAGTAGATCATGTTATTAAAATTAATAATTGAAATATTGTTATATTCTTCATGAAACATTTGACTTTTAAAATGAGTTTTTTGAGTGACTAATGTGACTAACTGAGTTATGTTTTAGTCTATGTATGTTTGACTTTGGTCTTATCCTAGTAATTCTACAAATCAAGTTTTTTTCATTTCATCTTAGGGCTCATATAATATTGTCAAGTGTTATGATCTATTTAATATGCATCATTTGGTGATCAACCAAGTCTTTATTCTTCTAAATCACTAATATTACAAGTATCTCCATCTCACTCTTCTGGAGCCATTTAATGCTTATAAAAATTATAAAATATTCCAGGCCTCTAAGTCATTGGGATTGTGCCAAGTGTCATCATCCTAGGAAATTTCAACCTAAAGAGAAAGCACATGTCACAAGGCCACTTGGGTAAGTTGAGAAATGAGATCTTACCAAGTGGTAATATCATGCTCATCTTGACTAAAGGATATTTATGTAGTTCATGGATTTTAGCAATCCTCTAGCTTTATAAGATTACTCCACATGTTAAGATACTATCAAATCATTGATGACATCAAAAATAATATATTATATAGTCATTTAAACAAGTAGAGCAATGAGAGCCATCCACACAACATCATCCTAGGAGCCTATAGTGTGACATAGGGAATTATGAAGTAAAAGTTTAAAAATCCTTCGGGTCTCTAAAATTAATCCACATGTTAGTTGGCACCAAGTAGACATGTGACATGAAGCTAAACATCCTTGACCAATCAAATAAATTTTAAAACAAAAAATCAAATCTCTAAAATAATGAGAAAGGGACACATATCATATTGAGATGACAAAGAACCCAAAAGTAGTGAAAAGATTCCACATGGCAATTCAATCCATAAAAAAGCTGATAGTGAAAAATGAAAATTTAAATGAGAAAAGAGTAGGTGGGAAATGAATAAAAATTCATTATTTTAATTTAATTCACATGAATTGGAAACTAAATGCATAAAAATTTTAGAGCCAACAATTCAAAGGGATTTGATTTGCAAAACTTAATTTGATTTCATTACCCTCTTGCTATTCTATGTAAATTGTGAATTTGATCCCCTAGTGAGTAAGAGACTTCAATTTTTTCATAATATAACAAATGAGTTTCATAATTACAATGGATTCATCATCTATCACCCCTCTTCCATCTGCTTATTCAATTGTAGGCATGATAGAATACATGAACATAGTATTTGATTCAATGGCACTATAGTACAAATTCAAACACTATTCAACCAAGTGGGAGCAAGTCGATACCACTGAGCCATGAGAAGTAGGATATAAACCCTCCATATTCATGAAAAAATAAAAAAGTGGATATCAAAATAGTAGGATTACACAACATTATAACAAAACTTGAGGTAATGCCCTATATTGGCTTACTTTATGAATTATTTATAAATGGGAAAATCTTTGGGAATATATTACACTTTAGGGTTAACAAAACCCCTATGACATACATTCATGGAAATTCCTTTAATAAGTATTATAGGAACGCTATCCTAAAAATAACATACAACCAATCTATGATAAATTAATTGTTGTTTACCAATATAATCCATGGTAAATTGTAAGAATGCATCGACAACCCAAAAAAATTTGCAATTAAAGGCCCAATTTCCTCCCTTTCCACAATAAATTTAAGGCTAATGATAAGAATTAACATGGATCTATTAAATTGACCATATGGTTTCAACATAATTTCCTATATTCATGAGATAATGGGTCTCACTATTAGAGATTATTTTGAGTTTAGACAAGATCATTTCCCTCAGAGAAATCCTCAGTTTTAATTTGATACATCAAATTAGTAACACCTACATAATGGTAATTTATACGTGATGTCATATGTGGTGGACATAATAATTGCTACAGTACAACCTTCATATAGAGAACCTTAGGTATCCTCCAGATAATATCCTAAGAATAGAGTGTGTGATAAGTTTATCAATCTTCATACATAAGTTTAGAAGGTAGATTCAAAATATCACAAAGACATTTTACCTAAGGCATATAGGAATATCTATGGGAAAAATATGCCCAAGTTATCAGACCGCATCAAGAAAAACATTAGGAATATGGGTGATTATTACTATTACCCTGACTACAACATAATTAGGATTGAGGGCACTATAAATCAATCCTCATATTTGCCACATAATGTTCCAAACAATGTGGATAAATAAGAGATTGCTTTTATATTTAGCTAAAAATATAGATATCTAAATCAAGGGTGATAAACAAAGAGCTTTGCACCCAACCCCCCTCGGTGTAGTTTGTATGAAGTACACAAAATGAGAACACCTCAATTCTATTGGAAAAACTAGAATACATTATGTTTTGAGGAAGGAACCATTCAAATATTGGGATCCTAAGAGAAATATTAGAGAATAATTGAAGAAATATGAGAGGAAAGTAAGAATTTTATTTTTGAACCAAGCTTATGATCATGATTCTATATTTATAAATGTTGAAGATGATAGTGATGTGGCTATTAGAATGTGTAAGGTAACCATGTCCATGATAGTAGCTAAAAAGATCCAATATGATCCTACTATCACACATGAAGATGAAAGAAGAATAAATAGTGAGAAATGGAATTCAACACCAATTTATGGGCCTCCTATTCAACCAGAGAATAATATGAGAACATGTATAGTTGAGGAAGTAGGTGAATTTGGGGAAGCATACCCAAAAGATGAATCCAATATTCTAAAAAGACTTCCACACCTTTTAGTGTTGTTTATTTTTAGCCAGTAGTTGATATATAAGTATCTAAAAGTATTAACAAAATAATAGTACCATTTTCTGTTACACCCCTACCTCCATTAACCATAGTGTGGCAGGTACGTATCCCTTATTTTTTATCAAAATATCCTTTTGATATTACTCATTCATCACCAGTCTATACCACACCTCCAACTTACACTCTTGTTTCCCCTTCATCTTCCATTCCATCAATTTCAAGACCAATTCTTACTCCTAGTAAGAAGCCACTAAAGACCTACCAAAAGAAGTCTAATACTCCTTCTATATTCTCTAGGTTGTGCAACAAGAAGAAAGGCTTGATGAATGTTTATTTGTTAGAGGAGGCCCTCTTTACAAGGAGCTTGAGGATGAGCCTAAGGAAACAAAAAAGGATGAACAAGGAGGAGAAAAAGTATAAGAAGAAGCAAAACTAATTGAGGTTCATGATAGTAGTACAAAGGAAGAGTGGTTTTATAAAAAAGACATAAAACCTAAAGAAATAAAACCTTTTGAAGAATTAGATGAATGAATAAATAATTTAGTTGGAACAAATATATATGAAGACTCTAAAGAAGTCAAACAAGAAAAGGTTAACGCAGTTAAAACTAAGTTGTTATAAGAAGAAGAACATGGTATGAAAGATGAGGCATAGTCTAAGCACAGAGTTTTAGTTAAGGAAACAACATCAGATATACCTTTAAGTTATCTATCGCAAGGTGTAGATCTAGAAACATGAAAATTAGTAAAGGCTACATCAGTCTTTACTCAAATATTATTTTGGGAGTTAAGTTCCAAATAAGCTCATGATGTTGCTAGGATTCTTGCAGAGAATGATACAAGTTCTACAAGGGGACTAGATGTAGAGGTTATAATGGCATCAATAGAAAAAATAACTATCATGGCTACTTCCCCATAGAATATAAGTACACAAGTCCTTAATCCTTTAGTAATTCTTTCTATTTCCACTATTCTGGTTGATTCAATAAAAATCCATTCTTCACATTCTTCATTTTTATTCTCTAAGTCCACTAAAAAGGGCCTAGGCATTCATAATGAAATTTTTAAAAACTATAACCCAAGTCCTAAAAAGTGTCATTTTTTATTCCATCAACCCACCAATTGAAGGTTCTACCATTGTTGTTCCTACTAGAGTTGCCTACACATATGTTATAACCTATAACTAAAATTTGATCCAAACCTGAGTGACCTATTCATTCTTTAGTGAAACTAATCCACATGCCACTAGAACCACTAAGTAAGTGAATTTTGAATACCTAGTATCTACTTCTATTTTGGATGCATAGACTAACCCTCTAGGCCATCAACATAGTTAGGTATGTTTGTTTCCTAGGTTGCCCAAGAAAGTTATTCCATACTTTTGGTGCATAGGATATCATGCAAGACCAAGTATGTTATTGACACAATGCCATAGAATAAGGTCACTAGATGGAGAAAGGATATTCATTATTTTTAAAAATTGGTTACACATTCCCCTACTACCCAAAATAATTTAGCCTCCATTAACCCACTAGGTAAGTCCCCTCTTGCCACCTCTACATCCGTAAAGCACATTGAAGAACAAACTATAGTAAACATCCCTTCATGGATTTATAAATTATGGGAGGAGAAGGAAAGAATATATGACCTAATAAGTAATGAGAAACAAAAGGTGGATTCCATTTTAATAGGAAAACTATTATATTAAGGAAAGTCAAAAGGAAGAGTATAGTGACAGAGGGTGAGAATGTTGAGATAGATAAAAGAGAATATATATTCTCTCTAAAAAATAAGAGTAAACTCAATCCTTAATACCAAGATGAGTATAGGGAACATACCTATACTTTTTTGTATGGATATAAAAGATTAATAAAATATATGTTTAGGAGATATGACCATTCTAGGCAAAGGGCACAAGAGAAGAACATCATTTAGGCTCCTAATAAAATTGTACATAATGTATAAAGTGCAAATAAGAAGCTATATGAAATTATTAGTTAAATAATATCTATAAAAGATGAATTCAAGCCTAAGTGGGGATATATATGCAAATTATATAATAAAATTAAAGATATGGAAGACAAACTCAATTTCCTGGGCCAAGCTACAAGAAATAGAGCCTATGATCATTTGTAGAAGTTACATGGGCATAGAATTATGTAGATACAAAGAGGGATATCTTAGTTGACTAAAATAAAGAGATGTAAACTCTAATGCAATAATTAATCAATCAGGAGGGAAAAACTATCTCTGTTTATAAATACATGAGAGGCATAGGTATAAGTACTCCTCTTGGGTGGTTACTTGTTAAGCCCATTTTTGAAAGTCTACTCTAAATTGCCTTTGATAGATTTGGGTAAAATTGAGGGGATGATATATAGAACTAATGAAGAAATTATGAATTTAATAGGATTTTCTAGGGGAAAGGTCATATGAATAAATAATCTATATGTGGAAATTAGAGATACAATGGTTATGCATAAGAAGTTGATGGATAAGCTTTCATAGTTATTCGAGAGATCTCTCCTCAATTTTGAGACTATCAATATTTATTTTTAGGATATTAATGCCATATATTTTCAAATGGAAGAGGAAAATCCATCAAATTATATGGTCGGAACACCATCGATGCCTCCTAAAAGTACGTAGCCACAGAATCCAAAGTACACATTAGTGAAAACTATGAATGTGTTCACCTATGTCCCACTTCCCACTTCAACTACCATAGTTATGTCAATGAGTATTTTAGTTAGTTCTTTAGCCATGACATCTCAGTCAACACTTCTAGTTATAATGTCACCAATATGAGTTTTTACTATAGTTACACTCCTAGTTAGCATAAATCCCACTATTACAATGACTACTCTAGTTACAACTATAGTGGTGATAAATCAGGATTTGAATATGCAAGCTTCATCTCTGAGTAGTGCCACATCAACACCATAGGTAGCCTTTATTATAGGTTGATTATCCAAGTTGTAACTTGAGTCTATTTTATTTGTGTTATTTTTTTATCTGAGAATTGTTTAACGAAGGACTATAATTGAAGATACATGTATAGTGTGCATGAGTTTTGGCACTTAGTTATTAAATTAAGAAGTATAAATTTAGAATTTACTTGAGAGATGAGGTGTCCCCATCCCAAGATATACATATTTGTATCCTCCTTATTCTAAAAGGAAGATAATTTTTGGCTATTAGATGAATAAGAAATTTTATGGATTGTTATACAAGTTTATCTTTATGTGTAATTTTTATTCTTCTCCAAACTTATGATTCATTGAAGAAGTCCCATCATTATAGTACTATCAATCTTTAGGTTGTACAGAAGCATTTTTTATATAATTATTCATATTGTGTAGCAACTAATATAAATGTTTTTTTTTAATAATCATAATATCCCTTTGTAGATGTGCAATTGTAATAATACATCCGTAACAACCTTTAATTATATGCAAACAAATTTAATGTATTTTATTTTACTTAAACTCTTAACAATGTTTCTCTTTTTTATGTAATAATAGTAATGTTGACCATTTTTGCCCAACAGGGCAAAAAATTGGTCCCCTTCTCCCCCTACTGTTTAAAGCCAATTCATTTTTTTGATTTTACACAAGTCGAGGAATTTCTACGGACTCTGTAGGTGCTTGGTTCAATCTTCAGGTTCTTCAGCTTGGTTCAATCAGCTAAGTTCAATGCAGAGTTAAATCGGCAAAGTTCACAGCCTTGGTTCAATCGGTGGTTCAATGCTTTGGTTCAACGCCTCCAGTTCAACGTGCAAGTTCAATGGTAGAAGCAAACAAATAAAGTTCAACAAGCAAAAAAGGCCCGAAGGAATTTGCCAAGGACGGTGATGTCATGGATGCCATCAAATTTAAGAAGGCAAATTAGCCATTGGTTTTCAAAGCGATGATGGTTGCGTGAACGTCAAACTAAAAATAAAGAAATATCTATTGTCATTGAACTGTTTGAGCGTCGAGCATGAAAGGAACTCGAGGAATGCAGTGACCCACCCAGAGATAGCCCTGAGGGCCGAAAGAGTCAGAAGAAGACAAATGTAGAAAAGACAAAAGTGTCAGGTGTAGGAGCAAGTAGATAGACTAAGTGGTGAAGGGAGGCGTTGATTCCAAAAATTAATCCATTAGGTGAAATAGTGCCTGTGAATTGACCATTGTGAGGCGCAAATAACTAGCAGTGCAACTAGTTTTCTTAATTTTGCATTTATGAGTAGACAAACCATGTAATCACCTTGAAGAAGTGACCTTACAAGCAAACAAATGGTGCAGCTCATTTATGTTTAAGCAGCCTGCTCTTCCCAATGCTTGTAAGGCACATGGGTCACTTGTAAAAGGGGTGCCAAAAGGCATCCTTTCTTCTCATATATATTGAGGACTTGTCATTTGAGAAATCATCTTCCACATTTGTAAGGTGTAGCCCTGGCAAAATTTTAGTTGAATCAATAAATGCATTTTTTACCTCTATCTTGGATAGATATTTCTGTGTATGTCTCGAGTGTTAGTTTGTGTTTAGACATTGTTTCTTGATGCTTTCACAAGTCCAACACCAACATATGTATTGTCTACAAGGTGCCATTTCTATAGCTGACAAGGAGAGCTATATTTAGGAGTGTAAAAATAGAAGAAATTACTACATAAGTGTGCGTCTCACAGCACCTTTGGTGATCTCTATTTTCTATATTTTCTATTAAAGCCTCCCTGCCAGTTTCTTGTAGCCTGGTCCTTCTACCAAGTCTGAAGTGTATGTATGTGTTTGTCTAATTTTAAGAGTGAATGTGAGAAGGTCATTTTATTTTGGTGCATCACCTCTTTAGAGTAGATTTATTTTCCTGCAATCTTTCTCCCTTTTCATCCCCCCTATTATATATCTATATGTTAGCACTTACTAGAACAAATCAGATGCATCAAAGGGAGCTAGCCCTTACCTAGAGACTCTCCCCTCCAGCTTCACCGGTCCCATAGGTTAGAGGGGAGTTTCCATTGTTGCATGTGGAAGGTAGGAGCTCAGCCTCCTTGCCTTGGGTGCAATCCACTGCATCAACAGTTTTTGGCACACCTGGTGGGACCAACTAAGACAAGTTGTGTCCATAGAGTTGAAGAAATTTTGGTGTGTTCTTCGACCAACCAGCCTTTGGAGGCTTTTGCATCAAACACCAATGGTGACTCTAAGTTAAATCAACTAGTTAAGTAGTTCTGGTACCATACCATCAAAAAACAATATTCTGGTATGTATACCCCCATCGTTTAGAGCCATGGACCCTATTTTGCTTGGCCAGCATGGCTATGATCCTTACAAACCTTATGTTGATCCTTATCAGGTTTAATATGGCTAGTCTCAACCCTGCCATAAGTTATAAGCCTTATGCCCAATCTTCTCATTACGTCACTTCTCCCACTCAACCCAGTCTCTTTGCCAATCAACCCGTTTCTGCCTTTAAGCGAGCACTGTTGGGATACAAAAAATATGTAATAGATCTTGACACCAGAAGGGGATGTGGCCAAGAAATTCCTGATCATATCATCCATCAAGTGAGGAATGTACTAGATTAGGTTAAAAAGGACTGGGATCCTATTGAAAGAGCCAATTGGCACAAGCTTACAAATGAGAAGCTGAGTATTTATGAGAGGCAGCCTTACCAAGTCTATCAACCTACATACTCACTGCCCCAAGAATTATATCAGTCATATACAACCCCTACTTTTAAGCCAAGTCAAGCCTACCAAAGTCCTTTCCCCAATTATGTTGAGGAGAGTTCCAAAACAACAAACCTTGTGTTTAAGGCTAATTTTGATTGATAGATCAAATTGGCAAACCTTTAGATGCAGTAGTCCATTTTGGTAGCAAGGGAAGTGGAATCTAAATCTTCACTACCCTCTCACATTGTGGCCCCATCCCCCCCAAAGGAGATGCCCAGTCCAAATTTCTTGAGTTGAGATAAAGTGGTTGAGTCACGAAACCGCAAAGGGGAGAAAGACATTATCCAAGAGTGTGGGGTACAAGATGAGGTTAGTCCTTTTCAAGTCCCTCCCACCCTTCCTCAAGAAGATCCTTGCATTTCATGGCAAGCTTCATGCACTTCCCATCTCTATGGTGTTTCCCACGAGCTCCTAGAGGTAAAAAATGAGGATGATCTAGCCAGGCAGGTTGAGGAATTAAAAAAAAAGATAAGACTGCTTAGAGAAAGAGTGATGGAGCTTTCAGACCCTGCAAAGGAGCCGAAGCCAAAAAGCACCCCTTCCACCAATCCACGAGCTAATTTCAATATTGAAGAAGTGTTGGTAAAGTGGAGGGATGAAAATCAAGAGTTTTGGCCCAAGGTCTGCCCCCTCCTATTCTAGAGAAAACTCCCTCTTGTATGCCAAATCCTTTCTATCAGATGGCACTTGATGTTTTTGGCTCATCTGATGCATCAATCGATCCTACCCTCAATCCCATGCACCTAGCTTTCTAGCATGCCTCTTTTTAGATAGCTCTTCTTGTACATGAGCAGACCCTCCCAAATCTTCCCCAACCTCCTCAAGTCTTTCAACATGATCTCCAAATTCCAAGCTGGAAGAAGGAACATCATGAACCAGCTTAGGACCTAGAAAATGATAAAGTTGCTGCCTGTTTATAGAATCAAGATTTCAATCCCAAGATCATGAGCTAGAAGCAAATAGTGGAATCTTGGGCTAGAAAGGAAGAGGAGGAGAAAGGTTTTGCTCAAAACCTTGAAGAAGATGGGGCTGCTCCTGCTCCCGATGATGATTGTGACTTTTGGGAAAGGATTTTCTAGGAAGATATGGATAGGCGGATTGCAGAGTTGGAATCTAAAGAGAGATTCCTCAGCCAGCGTGTGATGGATGGTTCAGACCCAACAACACATTCCATGCCTGAACACACCCCACCTACACATCCCCAAGAGAGCTATCAAGCCATGCCTGATATAGGTGAAGTGCTAACCAAATGGAAAGAGGAGAATCATTTGATTCTAGTTCAAGGACTGCCTCCTCTTCCACATGAGTTCGTCCATCAGCCTTCCACTTCACCCCTTCTCAAGGAGGAACCTATCTTGAAGGAAGCAAGTGAAGAGGAGTATGCTCAATTCATGACTGATCAGGGAGACTTCATGAGTGTGGATGAAGAGGATATCACCTTAGGTGACATGGAGGAGCATGGACAATCTCTTTTTCATGTTTTTAATGATTCATTTGAAGTCATCGAGGTAGGCTGCACTATTCTTCAAGGAGGCTATGAGCTAGATAAGAGCAGAGAAGGCATCATTGGGGTTCAAACAAGCATGCAAAGAGGCTGTAGATTTTTAGATTTACCACATCAAGAGGTTGGTGAATCTGAAGATACCTTCTTTGAATTCATCAAGGAAGATGGTCATATCATGGAACCCGAGCATGAGGCAGAAGAGAACAAGCCAGTCAATGATGCGTATCAAGGGGATTATGGTGATGAGCTGGCAGCAATTGATTTCTTGATGAGATACACCAGCCTGAAGAACCAACAGGAGGCAAGCTTCCAAGAACAAATAGAGTACGTATACGTTGGAAGCATGTTTGAATCTCCACTCAGATACAAGCCAAATCAGGTGACAGACAAAAGGAGCAAGTCACTAGCTCTCCTTTTTATTCAGCTACTTGCCTGGCACCATAAGTCTTCTTACTAGGAAGGGGATGTTATAAGTTTTCCCTTTGATCTAGGAGGGAATCAAAAATACATGGTTAGCTGTATATAGTAGTTTGCTCTCAATTTCTCTCCTACTTTCCCTAAGTGCAGTTTGCACAGGTAGTGTTTTTAGCCTTGTGTTTTTTCTTTGCATGAGGAGTGAATCTATGTGATTGATTCTGGAATTTATCAGAGCTATTGCTGTTTTAAAGTTACAATCTGACTTCGTGTCGAATGGATTTTTAAGGCAACTGGGTTTTAAGCATGGCAGGGATGCTTCCCCTGGGAGGTGCCAATTTGTTGACTTTTTTGCCCAATAAGGAAAAAAATTAGTCCCCTTCTCCCCCTGCTATTTAAGGCCAATTCATTTTTTTGATTTTACACAAGTCCAAGAAATTCTACGGACTTTGCAGGTGCTTGGTTCAATCTTCAGGTTCTTTGGCTTGGTTCAATCCACTAAGTTCAATTCAGAGTTTAATCAACAAAGTTCATATCCTTGGTTCAATTGGCAGTTCAATGCTTGGGTTCAATGCCTCCAGTTCAACGTGCAATTTCAACGACAGAAGCAAACAAAGAAAGTTCAACAAGTAGAAAAGGCCCGAAGGAAATTTCCAAGGATGGTGACGTCCTGGATGCCATCAACTTTAATAAGGTGAATTAGCCATTAGTTTTCAAATTGATGACGACTGCATGAACGTCAAACTGAACATAGAGAAATATCTATTGTCTTTGAACTATTTGAGCACCGAGCATGAAAGGAGCCTGAGGAACGCAGTGACCCACCCAGAGATAGCCCTGAGGGCCGAAGGAGTCAGAAGAAGACAAATGCAAAAAAGACAAAAGTGCCAGGTGTAGGATCAAGTAGATAGACTAAGTGGTGAAGGGAGATGTCAATTCTAGAAATTACTCTAGCAGGTGAAATAGTGCTTGCGAATTGACCATTGGGAGGTGTGAACATCTAGCAGTGCAACCAATTTTCTTCATTTCACATTTATGAGTAGACAAACCGTGTAATAACCTTGAAGAAGTAACCTTACAAGTAGACAAATGGCACAACTCATTTATGTTTAAGTAGCCTACTCTTCCCAATGCTCGTAAGGCACATGGGTCACTTGTAAAAGGGGTGCCAAAAGGCCTCCTTTCTTCTCCTATATATTGAGGACTTGTCATTTGAGAAATCATCTTCCACATTTGTAAGGTGTAGCCCTGGCAAAATTTCACCTGAATCAATAAATGCATTTTTTACCTCTATCTTGGATAGATATTTTTGTGTATGTCTCAAGTGTTAGTTTGTGTTTAGTCATTGTTTCTTGATGCTTTCACAGGTCTAACACCAACATATCTGTTGTCTACAAGGTGCCATTTCTGCAGCTGACAAGGAGATCTGTATTTAGGAGTGTAGAAATAGAATAAATTACTACATAAGTGTGCGTCTCACAACACCTTTGGTGATCTCTATTTTTTGTATTTTCTATTAAAGCCTCCCTACTAGTTTCTTACAGCCTAGTCCTTCTGCCAAGTCTGAAGTGTATGTATGTGTTTGTCTGATTTTAAGAGTGAATGTGAGAAGGTCATTTTATTTTGGTGCATCACCTCTTTAGAGTAGATTTTTTTTCCTGCAATCTTTCTCCCTTTTCATCCCCCCCATTATATATCTATATATGTTAGCACTTACTGGAACAAATTAGATGCATCAAAGGGAGCTAGCCCTTACCTAGAGACTCTCCCCTCCAACTTCACCGGTCCCACAGGTGAGAGGGGAGTTTCCATTGTTGCGTGTGGAAGGCAGGAGCTTGGCCTCCTTGCCCCGAGTGCAATCCACTGTGTCAACAAGTAACTTACAACAAGCATTAGTTTTTTGACTTCTTGTCCAACCCATAGTGTAGGATTTAGTATTTAAATGTTTCATTTATCTTTAATTTACAAGTCTTCTTTTATACCCTGCCTTTTTATCCTTTTTGAGTTTTATGTTGATCCTACCCATATTAGGTTAGATAAATTCATCCATATCAAATAAATATCAAAATCATGTCATATCTAAACCATCTAAGGTAAACAACTACTCCACTTACTGCTATTCCACTACCAAGTTGTTTACAAAATCAAATATCCTACAACTTGTGCCTTGGAGTGAATCTTTTCATTGATCTTAAATGTTAGAGGATACCTCATAAGATTATATGGTGTGCATAAAACCCACATAACCATGAATTTATATATCACTAGAATGAGGGTGCACCTATTGATATCTAAAAATAATCACTTGAGTTTCACTTGAAATACCCAAAAGACTACCAAGGTCCACTTCAGACACTGGCATGCTATTCCCACCTTTGCATATCCATAGAATTGTTAGGTTAGATAGAGGAATATTAATGGGATCCTAGATTGATCATATTCCCTAATAACAAGAGGTCATCTTCCTCTATGAATGATGAACCTAAATTGGTTATCTAGTTATGCTATTGTTATGCCTAGAGACATGCATGATTTCATAGAAAACCTAAAAAGTATCTTCTTTCATTTTATCCCTTAGGAGGTATGACTATTGAATAACATATAAAGGATTTAAATAATACCTTAGGGATACTAAATGTAACCATGAATAAGTGACATGCATAATTTTCACTTTTACATTGCAAGACATAGCTTATGATTGGTTCTTTAACATCCTAGAGGATTCAATTACCTCTTAGACCTAATGTCAAGCTACCTTCTTGGAATAATTTAGATAGGTCACTAGCACAAGTTTTATATACCAACACTTTTCAATCATGAAGAGAGAGCCCAATGAGCCACTAATAGCCTTTAATGTGATATTCCAAAATATGTATAGACAAGTTGATAATGACTATAAATCCAATGTTGTGTTAGCCTTTGAAATGTAAGAGAATGCCTTGGATTCTATGACAACTATATTTTTTCATAGAGCACCTAATATTACTACATTTCCACTAGCCTATGCCAAAGCTATTAATATTAACATGCAATTGAATCCCTAGTTACAAGATTTGGCCTGGCCCAATATTGGTCATAAATTTATAGCCCTTAATCCCATTCCAAATTTTAATTAGAATGTTGTGGTTCAAAATTAGAACCAAGTATATACACAATTTCCTTTGGCCCATGCTCCACCTAACCATAACCTTATCTTTTTGAATAATTTTGTATTTACACCTAATCATTAAATCAAAACCAATCCTTGATACTAGTTAATACTTCTACTACATAAGGTATTGCTACTGACTCTACAAAATTAGAATTAGATTCTATCTAATGGATGATATAGAATAGGAGTAATTATTTCCTAAATATGCATAAGCTAATGAGAAACACTATGGGATAGAGTACCAATCATAATTTTGCATACTAGAGGTACGATAGACCTTTAAATAGATTTAGAAACAACACAGAACATTACCCACCTAATAAGACAAATGAAATAAATATTTTGGAAGAAACACTACCTAATTGGTGTTGGGTCCAAAATACAACTTAACATGGTGAGCTGGACTACATTACATTTGATATATTTTAAAAAGAAATAGGTAGGTGTGAAGTTTTCTCAAATCAACCAGATCCACCTCCTTCCATTACTCTAGGTCCTTCTAGCACGATAATGGTCTTTGAGACATATGATTTTCCATTTCTAGTGGAAGATGAAAATGGACCTAAAGATAATACCAGTGAAATACATGACTTTTAATAGTTCTATAGGAAAAATTACAACTTGAGGAATAAATAACCTAATACTAATTTGACCCCCCTAAATAATAGTGATACCACTCCTCCAAATCCTAAGGCAAATAATAATCTACATACTTCAAAAGGAAGTGATCAGTAACAAAGTGCAGAGTCACAAAGTAAAGGTGGGTACAATATAATTGAAGATATGAAGAAGATCAAGGTAAATATATATATTCATGAACTAAATTAGATTATTAAACAAAGATAATTATTTCTTAAAGCCTTGACTGAGATACCATCCACTGATAAAACAAAGACTGCTCATACCAATGTGGTTGTTTACAAGGATAAGCCTAAGGTACAACCGTTTATGATGACCATCAAGATTCTTGGAAAGAATGTGTAGAATTATCTAGTTGACTTAGGTGCCTCAACTAATGTGATGCCCATAACTATATATAAGAAACTAGGCTTGATCCTAGATAAATTTGAAACAATGGTCTTATAATTAGATAAGTCCTTAATGCCATGTGTTAGGGAGTCAAAAAATGTGCACATATAGATTTCCTCTGAGCCATGTGTATAATAATACATAAACATTATATTAGTTATCATTCTTGAGGTTTATGGATTTTTTCTGAGCCATGATTAGTCAAAGACATTGTATGAATATATAACAAAAAATTTCTCACATACATGGCTGGTTTTAAATGGAGTATCCAATCGGATTCAAGTGGATCGAGAACCAAAAATGAATTACCTAATTACAGAATATAATGCCAAGAATGATAAGGTTGACTTTATATCCTCACATGTATGTGTTTACACATTTACCACAATGCATGAACTTTGTTAACAATAATTTTAAGGTCCTTCATAGTTATGGACTTTGAATTTTGATAGTGTTAGATCTAAGTAAGGTTCTAGTGTTGGCATAACATTGATCAACCTGGATGGGATATAATATTTAACCACATATAAGTTAAAATTCCTTTGCACCAATAATGAAGTGGAGTTTGAAGCTTTGATCTTGGGCTCACAATTTTCAATAAATTATAATGTCAAGAAACTATAAATATTTGATGATTCAGAACTAATTGTCGACCAAATCAAAAGAAAATATTAGTGCAAACTTGCCTACTTGAAAAAGTATAATAAAAAATCTTGGGATCTAATTGAGTTATTTGAAGCATTTAACATCAGATCTATTCTAAGGGAAGAAAAATGGACAACATATTCACTAGCATCTTTAACTACCAACTTAGCACCGCTACAATAATCCAAGATGCAAAACTTTTCAGTGGAGTTGGTTCCTTGACCCTCTGTCCCAGACAACATGGAAAACTTCTAGGTGTTTGATGATGATAAATAAATCATACAATTTATGAGTAATTATGGATATTTTAATCTCAAATAATAGATTAAAAGGATGTTGAACCTATGAACAAAAAATACTTAGGAGAAGATGACATCTTAGAGTTGAAAGATAATCATATACCTATGGGAATGGTATCATTACAATGGGATTTCAACATGGATCCATAGGTTGAAAATCATAAGCAATCCAAGATAAATAAATCTAATTTTTTCAAAGAGAACCTTGGAACTGATAAGTATCCTCAGAATGTGAAAATTGGATCAAGTTACTCTGAACCCGAGAGATATATATTGAAAAATTTGTGGAAAAAATACCAAGATGTTATAGCCTGGACAAATGAAGATCTAAAAATATTTGATCCCATGGTCATCACACATACTATCCCTCTAAAGCTAGAACACAATCCCTTTAGGTAGTAATAAAGACCAATGAATTTAATTTTGGAGCCCCTCATTTAGATAGAAGTTCAAAAGTTATTAGATGCCAAAATTTTATTCCCCATTAAGCATTCAACATGGTTGCCAAATTAGTACCAGCTGCAAATAAGAATGGTGAAATTAGATTGTGCATTAATTTTAAGAACCTGAGTAGAGCATAAAAAAGGATAACTATCCTTTGCCTTCACTATAAAAAGTAATTTAGATGGTCAATAGGTCTAAAATGATGTCCTTTTTGGATGGATTTTTATGGTACAATAAAATATTGATAGAAGTAGAGGACATAATGAAGACTATATTTAACATTAAGTGGGGCACTTTTTCATATGAAAATATGCCTTTTGTCCTAATTAACACATGAGTAACTTTCCAATGTTCCATGTATTTCACCTTTCAAGGGCTCATTGGAAAATGCATCATCATATCTATGGACAATTTCACAATATTTTTAAAGAACCTAATTTATCATGAAGATCATTTATAGAGAGTATTTGACAAGTGCATATGTTATGGGGTGTAACTGAAGCCAAAGAAGAACATCTTTGGAATCATAGAAGGTAAACTTTTAGGACATGTCATTACCAAAGATAAGATTTACATTGATCCTAAATGAATCGAGTATATTTCTAAGATAACACCCCTAACAACAAAAAAGAATTGAATTCTTTCTTTGGAAAGATAAAATTTATAAGAAAAATCATTTTTATATTTGCAGAGATTATCAAACTAGTGAATGCTATGATAAAGTATGAGGTTAAAATAAAATGGATAACAAAATCAAATAAAGCATTCTAGGATATTAAAACTACCATTTATCAATCTCTAGTTCTGCTTAGTCCTAATTTCACTAAGGATTTCTTTCTTTACTCATTCATTTTAGAGCACACTATAGCAGTAGTACTCACACAAATGTAGATGATAGTGAACACCCAATTGCCTTCATGAGTGCTAATATAAAAGATGTATAATTGAAATATTTAATAATAGATAAGTAAATATATGCCTTGATTAAAGTAGTAAAAAAAATTATGCATTATATTATTCAAAATAAGATATATGCCATTGTTTCAGACCTAGTTGTTAAGCTCACACTTAGCCATAATGAGTTATGAGAAATAGGATGTAAATGGATCTCTAAATTTCAGGAGTTTGATCTTGAAATAAGACCACCAAGATGGTGCAAGGCTAAGGAATCATTCAACTCTTGAATGAAATAGATCCATGCTTTCACATTGATCATATCAATAAAACACAATTAGCTAGAAATGACTGGTATGCTCACATTATCCACTATCTACTCATAAGTACATGTCACCTTGAGTTGAATAGAGAGTAAAGGTGAGCCCTCCAGCTCAAGTCATTACATTACATGATCAAAAAGGGAGTATTGTAAAAAAATAATTATGAGGGCATCTACTTAAGGCATTCTCAAGAGAAGAAGCCACAAATATCCTAGATAATTTACATCAAAAGATAGGCAATTGATACCCTTCTAGAAACATAATAATTCACAAGATCCTAAGGATGGGATATTATTGGTCCACCATTTTAAAATATGCCCATAATCATGTTGGAACATGCCACGAATGTCAAGTATTTAGAAAGAGAGAGGTACACGTAGCTATGCCACTATATCCCGTGATTGAAGGACACCCATTTGCTAAATGGGGTATTAAATTTGTTGGAGTGATCAATCTAAATTATTTAGTAAGACACAAGTTCATTTTGACATCAATTGATTATTTCACCATGTGGATAGAAGTCATTTCTAAAAATAATTTTAAATCCTAAAATGTGATTAATTTTTTGGAAGAGAACATATTAACTAGATTTGGGACTCTAGTTTCTTTAGCTTGCGATAATGGTCCAAAATTTCAATCTAAAAAAATTACTGATTGGGTATACAATAATCAAATTATCATAAAATTTTATTCAAATTGCTATCCACAGGGGAATGGAATTGTTGAATATATTAAAAATAACTTGATGGATGCCATCAAGAAGTTAGTACAAGATAAACCAAGATAATGGCCCCTGTTGTTGAAGTATGCACTATGGGTAAACATAACAATGAATTAATAAGCCCTCAAGGCTTCATCTTTTTTACTAGTGTATGGAAAAAAAAAATATTTTCTATTACTCTCAAATTACCAACATATCAGTTCATGCAAGAGTACATGGGATAAGATGAAATAATCTAGTCTAGGCTGTTAGACATAGTCCAGATGGAGGACGTGTAAACATAAATATTACATACCTTCAATAAGCATTGAGACATTGTCAATAGGTGGTTTGACAAAAGAGCCAAAATCAAGGATTTCATGATTTTGGACTTAATGGTTTTTGTGAGATAAGGCACATGAAAATAAATGACAATATGACAATTTTGCTTGTTTATGGATTGGCTATACCAAATCTTTTAAATCCTAGGTAACAATGATTTTCATTTGAAGAACCTCCAAGGTAATGGTCTTGATTTTCCAGTGAATTGATAGTTTTTGAAACATTATTTCATGGTTACTCCAACTAGAGATGCCTATGAATAATTGTGAGAATGAATGTAGAATTAGGATTAGATTAGACAACTTATTTTATTATATTAGTTTCTTACTTTTTTTTATTTGCTTCCTTAGATAGAATCCTAGTTTTCCTAGATTAATTTCCTATTTTCAAAATTTGATTTCATAGTTAGTTTTGTTGATTTTTTTATTATTTTCAAAACAATATAATCAAATTCTTATCTTGGAATCATGAAAATATCTTCCAAAAGAAAAGAAGATAAATTAAAAGTACACAACTGACATTCATCAGGATTTATTCTTGTAATACTTGGGAGCTCTGTAATTAAGGTATATATTATGAGTAAATTCAAGTTTTATCTAAACTGAATGAGTTCACCAAGTTTGTGAAAGTTACTTTGATACACTCATGTAAATTTTAGAAATATTTTTCATTTTCAAAGATTAGCTGCACTTTTACATGTTAAAACCTAGATGATAGATAAAAAATATTAAAATAGATGAATTCTAATAGGGATGTATTGATAAAAAGTAAATTTTATTATACATACACCTAGACAATGTGATTCCTAACCCTTCTTCCATATAATTTTAATATTAAAAAAACAAAGAGATCAATTTATCAAATCATACAAATAAATGGAAGGAGGTGATTCAAGTAATCTCTATCGAGGCAATGAACACCTAGCTAAAAATAGATCAACACGTAGAGTGGAATCAAAGGTATATCTATCAAGGTTATGGATTCATAGATAGTAGAATAAAACTTCCCATGATTCCCTTACTATTTTTTATGAAATTAAGACAACGAAACACAAACTATAATGTTTATCCAGGTCTCTGTCAAAACTCTCATAATAAGGGGTAAATGAGTTCCACATAATCACACATAGATCATAAAAATGAAAATGATTAGTATGTTGCATGAGGGATTTTGAGCCTCTTTTAGTTATCCAATTTATTTATTCTTTTCTTATAAGGTCTAAAATTTTATCATGATGTATTATCTGAGGTTCTGGGTTCTCAAATACTCTAGAGTATTCCCCACTGAGTTTCCATTTGTTGTGTCCCAACACACCCCATTTTGAAAAATTTAAAATAGGGATCCACTTTCCTTAAAAAAATTCTTCAAGACAAAGTCTACATATATGGTCCATTGAGAAGATAACGTTAGAGTCTAAATATTGACATATTTCATAAATTTTGAGGTTAACTTATTTTTTTGAGTACTAGGTTGTGTTGTTAAAAGTCAAAATTGAAATATTTCTATATTCTTCATGAATAAATTTGAACTTTAAAACAAGTTTTTTGAGTTACTAATGAGACTAACCATATTATGTTTTAGTTTATGTATCCTTAGATTTAGTCTTATGCAGGTGATTCTACAAATCAAGTTTTTTTCTATTTAATCTCTAGTCTCATCTAATATTTCCAAGTGTCATGATCCTATTAATTTGTGGCCTTTGGAAATCAACCAAATATTTATTCTTTATAATCTCCATGATTATGACAAGTGTCTCTATCCCACTCTTCTAGATCCATTCAGTACTTATGCAAATTCTAAAATATTTTAGGCCTATGCATTGTTGGGATTATGTTAAGTGTCATCATATTGTGAACCTACAACCCAAAGAATAAACACATGTCATGAGGTCACCTAAGAAAGTAGAGAAATGAGATATTTCCAAGTGGTGATATCCCACTCATCTTAGAAAAAATATATTTGCATAATTCACAGATTTTAACAATCTTATGGCTCTCTAAAATTGATCCATGTGTTAAGATCCCATTAACCCATTGATGATGTTAGAAATCTTATATTATATAGTCATCTGGGTGATCAAAGCATTGAGATCCATCCATGTGGCATCGTATTGAGAGCCTATAGTTTGACATAGTGAGGTAAAAATTCAAAGTTTAACAATCCTCTAGGTCTTTGAGATTACTCCATATGTCACAATCCCACTAACCCATGATTTACACAACATATAACAAAGAGTTTTGCAGTTTGGGCATGAGATTTATCAAGATTATGCCAAGTGTCATCATCCTAAGAGTCTACAACCAAAAAAATAAAGTAATAAAAGGACAAAAGTTGGTACCTGATAGATAGGTGGCATGTAGCTACGTGTCCCCAACTAGGCAAAGTAGTTTTAAAACACTAAAGTAAAGCTTAAAAATCATGAGAAAATGACACTTTTCATATTGATATGATAAGGAACCAAAAATTATTAAAAATATGTCACATGGCAATTCAAACCACAAAAAAAATTGACAGTGTAAAATAAAAAGTAAAATGAGAAAAGGGTAGATAGGAAATGGAGTAAAAGTTATTGTTTGCATTTAATTAACATGAATTTAAATAAATTTATTTAATTTTTAGAGCCAATAAATCTAAGAGATTTGATTTGTAAAACTTTATTTGATTTCACTGCCCTCTTGTTATTTTGTGCAAACTAGGAATTCACCCTATAACAAGCAAGAGACTTCAAGTTTTTAAAAAGACAATAAAGGAGTTGCACAATTTTGATTGTTTCATCATAACACCCCTCCTCCCTCTAAGTATTCAATTATAGGCATGATATAATACACAAACATAGTATTCAATTTAGTAGTGTGTTGTAACATAAATTCAAACACTATTTGGTCATGTCAGAGGACTCTGATGCCACTGAGCCATATGAAGAAGGGGATTAACCCTACATATTTATGTAGTAATATATAAGTGAAATTTTGGATATTAAAGTAGTAGGCTTACACAATGTGGCAATAAAACCTAAGGTAATGCCTTGCATTGACTTACTCTATGATTTGTTAGTAAATGGGAAAATCTCTAGGAAGTGTAGACGATATTTTATGATTATGTAGTACCTTAGTCTTGTACACTTGGAAAAATAATGACCCTAGTTATTCCTCTTATTTATACACATGCTTTGCTTTTTCAAGCCTCACATATACTTTATCTTGTGCCCCTTGACCTATATCTTAGTCTAACCAGCCTTATATTAATGACAAAAACATCCCATGTTACCCATAATGCTTAAAATGTACTTATCTTACACCTCTACAAGTTCTGAGCATATTCCTGCTCTCTTTCTCCCTAGACACTAATGTCTAGGTTAGATAGTAGCATCAATGTTATTTTACTATTCCTACACAAGTATCCAATGCCCTAAATTCATCCAATTCATTAATGAAATGTATTAAAATGGTTAGCCTAAGTGCTTTAATGTGTGTTATCTCCTGATAGGATTGATATAAATACAATATTAACCCTCACTCATTCCACACCTAGTAATCAGACTAAAATAACACTCAATAATCACTCAAGTTTCGAAAATATTTCCTATCTATCCTTTTTTGATACTAGTCAAAGGAAAAAACCTAGCTATAGGTCTAAAGTACTAAAAGAGCAATCATAAGGTCATATTTTTTAAGTTATAAGCTAGGTCATTATTGTACTTTATTTACACATTTCATGATTCACACACAAGCAAACACATAGGGAAGACCTACATGAGTTTGAGGCCCTCTTATGGAGTAAATGCTATGTAGGCAACACCCTTTGACAATGGGATCATTACAAGTTATATTAACACTCTGTGCTTACTAACCCATTTTCCCCTAGGGTCACATTCAAGATGTAAAGCTAAGGTTTTGGAATTTCATCAAGAGTGATAGTCCATGACCCAGATTTGAATTCACCATAGTGAAGGAAAAGCCAAACCCATAAGCATCCAGGTGGTCGCATCCTATTTGAGCACATATTCCATACAAAATACTAGTATTGATCTTAAACACTAGTATCGATGTAACTATCCCAGATTGATGCAATTATCTAAAGAGATAGAAATACTAGATCTAGAATTTGATGATTGATCTAGAATTGCCTTCCTACCTGTATCCCACTTATACCAGATCCAACATTGTATTAACATCATAAATAAACAAGTACTTTCTTTTATTTCATTTCATATCTAACATAGTTGTACTTTTCATTAATATCCCATCTTAATTTTATAAATCTAGCATATGTCACAACTAAGTTTAACACATTAATTCACCTATTGTAGATCTAATATTCACCCTTGTGCCCTATAATTTATATATCCTTAACCCTTTTTACCCAAGTAGGATTCTATGATCCAAATTAGGGTTAAACATTTAGTGAACCTAACATTTGAACATCAAACCCTAGGTGATTTATTTTACTATAGTTGATACCTAATTGATAAATCTTATAATCATGTTTACAATGGACACATCTATCAATTGTTTCATGGTCTAATACCTTATAGTTGTTATGGTTTACAACATTTCCTATATCATCAAAGTTGTTAAGTAAATCTATGCACATAATGAGACAGTTCAAAAAACACATTTGACATCTCTCCATAAGTCCTCTTAAAATACCATATATCCAATATGTAGACACCAATATGCCCAATTAAGCGATACACATACTAAAATTTAAATAATTGAGATCCTACAAGAATCTAATGTTACAAGGACATCCTATATGAGATATTGCATGAGACTCAAGTTTCACATGATATTGAGCCTACATATTTTGTAGATATCATGAAAGATATCCAAAATAATGCCAAACTTCTTACCTTTGATCTAGCTAACTTACCATCCAAATATATTGTTGATCAAGACTTACCTTTGTTCATACAAGTGAAAATGCAAAATAAATGCATCAAAAGGGTGCTCATTGAACATGGATCAGACCTAAACATTTATAGTATCAATTTTTTAACCACCATGGGTATTAGCACCGATATGATTTAAAATTTGATTATGCATATCCAAGGATTTGATAATTCATATAGTCCTCTAGTTGGTCAAATTACATTAGATGTGACATTAGGACTAAAAACTATTTCAGTTACTTTTCAGGTAAAGTTTTAATGATTGCATTACAATGTATGTTTGTGTAGACCTTGTAGAAACTATCCCATCAACACCTCACATATGTGTAAAATTCATACATGATGGAACTTTATTAACAATGCCAACTGATGATGAACCTTTAATTTTTTTAAAAAATGATATAATCCAAAATCAAAGGCATTCCTACAATAATACCACCTAAACAATGCATCCCTATTGAACACATACACACTTATGAAATAAGTGAGTTAAGTACAATCGCTCCTCCATCTTTAGATGAAAATAAGTTATTGCATATTGAGACTCACACAGATACACATCAATATAAAGAACTATTACCAAAGGATCCATCAAAACCACAAGATCCTCATTCATTTTAACTCTTTTATTATCAATATTGAGTAGAATGATGGGCATGTTTATGAATACTATGATAATGATGATGATACCACTCATGATATGATAGATTAAAAAATGTGTGCACTAAAATTTGATTCACTTGATCATATTTCACTTAACTTATTTAAACCCACAAGTCTTGGTACATACCAAATCAATCCACATGTAGAAGAAACAACATCAAATCTAGATAAGGATAATGCAACCATAGCAAAAGAGCATGCAAATGTTTGTTACTCAATTCACCCCTCTTGGTTAAAATCATTGAGCCAACCTTATAAAGGTCAAATGCAACTATAACATACAAACAATGTGGAGTCTTTAATAGAAGCTTCAAAAATTATGAAAGGCCAAATCCTTCTTATCTTTCAAATGATAACTATCTTTCAAAGTGACTAAAGCATGAAGAGTTGACTATTACTACTAATATTGATGGGGTATATTACTGCTATCTATAATTTGATATGAGCAAGAGTAATACAATTTGTGGAACTACATTCCTCAAATAATTGGGGCATACTACAAACAAAATTATATACTCTCCATTGATGCTAAAATCCTATAAATATATTCAATTACCTATTTCTTGTGGTACACGTGTGGTGACTGTAACCATATAGATACTAGACTAAGACCCCCATTTAAAATTAAAGCTTGGAAAACATTAGATAGATTAATGTCAAGCTAAGTTGGATTCTAAAAATATGTGTGTTACCTTTCTTTATATGGGCACAAAGAATTGTATACCACATGATGGATATGATTCTATACCCACATCGTTAGCTTTAGGGAGGCTATTGGACAAGTATATTAAAGAAGAAGTAATACATCATTATAAGTAACAATCAAAAAATATTTTTACAAACAGTCCCTCACCTTTTGATGATGATGAATTTCTCAATTAGAACTCTTAAACTTCAAAAATACCAAAAAATAAAAAAAACATTCAAAAATCTAAAAAACACTTTCAACACTTACATGTTATACTTGGTCTTTGGCATCTATATGTTAGTTCCATGTTGAGGACTAGTATATCATTTACTACTATACACATATATACAAGAATAAAAAGATACATCATACACTTATGGGTGTTAGACCTTCCCTCTACTCATGCCATCTAGATGTTGGCGCATCCATCTTCTACGATCTTGATATACATAGGTTATATGATTTGGTGATCAATCTACATTATCATGTTTGAGCTTACATATGTACTTACACATTCTTATTATACATGATTATACATTACACAGGGTACTTTATATGATATGTAATTGACAGTTTTTTACTAACACATTCGATCCATGGGATACTATGACATGTTTATGTTGGTTGAGTATGACTTTCCTTTACACACTTCCTTGCGCATTTTTCCTTGCTATTGTCATACTTTTTTGAGCATTTGAATATGATCCATTATATGCATCCCTTGTGTCTTTGATTAAATTTTATACATTTGAATATGTCATTCTTTGCTTTTATGGGCAATTTACTAAGTCATGTCCATTCAATTTTTCACCATTTGAACATGCCCCTTATTTGTAGTCTCCTTAGATCATTGCCTTTTATCTTGATTTTGAATGCTCTTCTATGTGTGTTTATTTACTTGTTGAGATTATACTATTATTGTATAGATGTTTCCATGATATTTATCATGCATCTTAGGCCTACGTGTGATCACATTATTTCTATGTGCTTCAGTGTTACATCTACCTAGACATATTTCCTTCTATATGTTACATGGTTACATTCACATATGTATAATTATCTTACCCCTTTGAGGTAAGATAACTACCAAGTACTATATTTACCTCACCTCAAAGATATGGCATATTAGTGGGGGGATTTCATGGTGATGTGGCTTCTACATTTTTCATAGTTTCCAAATTATGGTGCAAACATGCTTTGGAAGCATGTTCTCCACACTCACACAGTATATGATACTTACACTAGTCTGTAGGTTCAATTTGGGCATGTCATGGTGATAAGGCTTCCACACATTCATAATTTTTATATTATAGTGAGGGAATGATTTGGAAGCATGTTATTCACATTCATTCAATATGTTACTTATAATTCACAGATTCAGTGGAGGCATGGTTTAGAAGCATGTTATCCACACCTACTTAGTTTTCAAAATTTCTAGTTTACAGTGGGCGCATGCTTTGGAAGCATGTTCTCCATATTCATTAAATATGATACTTATAATTCTTGAATTTAATGGAGGCATGATTTGGATTCATGTTCTCCATACCTACTCAATTTTTAACATCTCTAGTTTACAGTGGGGGCAATGCTTTGGAAGTATGTTATCCACACTTACATAGTTTTTTGAATTAGCCAAAGCACATAGTTATATGATTCTGATACACATTTGTGGTAGAATTATATATATTGTACCATTGTTACACATAATTTAATCTTGATACAAATCTAAGGTGCATATGTTCTGCAAGATGTGCCCAATATTGCAAAATCTAAATCAAATTCAAATTCAAAAACTATTGCACATACTAATACCCAACAAACTTTTATGGACTTTATCAAGCCAATATACTACATTAGTTGGTTCAATTTTTGGTGTGGTTGGGGTGAATGAATCACTCAATCTTTCTAAATTTCTAGTGTATACTTGATCATCCAAACTCACCAGGTTACAAGTATCATTAGGTTACATAGTTGAGCTAATATGAACTGCCAGGTGGCAACTCACTTTTTCTCCAAAGTTAGGGGCATGTGCCTTCCAATATATTTCTCTATCTCCTTGGATATATTCAATTTAAAATAATTATCTATATTTATCCTAATCTCTATTTGAAATCCTTATAATTATACATCTTTTGCAAAAAAACTTGCCAATAGGTAAGGCGCTTACATTGACACACAAGTGTACTCCTAACCCTTGCTCTTTCAATTTCAATCTATTTCAAGTACTTTCGACCCAGATTATATGCACTGATTATACACTATAACATGTTCTTAGTTATAGGTTAGTCACTTGTGAAGCACTAAAACCCAGTTCCAATAAAGCACTCAAATTTAACTCTAATAAAGATTAAATGTGTATACACACCCATGTACTTATTCCTTTCCTTTAAACTAGCAATTTATTTACTAGATAAAGGTGTGGAATGTAGATGATATTTTGTGATTATGTATCACTCAGTCTTGTACACTTGGCAAATTCATGACCTTGGTTGTTCCTCTTAGTTCTACACATGCCTTACTTCCCCAAGTTTTACATATGCTTTACCTTGTGCCCCTTGGTCTAACAAACCTTATATTGATGACATAGACATTCCATATTTCCTATAATTATTAAAATTTACTTATTTTACACCTTTGTAAGTTTGAAGCCTATGATTTTTTTACTTCTCCCTAGATACTAACATTCAGTTCAAACAGTATCGTCAATATTACTATCCTAGCCTGATGAAAGTGTAAAGTGCCCTAAAGTCATCCAATTTTTTAATTAAATTCATTACAATGGTCAGTCTAAGTGCTTTAATGTGAGTTATCTCTTGATATGATGTTAGGATAATCAATATAATAAATATCCTCCTATATTGCAAACAAGAGAAGATATAAATGGAAATAAACAACTTATAAAAATAAATTAAACCATGCACACTATAGGAGACAACAATATAACGTGGTTCACCTAATGGGCTACATACACCAGATAAATTTATCTATCCTTTTATTACTAGAAATATTAAGGAGAATAACTAGTGACAACACTTGATCACACTTCTTTCCTATCTCTCAGCCTCCTATATTCTATGCACCTATGTTAAGCTTACACTAAGCTTACAACAAATACTTAACTAGCCTAAGAATGCAAGGATATAAAATACAAAGGGGAAGTCATGCTTTAATATAATTTACAAAAGATAAAATAAGGATATATAAATAAAGATGAGAGAGAAAATATGGTGCCACATTCCAAGTGGGTGCACAAGTGATATATAAAGCAATGTTTACCACTTGTGCATAGTCTAAAACATAGTGTAAATACTTTAGACAAAAACACCACCACTTTCATGTGATAATATATCTTTGTCCTCCACTCAACCACTAAAGATAAATGATGTTAAATCATCTCTTGTATTTATCCAAGCACTAAGATAGTGGAACCTCCATAGAAATGTGCCCCACACCCACTTTTATGAATAGTGATCTTCTTTGTCCTTGTACCCCACAAGAAATGGCACCCCACATGCACCCATGTGTAAAAGTAAAGGAACCCATGTGCCTTAGTGGATAAGGGTGCCCTACTTGACACCTCATCAAATTTAAAACATAAAATATCCTCCATAGGCCATGCCACATCACCTACATACCACATCACCATGAATAGTGATAATGAATAGTTATGTCATTCCCAATATTCTCCCACTTAAAGCCAATATACACAAATGTTTATTAATTATAGCTACTACACTGAACAAATTCCTCAATCTTATTTTCATCCATGAAGACCATCTAAAGTTGAACAAAACTTTAGCTTCACTTTTTTATTTGCCTTGGTAATCATATCTATAGGATTTTCACTGGTGTGTATCTTCTCTAGCTTCATTTCTCCTCCAATAATATCTAAATGAAATGGTATCAAAACTGAATATGTTTTATCTTGGCATGAAAAATTGAGTTTTTAGTTAGATGGATGGCACTTTGACTATCACTGTATAATATACCTTTTTCTTGCTTATGTCCCAACTCTTCAATAATCCTTTATAACCAATAATTTCATTGATTTCATTTGTAACAATAACATACTCAACCTCTATGGTTAAAATTACCACAACCTTATATAGATGTGAAATCTAATTGATTAATGTACCACATACTATGAACATTTATATTGTAGTGCTTCTTCTACCATCCAAATCACCTGCCATGCCCAAATTAACATACCCTTGTAATGTGACATACAATCTACCATAACAAAAAACTTTATTTTTGGTCCCTCTTAGGTAATAAAATATCCATTTAACTACTTTCTAGTCTTCCTTCCCTAAATCACTCATGAACCTACTCACTACTCCCTCTATATATGCAATGTCTAGCCTTGTACACACTATTGCATACATCAAACTGTTAACTATTAATGAGTAAATTATTTTAGACATGAAATTATTTTATTCTTGTGTTTTAGGATATTGTTCCTTTGTTAGTTTGAAGTGGCTCACCAAAGGTGTCCCAACCAGTTTCACATCTTGCATGCTAAACCTTTCCAACACTTTCCTAATGTACTCTCCCTATAATAATGTCAACTTTCAATTATTTATATCTCTTACTATTATCATACCAAGGATATATTTAGAAACACCTAAATCATCCATAGTAAAAGAATCACTCAACTAGCTCTTGAGTACATTGATATCCTGCATGTTAAAACCTATAACAATCATATAATCTACATACAAAAGAAAGATAATAGAGTTTAATTTTTTTAATATTTTAAAATAAACACGATGGTTAGAATGACATCTAGAATAACCCTATTCTATCATAAACCTATCAAATTTAATATACCACTATCTTGGAGCTTGATTCAAGCCATACAAGCTCTTATTTAATTTTCACACCAAATTATCCTTGTGGTTGCCTCATGTAAATATAATCCTCCAAATCTCTGTGAAGGAATGCAATATTCACATCCAAGTGTTCTAAGTGTAGATATTTAATTAAAACTAAGCTAAATAGAATTCTAACTGAGGTCATCTTAACAACCTAAGAAAATATTTCAATAAAATCATTCTAGCCTTGTACTTTATTTTACCTAGATCCTCCTCATTTATCTTGTACACCCACTTGTTTTGCAATGCCTTATTTCCCTTGGGAATATCCATCAAATCACATGTCTGGTTCATCATGAGAGAGTCATACTTCTCATCCATAGCTTGCTCCCACTTATCCCTGGCATCAACCTGCACAATGTCTTCATATCTCTTTGGCTCACCACCATCAGTAAGTAACAAATAATTTAAAGGAGAGAAATGTTTAGGGGGTCTAATTTAGTAGATATTATAAAAATAGGGGTTTGGGATTCATATTGTTGTTGCACATCTGGAACTAGAACCTTTGGGACATGTTATTATGTAATATTCTCAAATACTGTGTACTCTTTCGATTGCTTATTTTCTAGTAATTGATCCCTGTACATGAAATTTTCATTGAAGATAACATCTCTACTTATAATGATTTTATCATCTTCAAAATTCCACAAATAGAATTGAAATTAATTAATACCATAGCTAATAAATATACATTTCAAAGACTTGGCCTCTAGTTTGGTTTTATCCTTCACAACCAAAAAAATTTAGAAATAAATAGTCTACCTTTTCACTAGTCCATGCCTCCTTTGGTATTCCACCATCCATTATAGTCAAATGTCCTCTATTTATTAGGTAAATAGTGGTATCTACAACATCCACCCAAAATTTTAAGGGAAACCATGCATGCAGTCTCATGCTTATAGCACGTTTCATGATAATTTTGTTTATCTTTTTTGACACACCATTCTACTATGGTATTCTTGGAACTATCTTCTATCTATAGATTCCATTTAGTGAATAATAGTTATCAAAATGTTTATTTTAATATTCACCACCATTATCTAAGTTGAGGCATTCAAGATTTAAACTTGTTTCATTCTCAACTAAAGCTCTCCATCTCTTGAATGTGTCAAACACATCAGATTTCTATTTTATAAAGTAAACCCAAACCTTCCTAGTTGCATCATCAATAAATGTAACATAATAAAGTGAACTACCAAATGAATATACCTAAGATGGTTCTCATACATCTGTATGCACACACTTTAACTTTTGATCAATCTTGGTTAGTCAAACTGTGATAAACCTCATACATTTCTATTTTTCATAAACACAGTGCTCACAAAATTCCAAGTCAATTTATTTTAGACCTGACAATTTCTCCTTTTAATGTAAGATCTTCATCCATTTTCATTCATATGGCCAAATTTTTAGTGCCATAAATTTATGTCTCTACATGTAGTAGCTAAAACACAAGATGAATTAGTACTAATTATGGCTAAATACAAAATACCCACTTTCTCACCTTTTACAACCACCAGAGCACCATTGGTAACCTTTCATAAGTTTCCTATAAATGTGACCATATAAACATCACTACCCAACTATCCTATATAGATTATATTTCTCCTCAAACTTAGAACATGCCTAACATCTTTAAAAAACCAAATGTTTCCATTCTATAATTTTAACCTAAACACTGCCTTTACCAACAATGTTGCAAGGTTCATCATCACCAAGGCAAACATGCCCATAATTCCATTGAACATAATATTGAAAATAATGTCTATGAGGAGTAACATGAAAAGAAGCACCATAATATGAAATTTAAGATTCATATATATTATCTAAAGAAAAAATAAGAGCATCCTATAATACATCACCTATTACATTTACTTCTTTATTACCTTCTTATTTTTCCTTTGCTAATTTTCCACATAGAATCCAATAATATTTATTTGTGTGTCCTAGCTTCCCACAATGCCATCTTGCCTTTGGATTTGGATCTTGCACCCTTATTCAATTTCCATGGTTCCCTCTTCCTTTGTTCTTCTGCCTCCCCCTTTTATCCACTATCAATGCATTCCCTGGCATAGATATTTAACTTGTGATTTTATTTCACATTTATTCACTTAGGATCACACCCAACACATATTTAAACTTTAGTTTAAAATCGTTAGAGACATTATTGCTTACCAAAATTACAAAGTTGTTTTAGCTCTTAGGTAAGGAACATAGAATAAGAAGAACCTTGACTTCATCATCAAAGTCAATATTGGCATAATTTAAATGACCTATAAACATGTTAAAATCATTCAAATTATTTGGCATTGAACCATTTTCAAACACTTTTATGTTAAATAATTTATTCATCCTTTTCATCTATGTGGGACTTTTGGGAAATTAAATAAATCACCTTGCTGAAGCCAAGATGGCCCTCTAGGGTATCCAATTGGCTTTTAAACTGAAAATAAAAAGAATCATCATAGAGGGTGATTCTTTAAATATTATAAATGCACTAGAATGGAAACTAATCCCCTCTCAAACCATTAAAGACATCATGGGTGATGCCAATAAACTCTTGAGGGGCATGGCTTAACTTCAAATTGTGCATACTTACCAAGAGGAAAACGGGGTAACAGATCAACTAACCAACATAGGAGTAGAACTCCTAATTTTAACTAGCTAATACAAAGGAGGATAGGTACCAAATAAGACTCTAAAGGCCTTATGGGATGAAAGTATGACTATTTGAATGAGACATCATGTCATCACATGCAAAAAATATTTATTTTAAGGGATGGCTTTTAATCATGATGATCCACCATTATGATTATATTGGGTGGTGTAATTGATATAGGGTGATAATGGTGGGCTTCCCAAGAAATATTCACATTGTTCAAACTCACTCTCTCCAAAATCATCCACCTATTTTTCTCAGCTCTATGGTCACTATATCAATGGGAGGAGATAGAGAATGGATTGAGCAGTGCAGAAGTGCAGGGGTAGAAAAAAGTTTGGAAAAAGCTTAGGTGCGGGGGTTTCATAGAGTTAATAGTAATAATCACTGAGTATGATGTCGATGTGGCCCAATATTTTGTCATTGCATGGAACAAATGCATGGTGTTAATTCAGGGCATAAATATCACTATCATGAAGGACTTTATTGGGGAGGCTTCTAGCATGTCCTATGAGGGGACAAAGGCCTTCAAGGACTAGACCAAAAAATAAGAGCTCCTTTAGTGATTTTTTTGCATTAATGAGTTTTTCAAGACTGATAAGAAGGGTTTCCCCTAGGTAGACCTTACCCATCATTAGCTATAAATATGTCTTCAGATAATGTATTACATGACCTTAGAGGGTAAATATACCCTGATCTTTTCACATCATTTTTTGTTATTAAATCACTTTCTTGGCTATAATATCAACCTACCATTATACCTGCTTAAGTCACTAGAATGCACTACCTTGGCTCATCAAGTAAATGGGTTCAACCCCATCCTACACCAAGGGATGATTTTGGTACTCATCAAGCACAACCAAACTCTGCAAGGGAGGAAGGTCCCCTAGGGGGGATCCTCTATCAGGGAGCTCTCTTAGGAGGACTCCCTAGAGGAGGACCCCACTTCGAGGTCCCACCACCCATCCATGAACACCCCCCAGGCTAGTCTTTTTAAAACCCCTATCAATGACCTTCCTCATTATCTCTTCATCCCTAAACCCAAGTTGATCACCCTTGATAACGGAACTTATAAGGAGGCTTCCTGGAAGGGTAAATCTATTCTATTGGAGGAGTTGAAAATTAATAAAGAACAACTAGAGAAATTCAATACTAAGGTGTAGGGGCCAAGACATACCCTTACCAATCTCATACAAGATTAGAATGACCTACAGAGGTAGGTTGATTCCACTATGTAGTCCTTTATCCAATCTACTAAGCTTGATTGGAACCCTATCAAATAGTTACCAAAGATCATGGAAACCCCCTCCCTGGTTCCCCCAAATTGGCCCCCATTAAAAAAACACCCCTACAAGTTCAAGGCTAGAAGAGGTCATGAATGATTCTTCCAGGAGATACAATAGAAGGACTTGGTAATCATATATGGGCAAAGATATCAAAGATAAAATGGGATATCCTAGAGAAGAATCCTGAGGAGGAAGAGGAAACACCAAAGACCCCCCTCCTAATCTTTCATGTTGCTATTTTCCCCTACTTTTAATATGTTATAATTAGTTTTTATTATTTTTAATGATTGACCATGGATGGGCCTATTGATACTTATGTATAATACTTTTGTTGTTTTAGGATCCTTGTAAAACCTATATTTTATACTCAAGAAAATAAAAAAATATTTTATTTGAGGCAAAGGGTTTTTCATTTAACTTCCCTAGCATGCTTATAAGAACTTTTTATCATCTTTTTTTGGGATATGTTGAATGCTACCATAGATGCAAGACATAGTCAAATGGTTCCAAGTGCTTTCTTATCTAACAATTCCCACTCCTCATTTGTCATTGTCATTATCTTCTTGGCTATGTGAATATAGGATTGGAATAGTGGGAGATTAGTATTGTGTTAGTATATAAAATCAAAATTTAAATAACACACTAATAGATAACACCTTAAGCCTATCTCAATGGGGGAGCTTAGTTAACAAGACTAGAATGGAAAAAACAACTAAAATGCAAAATAAACCTTCTTTCACCTTCCTTAGATGCTCCAAATAGTTTGTTTAAGTGGTTTTCTAAATTTGTGCTCATGAAGTATGCATCAATGAAGTGTGGCTACCTCCATCTCTCCTTGGCACCATGGTTGGCTTTGGCTTGGCTTGGATTAGCTCAATAATTTTACATTATAACACTAATTGCAATATATTTTTGAATGCATTTGGGCATTATAAGTTTGTCATAAAAGAGCTTAAAATTCAATCGATAAGGCCTCCTATTTATAGATTTTTGGAATGGTTTAGAATCAACATGAACGATCCATCTCAAGATAAAGATGTGTGGCTAAGGATGAATTCAATTATGTAATTAAAATTCATAAATAGGCTCATTAATATTTGGGATAAAGGGGTATTAACTAGGCATTAATGGTCTTAATGAGGCATGGAAGGCATTAATTTAGATATTTGTGGCATTTATGGCTTGTGGATGCCATGTCATAGGATGATGTCATTTAATGATGTAGTTAATGAGAATCAATTTATAAAAATAAAATTTCAAAAAATTCCATGGAAAATTAACTTAAGGCCCTAATTTGGTTTAATTATCCTTAAACATGATTAGTCAAATTTGATGCAAAACCTTGGTAATTTGTTCACTAATTAATTAAATTAGTTGAAATGTCATATTATTGGCTCAAAATTTGACTGGATTGGAAATGGAAGTTGATGTTAGATGCATTGGAACCATTATCCCATTTAAGATGTTATCAACACAAAATAACAAAGGCACGTGTTTCATACATGAAATTTGATAGAAAAGAGCAATCCAGAGCACCCAGGTGCAAATTTGGCATTTTGACTTGAAATGATTTGATCAAAGTTAGCTACTTCATAAATTGTATTATCTCATTTAATGATACTTTAGCGAAAATAAGCACTTGAATATATTAATTTCAGCTAATTTAATGTGTTTTAGTGTTTTTAGGCCAAAGTGTGCATTTGGTGGAAATTGGTCAAAAGCCTAGTTAAAGGTTATTGGTGGCTAGTTTTAGGTGTCTGCAGGCTATACCTCCCAATGGCAAGTAGAGGTTCTTATGAAAGAGATAATATTTCATCTACATCTTTCACAATACAAATTTATGTTCATGGAACTTCTCTAACTTTGATCTTAATTTATTGTCATCTACCATAGCTCCCACTCAAGCTCAAATCCTTTGCTTCTTGCAATTTAATCTTTAGTAAAAAAAATATTTTCTCTAATATCATTTATTAGGATAATGAATAACAGAAATATCCTCCTCAATTTTAAACAAGATAAGATATAAATGGAAATAAGTAGCTTACATAAATAAATCAAACCATGCAAAATAGAGGAGACAAAAATATAATGTGGTTTACCCAATGAGCTACATCCATCAGAGAAATTTGTCTAGCCTTTTATTACCAACAATAATAGGGAGAATAACCAGTGATAACACCCTACCAGAACTCTCTCCTATCTCTCAACCTCCTATCTTCTATGCAGCTATGTTAAGCTTACACTAAACTTACAACCAAGATTACAACAAAGACTTAATTAGTATTCAACTCCTCTTCTTCCAAGAATGCAAGGATATAAAATACAAAAGGGAAGTCATGATTTAATAGCATTTATAAGAGAGATAATAGGGAGATAGAAACAAAGATGAGAGAGAGAATATGGTACCACATTATGAGTAGTACACAAGTGATACATAAAACAATGTCTACCACTTATGCATAGTCCAACATATAGTGTAAATACTTTAGATAAAAACATCACCACTTCCATATGAAAATCTATCTTTTTTCTCCATTCAACCACTAAAGACAAATGATTCTAAATCATCTATTATATTTATCCAATCACTAAGATAGTGGAACCTCTATAGAAATTCACCCCACACCCATTTGTGTGAATATTGATCTTCTTTATCCTTATCCCCCATAAGAAATGACACCCTATATGCACCCATGTGTAAAAATAAAGGCACCCATGTGTCTTAATGGAGAAGGGAACCCCACTTGACACCTCATCAAATTTATAACATGAAAGATCCTCAATGGGCCATGCCACATCACCTACATGCCACATCACCATGGATAACTTGACCATTAATAGTGGTAATGAATAGTGTCTATGAATAGTGACTTCAATCCTAACATAGAATTGGTATAAATACATTATCAACCCTCATTAATTCCACACCTAGTAATTAGACCAAAATAACACTTAAGAAGCACTCAAATTACCAAAATCTTTCCTATACTACCCTATTCTGATATCAATCAAAGGAACAACCTAGATATAGGTCTGAAGTACTAAAGGAGTAGTCACAAGGTCATTTTTTCCAAGTTACATGCTAGGTCTCTATTGTAATTGATTTAAACATTACATGATTCACACATAAGCCAAGATGTAGGGGAAAAATACACGAGTTTGAGGCTCTCTTATGATGTTTTGGATATGTAGGTAATGCATTTTAATAGCAGGATCATTGAATGCCATCTCAACAATATGTGCTCACTAACCCATTTTCCCCCAAGGTCACACTAAAGATGAAAAGATAGGGTTTTTCCAATTCACCAGAAGTGAAAATCTATGACTGAGATTTGAATGCACTAAAGTAAAGGTGAATCCAAACCTAGAGGCATCTAAGTGGTCACATCCTATTTAGTTGCATATTCTATACATTAAACTAGCATTAAGCTCAGACACTAATGTTGATAGAACTATCCCATGCTGATGTAATTGTCTAGAGATCCAGAGGCACCATATCTAGAATGTGATGATTGGTCTAGAACTACCTTCTTACCTAATTCTCGCCTATACTATATCTAACACTATATTAACATCAAATATATCTAAGTAATTTATTTTATGTCATTTATATATCTAGCATAGCTATACCTTCCATTAATAGCCTATCTTAATTTTATAAATTAAACATATGGTACATCTGAGTTTAGCACATTAATTGGCCTATTATAGATTTTATATTCACGATTTTTCCCTATCATTTATATATCCTTAACCCTACCCACTAAAATAGGATCCATATCCAAATTAGGGTTAAACATGAAGATATTACACTTCAGGCTTAACAATCACCATGTGGTCTACATTGGTAACAATGCCTTTGAGAAGTATTATAGGCTCCCTATTCTAAAAATAACACACAACCAAGCTATGATAAATTCCTATTTTTTTCTAATATAATCCCTGGTAAATTGCAAGAATGGGTTGACAACCCAAGTAACTTTGTAATTGAAGGACAATGATACTAGTTTCTATGACTATTAAACCAATTGTATGGATTCCCTAACATTTCCTATGTTCATGAGATATGGGTTACACTATTGGATATTATTTTGAGTTTAGAAAATATCATTTCCCTTAAATAAATCCTTAATTTTACTTTGATATATCAAATTAATAAGCCAACCAACCTACATGATGGTAATTTCTTACTTTTAGGCCAAGGATAAGAATTTTTATGACTCTGTTAAACCAATTATATGGATTCCCTAACATTTAATATGTTCATGAGATATGGGTTATACTATTGGATATTATTTTGAGTTCAGATAAGATCATTTCCCTTAAATAAATCCATAATTTTAATTTGATACATCAAATTAATAATCCAACCAACCTGCATGATGGTAATTTATATATGATGTCATATGTGGTGGACATAATAATTTCTCTAGTGCACCCTTCATATGAAAAACCTTTGGAAACCTCCATAAAATATCCTAAGAATAGAGTGTGTGATGAGTTTAACATTATTCACATATATAGGTCTATAAGGTAGATTCAAAGGATCATAGAGAAATTTTACCCTATGGTATATAAGGCTATCTATGGGTAGAATATGTTCAAGTTATCAGACCACATAAGGAGAATCATCATGAAAATAGGTGACTATTGGTACTACCTTTAGTGCACCATAATTAGGATTGAGGGCACTACAACTTAGACCTTATATTTTTCACACAATGTTCCAAACAAGGTCATTGAATAAGAGATTGTTGCATAGTTGGATGATAGTATAAATGTCCAACTCAAGGGTGATAAACAAATATATTTGCATCTAACCTCACTCAACATAGTATACATGCAATACAAAAAATGGGAATACCTCAAATCTATTGTAAAAATAAGTTTAAATTATGGTTTGAGGAAGGCACCATTCAAATATTGGGATCCTATGAGGAATGTTAGAGAACACTTGAATAAATATGAGAGGAGATTAAAAAATTCCTATGGGCACCAAGTTTACTATCATGATTCTTTATTTATAAATACTGAAGATGATAATGGTGGCTATTATAATACACAAGGTTAACATGTTATGATAGTATCTCAAAGGATCTAATATGATCCTACTATCACATAGGAAGATGAAATAATAATAGATAGTGAATAATGGACTTCAACACTAGTTCATGGGCCTCCTTTTCAACTAGAGACATAAATGGGAAAACATATGGTTGAGAAATTATGTGAGTCATGGGAAGTAAACCCACAAGATGAATCCAATATTCCCAAAAATCTTCCCACACCTTTAAGTACTATTTTTTAGCTAGTAGCTGATATAAAAGAATCTACAAGTATTAGACCAACAACAAGACCATTTTTTATTAAACTCTACCTCCATTAACCATAGTGTAGTAGATAAGTGTCCCTTATTTTGTCACAAGATCCAATTAATACTGCTCCTTCATCACCAGTTCATACCACACCTCCACCTTCCACTCTTGCTGCCCCTTCATCTTCCATTCCATTGACTTTAAGATCAAATATTAATCCTAGTAAGAATCCATTGAAAACCTACCAAAGGAATTCTAAGACTCCTCTTATGTCCCCAAAGGTTGTCCAACAAGAAGAAAGGGTTGATTAAGGCTTATTTTTTAGAGGGACCCTATTAATGAGGATTCTAAGGATGAACCCATGAAAAAAAAGATGAGGAAAAAGGAGGAGTGAAGTATAAGAAGAAGCATAACCAATTGAGGTTAATGATAGTATTACATAAGAAAAGTGGTTGTTTAAGAAGACATGGAACCTGAGGAAACATAACCTTTTGAAGAATTAGATGAAGGTAAAATTGATTTAGGTGGCACAAAGATATGTGAAGAGTCTAAATAAGTTGAGTAATAAAAGTTTGACTTTGTTAAAACTACGTTTTTATCAAAAGAAGAACATGTTATGGAGGATGAGGCATATTCTATGCAAATAATTCAAGATTTGGAACCAACATTAGCCACATGTTCAAGCTCTCTACCTCAAGGTGAAAATCAACATACATTAAAAGTAACAAAGGATACATCAGTCTTTTCTCAAAGATTAACTAGGGAGTTAAATTCCAAAAAAGCTTTAGATGTTGCCAAGATTCCTGCAAAGAGTGATACAAGTTCTACAAGGGGACTAGATGCAGAGGTTACAATGGCATCAATTGTAATAAAAACTATCATGACTACTTCCCCCCAAAATGTAAGTACATAAGTCCTTAGTTATTTAACTCATCCTACTATTTCCACTATTGTGGTTGATTCAGTATAACCTATTCTTCACATTCTTTCATATTTTAATCTCTAAGTCCATTAAAAATGGCCTAGGAATTCACAATGAAAATTTTATAAATTATAAACCAAGTCCCAATAAGTGGCATTTTTTATACCATCAACCCACTAAATTAAGGTTCTACCATTTTTGGTCCTACTGGGGTTGCCTACACATATGTTACAACCTATAAGCAAAATTTGCTGCAAAATTGAGTGACCTGTTCATTCTTTAGTGGAACTAATCTACATGCCACTAGACCCACTAAGCAAATTCATTTTGAATACATAGTTTCCACTTCTATTTTGGATTCATAGACTACACCCCTATGCCATCAACATAGTTAAGTATGCTCATTTCTAAGGTTACCCTAACAAACTCCTCGATAATTTTGGTACACAGGGAATTATGAAAGACCAAGTATGTTATTGATGAACCACCATAGAAGAAGGTCACTAGATGGAGAAAGGTTATTCATTCTTTTCTAAAATTAGCTACACCTTCCCCTATTGTGCAACCTAATTTAGCCTCAATACATCCATGAGGTCAATCCCCTCTTTTCATATCTACATCCATAGAGCACACTAAGGAAAAAAATATAGTGAACATCCCTTCATGGATTTATAAATTACAAGAGGAAGAAGGCATACAAGACCTAATAATTTCCAAACAACTAAATGTGGGGTTCTATTTTTGACATACAAACTAATACATTGAGGAAATTCAAAATGAATATTGTAGTGGCAGAGGGTGAGAATGTTGAACTGGAGTAGAGAGAAGATATATTCTCTCTAAAAAAGAAGAGGAGTATCAATCCTTTATATCTATATGAGTATAGGGAAGATACCTACAATTATGTAGATTCATTTGGGGAATTAATAAAGTACATATTTAGGAGTTATGATCAATCTAGACAGAGGACACAAGAGAGGAACATCATTAAGGACCTAAGGAATTATAAATAATGTACAAAGTGAAATTAAGTAACTGTATGACATTATTAGTTAAATAAGGTCTTGCCTAAATACATGAATCTTATTTGCCATTCCTTGAAGCCATTTATCTATATGTCAGATTGACCCTTTCTTTTTCATCACTATTACACAAGTTTTTTGAATTCAAATGCTCAAACTAATTTATACCACCCTCATATTGTCTCCAACTCAAGATAGTTGTCCTTAATTTTTTAGGATAGGTTTGCACTAGGCAAAGAGGTTTATTGTTGTAGACTTGTACCCTTAAAACAACTGCATCCCAAACCAAATATTAACTAGTTTCCAAATTTTGAATTATTCTCTTAGGTCTTCCTTCACATTTCATAAGGATGACTAAACAAAATTATCAAAAAGTTTTCCTATGAATACATATCAAAGGTCATTCATTACCCCCACTTGGTTCCTATCTTGGCACTATCTATTGATAATTTTTACACTATTACATATTGAGAAAATATTCCCTATTCCTTTCAAAATTAAGATCATTCACAAAGAACAACCATGAGCCAAGTCTAAAGCATATTAAAGCAAATCAAGAGTTATTATTTTCAAGTTTCAAATCCATATTTCTAGCTACATACATATAATCAAAGAGCATAATGGCACAATAACTTTGGATGAGATAAATATGTGGGATTGATTTCCCTCCTTGGAGTGTTGAATATGTAGGCATCAATAAATCATCAAGAGGGTGATTAGGGTCAATTAAACCCATTATACTTCTCTCTCTTTTTTATACATTTTAAGGTCTCAAGGTGCCCTTAGGGTTTCAAATACAAAAGAATGAAAACAAAAAAGTGTGAAACACAAATAGAATCATGACATCTCATCATAATTAGCATACACATGCATATAAGGCACAATAGTAATATTTTCATCATAATCTACACAAATAAGTCTGCATTAAATAGACACAAGTGACATGTATTATTGTCAAGGGTGAGTGGTCTTGTCTAGGAATATTCTTATATTATGTTTTTAATACTACACTGTCAAAAATCTAATTTTTTTGTCTTTCTTTGTCAGTCATAGTAATAGTCAACTAGGATAAGTCTACAATCAACATATATGACTGGCATGTATTTCTATCTAGAGAGTGCAAGTTTGTCCAAAAATAGTATCAAAATTTGTTCCTAGTCTTGAGCATGCACAATCATGTCTTTCACTAATTTTTGATTTCAAATATCCAAAATAATCAACATAAAACTTGATTTTAGTTAATTATATTTGTTCTTAGTGTTTTCCAAAAACTAACACATTTCCATATTTATCAGTTTCCAAAACTAGGATTGTCAATTTAGTTTACATATTTATCACTATGATATCTCCAAAGTTTTACACATATTAGTAAAATATAATCATTTTCATATAAAAATAAAGGTAAATTTTCTGGTGATTTCATACATTTATTTTTTAGCGTTGCTTTCTTTTTCAATTTTTGTTATAGGGTTTCAAGTGAATTTCTAATTTATAGACATTGAAGATAATTTATATTTAGCCCTTGGGATTTAGATTGAATTATTGATTCCCTTGCATAAAATTATTTGCTTTTACTACCTTTAATTTTTATTTCTTTCCATTATTTTATATAAATTGTGTTCTTACAGTTTTAAAACTCACAGGAGGTGTGGTTCTAGGTAAAATAGTCTTAAATTTTACCCGATCCATGGTGTGAGGAGTACTCCCCCAATACTCAAGCCATTAGATAACACTATATATAGATTTTTACATCCACATACCTCACAGTATATCAAAAATACTTAAGATTTGGTTTTTCAACCATATGAAGCCTTTGACTATTTGTTCTTGTAGTGCACTTGTAAGTGGTTATCCCTGAGAAGTTAGTCTCAAGGTATCCTAGAGATAAGATAATATGGAAATAAGACTATGGAATCCTCCATATTTATGCCCTTTGGGCCATGTTCACTATTTATAATTGGAATAAGTATATTTGAGAGCCTACAAAGAAAAGACACCTTGTCTAGTTACACACATAATCCTTTTTTGCAAATTTAAGGTTTCACGCTAAAATCATAACAATAATAAATGAATTTTAATTGCATCTATTGAAGTTTAGCTTTACATTCTTTGTTATTTTTCAATGTGTTTTTTGATTTATTCTATATGTACACTAATAAAATTCAAATATCAAAAAAATGCTAAAATTAATAATGTAAATTATCAAGCCTTTCTCATTTTGTATTTTTGAAATATCTAATTCAAGATATTACATATCACCATTAGGTGCTAAAGGGAATGCATGACTCATTTTATTCTTCTTACACCTAGAACTCTAGGTTATCTTACTCACCATTCAGATCTTATTATTCACCCATGACTTATATTATATTGTAATATTCATCCTATGAACACTAGATGAAGATGATCACCTCACCCACTACATTAAAAAAAATGTGGTTGACATGTTCCTCCTCAACCCCACCCACCTCTAAAAAGATAGGTAATTTAATCTAAGGGTTATGATATCATTGATCAATTATAAAATCCCCTTGTTAAAATTTTAAAATTTAAGTTTATTAAAAATATGAACTATCTATGAAGATATCTTATATGATGCACTATGTGATACAATTATCCCTAGTGATACAAAACCAACATCATTTAATTATCTCATAAATATAATAAAAAAATATTGACAAGGCCATCACCTTTGATAAGGAAGACTTTCCTCCAAAGTATATCATAGATTAAGATCTTCTACTCTTCATTCAAGCTTAGGCACATGAAAAGATAATAAAATATGTGTTGGTTTAAAATGGTTCAGGGATGAATTTTTTCAACTATCTTATTTTTCAACAATTGGGTATTGATATAAACAACATTAAAAAATTAGAACATTATATCAAGGAATTTGGTAACACTCCTCATAAAAAACTCAAAGCTATCACATTGGATTTCCTAGTAGGTTTGAAGATAGTGCCTACTATTTTTCAATTCATACCCAACCAATTATAGTACAACTTACCTTCAGGGAGACTTTGGAAACTTTCTATGGAGACTGTACCTTATACATTCCATAGATGTATCAAATTTATACATGATAAATATGGGTATACTATCCTAGTATATGATACCCCTTTCAAATATTGAAAAGTGATTTAATAATTATATGAGGATCATTCTATTAGACCATCTACATAACCCATAAAAATTGATCGAATGCATACCTATTAGGTATGCGAGCTAAGTAAAAAACATGAAAAATCACCAATCACAAGCATTAAAGAAGATGAACATAAAGCATTACCAGTTACTATACATCAAGAGGAGAATGTTCCATATATCCATCTTTTGACCAACTTTGAAAATCATTATTACATAACTATATATTGATATGATAGTGAGGATGATGATATGTAATATCCAATAGATGGAAAGTTTATTAAGATAAATTTATTTTTTGTTAATCTAAAATAATAGTTATCTCATACTCTTTTCACATCTATGGGAGTTAAAACATATCAAGATGATTTATATACAGTAAAGAGAGATAAATAAAAAACTACTATGGAAACACAATCTTCCAAGGATAAAATAAATGTTGTATTTCAAGATAATAATTATAATAAGAGCGTAAAAACTTGTAATATTGTCTCACAAAAATAAAAAGAAAAAATACAAAATTTATGTTTAAATGTTACATCACTTGAAGCCAATATTACACGTATGTACAACCCTCACCATGCTACAATCAATGTTACATATTCTAAGGAACATGTGCAAGCAAAATAAAGGGGACAATTGAAAATTCATCAAAAGAGCAAATTGAAAATTCATCAAAAGAGCAAATTGAAAAGGAATGAGTACAAACATAAAAATTAGAAGAAGATAGGTTACAAAATTAACATGATGAAATAAAAAAGGTTACATAAAGAGAAAATATAAAAGGAAAAAATAAAAAAATGAGAAGTTATGACTCTAGCAAACATAAAAAAACTAAAATTAAGCAAGATAACATCCTCAATAAAGGGTTTCCTACAATGAAAATTAAAATGCAAGACATACCAAATAATGCTAAGGAGGGAGCTAAAAAGTGTTCTTCATATTTAGATCCTTTAATTCTTAGTCTTCACATTGATGGAAAGGAATGCCTTGAGGTTGAGATTACATCTTTTTGTGAAGCCAATATATGCAGCGTGACACTTTTATAATATCTTGAGTATGACAAACAACACTTGTGCAACATTACTAGGATTCAATGCTATATTAGATCCATTTAAATACTTGTTACACTAGGGTCCACAACATGTTTTTTTATATTTCACATTAACCCTACCTTGAATCAATGCAACATTTTTTTTAGGTAAAAAATGGATGAGAATAATTTGAGAAACATTGGGTAAAGATCATGACTATGTCACATTAAATCACGAAGCTTTAATGGTTACAATCTCAAAATCAGATGAACCCATCAAGAAAGAGCAGAGAAAAATAAAAACTTCTTCATGTATCATTCCAACAAAAACAACTAACATAATCACAATAGAAGCACATGATATAACACATTTAAAAAAGCAAAAGACATTAAAAAATTCAATAACACATTTTGGTGTAGTTGGATTTACATATATAAGTATAAACAATGATTAAAGTTTTTCATTATAAGACCAAGAAGATGATTACGATCATGGTTATATAGAATATTTATATGACACTCTTGAAAACATGAGGCCTACATAATGACATCCCATCTCAACTAGTGGTTTAACACAAAATTTAGATGTTGATTACATATTTTATTTAGGAACTCAATGGGAATGTCCTATTCACCAAGTCATTAGTTAAGATATAATACTTTTATTATACATAAATTCCTCACATCTAATCATTCTCTTTATCCTTATATTCTTATATCCCTTGGCTTTATTTGATCTGACACTTGCCTTTTGATTGTCTTGTTAGAGGTACAATCACTGAGAGGGGGGGGTTAATCAATGAGCCTAGATATTTCAATCTCAATTCCAATCCTTTCAAACTATTAGAAAATCAAAATATATAAACTTGATCAAGAAACATTAACAACAGGGATCATTCATTCAATGCATACACAAGATCAAACACATAACACATGTTAAGCATAAAATATACTAAGAGGTGGGGGGTGAATCGGTATATTATATATCTTTTACTTAATTTGATTTCTTTTCTTTAACCACTTAATCTCACATTCAAGATATGAAAAAAAAATTGAAACAATAACATGCACCACATGAGAGAGAGAGAGAGAGAGAGAGAGAGAGAGAGAGAGAGAGAGAGAGAGAGAGGAGATTTTTACATGAAAAACTAAAGTTGGAAAAACCATGGAGAACAATCTAAAGTATATGAATGAGCACCAAATAAAATTACAAAGTTCACAAGCCCCAACTTTTAGGAGCACCAACCCCTTTGCCAAGCACCAACACATCAACTATTTGTGAGCACCAACTCATAGGAACACCAACCCATAGAAGCACCAACCCCTCTTGTGTATAAAACACAACTATCTCTCAATGTTGCTTACTCAACAAATGATAGAACTCTACAATATATCCTACTTTTCTCTCTTCTAAAACAAATACAAACCATGCACTCTTTTTCATATTACAAATGGATTATAAAGCCTTTATTTATAGCTTTCCAAATAACCTTTGGCATTCACCCTTAAATCCTCATGGAAAATGGTGCTAAACTTGTATGACCCTTTGTATCCTTGCATTCAAAAAGTCACATGGTGATTATTCATAAGCAAATGCGTCCTTTCCTCTTTTTTATTTATCTTGGTGACTTTTTGTATTCCTCAAAGTGTCCCTTCATGGAAAAATGCACCATACCCTCTTTTATCTTCACATGGTGACTCTTGGAATTCCTCAAGATTACTCTTCATGAGAAAGTGCATCCCATTCCTCTTTTGTCTTTACCCTGTGACTCTTTGAATTATCCATGGGCCCTCTTTTGACTTATATGCAACCAAAAATATATTTGTTAATATTAAATAAATATTAACACACATTAACCAAGATATGAATATTAAAAGCATCATTAAATGCAATGGGGCCTTTATCACCAATGCCAGACCTTTGACATCAATGATAATATTTCCAATAATCTCTCCCTTTGTCATTGATGGCAACCTCAAACTAAAACTACCACATCCTAAAACCTACACATACTACCATCTAAAAAACATATAGTAACTCCCCCTTATTGTAGCAACCTATACCTATTCTGTACCTATTTCTACACCTGTACTTGTACCTATTTCTATTCTTCTCCCCCTTTGACATCAATGACAAAGGGCCTATCTTGGAGCTAACATTTAGCTCCCCCTCAACTAATACTGATCCTCAATGGTAAGAAGTAAAAGAAATTACTCCCAAATTCTCCCATAGATAATCAAATGTGTCTTTTGGTAGTGCCTTTATGAAAATATCTATAATCTACTTTGTAGTACTGATATATTCCATCTTAACCTATTTATCTGTAACCTACTCTCTCAAGAAGTGATATCTGGTGGAAATATGTTTTGTTCTTGAATGCATCACTAGATTCTTTGAAATATTAATAGCACTTATGTTGTCACAAAAAATAGAAATAGGTTCATCATATTTTACCTTGATGTCTCCCAAAGTTTTCTTCATCTAAAGCACTTGAGTACAACACAATACCACTATTAATATATTCTACTTTAGCTATAGAAAGTGATACTAAATTTTGATTTTTGCTTAGCCATGATACTAAGCTCTCACCAAGAAAGAAAGCTCCTCCACTTGTTCTCTTTCTATCATCCAAGCAACCTGCCCAATCTAAATCTTTATAAGTAACCAAAGTGAAATCTTTTCCTATGGGATATCACAAGCCATAATCTGATGTCCCCTTGATATATCTAAATATTCTCTTCACCAATTGAACATGACTATCTTTTGGAGATAAATGATATCTTTAAACCATACCTACTGCATGCATGATGTCTGACCTCTATGTTGTCAAATATAAAAGACCACCAATCATAGATTTATACAAAGATCAATCTACAATAGGTGAATCTTCATCCTTACTCACCTTATTTCTTGTACTCATTGGTGTGCCAAATGGTGCACAATCCTCAAAACCAATTTTTTTCAACATTTCCTTAGCATATTTACTTTGAGATATGAAAATTCCTTTATCTAACTAAAATATTTGCAATCTTAAAAAAAATGACAATTCTCCAAGCATAGACATCTTATTTTCTTTTTGCATATTATCAAAAAATTCTTTTGTCATCTTTTCAATATTTTCTCTAAAAATGATGTCATCAACATATACCACAATAATCAATTGATGCTCACCTTCTATTTTGATGTAGAGATTACTATCAGCAAATCCTTTCTTGAAACCTTGATCCTACAAGTACTTATCAAGTCTTGCATACCAAGCTCTGGGAGCTTGTTTCAACCTATATAGTGCTTTCTTCAATCTTCATACATGGCTACTAATATTTGAGAGAATAAATCCCTCAGGCTGCTCAATGTAGACCTCTTCTTCTAGATTCCCATTTAAGAAGGCAAATTTGACATCCATCTAAAACGTTTTGAAAATTTTAAACACTTCAAATGCAATAAACATTCTAATAGCTTCTAGCCTTGCCACTGGTGCAAAAGTTTCTTCAAAATCTATTCCCTCAATTTGAGCATATCCTTTACATACTAATATTTCTTTATTTCTGGTCACTTCTCCATTTTCATTAAAGTTATTTCTGTAAACCCATTTTGTTCCCATCACATTATGATATTTTAGTCTAGGCACTAATTTCCAAGTATCATTATTTTTTATCTAATTTAAATCTTTATACATTGCCTTAACCCAATGCTTATCATGTCTAGCTTCTAGAAAAGTTTTAGGCTAAATTTTGGATAGAAAAGAGAAATTAACTTGCTCAGATTCACTTACCATCATTCTTCTAGTGCGAATTCCTTCATTTATGTCCTCGATGATGTCACTTGCATTATGATTTCTCTGGACATATTTGGATGGGGTTTTGGTGTCTTTTTTCTCCTTCTCATCTTCATCTGATTCTTCAAAATCTTCCTCTTCAATGATTTTAGGAATGTCTATTGGATCACTGATTCTTTGTGCTCCTGTCTATCTTCACACTTGCACTTTCAACTATTTTCTTGGTTCTTTTATTATAACATTTATAAGATTTAATTTAACAAGAATAACCAAAAAATATACTTTCATCTGCTCTAGATTCAAACTTACCCATTTTTTCATCAGTTCTCTTTATGAAGCATTTGCTACCAAAAACTCTAAAATAATCAACTATGACTGGTTTATCTTTTCATAGCTCATAAGGAGTCTTGTCACTGTTGACTCTCAATAATGCTCTATTCTGAATATGCATTGATATAGTAACTACCTCTCTCCAATATTTATCTGGTATCTTGAATTCATTTAGCATTGTCCTTATAATCTCCTAAACTATTCTATTTCTTTGTTCAACTACTCCATTTTGCTATGGAGTTCAAGCTGTTGAATAATGTTTCTTTATTATATGTTCTTCACAAAACTCAATAAACTAATTTGACATGAATTCTCTTCCTCAATCTAATCTTAGGCACTTAATCTTCAAACTAGTTTCATTCTCAACTAATGCTTTGAAATGTTTGAAAGCTTCTAATTTTTTCTTTAAAAACATTACACAAGTCATACGCGAAAAATCATCAGTAAGAAACATGAAATATTTCTCACCTTGAGTACTTTGATTTCTCATAGGTCCACACAAATTAGTGTGAATAAATTCTAACATCTGAGTGGTCGAGTACTCTTTTGTTTTGAACTATCTTCTGGCTTGTTTCCCATGCTGACAAAGTTCACAAAGCATGTCAGATGGCTTTGTAATCTTTGGAAGATTTTTGATTTCTTGTTTATTATTGATGTTGATAAGATTGTCAAAATTTATGTGTCCCATTCTCCTGTTCCATAGCCAACTTTCTTCAATTTGACTCAAACAACATCTTTGACCTTTGATGTCTGATAACATATATAAATTATTGCCTATTCTCTGAGCATCTACAACCAACACATATGAATATTTTCACCTAATTTCATGACCTTATACATAAAACATTAGTGCGTGCCCCTGATCACACATTTTAATTACACTCAAAAGATTATACTTAAGACCTTCTACATATAAAACATTTTCAGTTTTAGTTCTACCATTATCCAAACTTAGTGTACCTTTATTGATAATTTTAGTAGTAGTATTATCTCTAAAGTTATTTATGCCACCATTTATCTTCTTCAAGGTTATGAACTTGCTCTTGTCTCTTGTCATGTGTGTCGAACATCCACTATCAATGAACCATGGCTTTTCTTCATTTCTTGTATGCAAAGTTGTCTGTACCAACATAGATTTTTAAGGTTGTTTTTTCTACCATGAACCTGTCTAAACTTTCTTCTTGATGAATGGATCCTTGAAACTCTAGTCCTTCTTGATTGACTCAAACATGCTTCTATAGTACTGAGCTATGTGTCTGAATTTGTTGCACTTGTAATATATTATGGCCTCTTTATTAAAGCCTGATAGAGGAGTAAAAGACTTGTGGCTTTTGCTTGACTCTGCATGAGTTTTCTTCTCCTTATTTTTGAAATTATTAGTCCTTTTTTGACATTCAATTTTCTTATGACCATATTCATTACAATAAGAATATTAACCATAAAAATAAGACCTATTTGTGTATCGCTAACCTAATTTTTTTTGTAGCTTTGTTCCTTCTAGCCTTCTTTGTTTGAGATGTCCTTTGTATTCTTAACTTCTTCCCTTTTTATTTCCTCTTTTGTAAGAGCTTTAGCATAACTCTTTCATTTTTTTATGTTAACCTTGTTTGTGAAAGTAGTGGCCTCCCATTTTTATTTTTTAAACTTTATACCTATCTTATCTGACATTGATCTTTAAATTTATAATATCTTATTCAACATATTAGTGTTATTCTCAAATTTTGAATCATTGGTTGCTCTATCATTGATTTCTTTATTTGTTTTTTTCAAGATCTAATTTTAAAGAAGAAATTAAAATAACATACCTTTCACATTCTTCACTTACTTTTTGAAACTATGTCGTTATATCTTTTTCATTCTTCTTGGCTTCTTCAAAGTGTGCTTGTAGATCTTCAATTGTTTCTTTTGACTCCTTTTCATTTTTCTTGATCTGGAGCTTTAATCTTCGATTATACTTCTCAAGAACTTTTAACTATTTTAAGGCACAAATGAGTTCTCCTTCTAGATTTACTTTAGCTTTATTTTATTATTCTTCTTGATAATCTATACATTTTCTTGTGGAGGCATCTTCATGTATGGCCATGAATAGAATCTCTTCTTCTTCTAAATCACTAACTCCACTATCTTCAGTTGAGCTAGGATCTTTAAATACAAACTCTTCTTCTCAAATCCCTTCTTGAATTTTCCTTTGAAATTATTCTTGTATGTAGACTTTACTTTTCATTGTCACCATTACCCTTATCTAGGCACTTAGCTACAAAATCTCCAATCTTTCTATAATTAAAACATTTAAAACGTAATTTTCCTTGATATTTACCTATGCCCTTTTTTGGCTTGAGAATGAATAGAGATTCATTGTCATCTTCATCATCACTAGAAATGTCACTTGATTCTTGAATCTTAGCCTTCTCTTTCTTTGATGTCTTGAAAACAAATTCTTTTTTTGAGGGTTTCTCTTTTTTGGTTTGCATCTCATATGTTATAAGAATACCATTTAGCTCATCCATCTTTAACTTGGATAATTTTTTCATCTCTTCAATTGCTAAAACTTTTGCATCATATCTCAATGGTAGAGATCTCAAAACTTTTTGTACCACAATTGATTTTTCTAACTTTTCTCTAAGACCTTGAATCTGATTAACTATTTGATCAACCAATAAAAGGTAACTTGCTATATTTTTTTTCCTCTTCCATCTTTAAAATCTCAAACTATCTTTTGAAAGTCTGAAGCTTAGCTTTTTAAACCTTTCCATCACCTTTATAAATATTCTCAAGTTTTACCCAAGTTTCATGAGGATATTTACATTGCATAACTTTAATAAATTTTGATTCACATAAACCACATAAAATAATATTTAAATCTTTAGCATTATTTTCACTTACCTTCTTTTCCACCAAAGAAATTACAAGTGTCTATGGCTCTTCGTATTCCTCCACCACTACTTGCCAAATGTCAAGTCCAAGGGCCATCAAATAAGTCTTCATCCTTATGCTCCAAAAATAATAATTTATCCCATCAAATAAAGGTGCCTTATTTGTAGAAAAAACTTCATGTGATTCAGCCATCATGTTTTCCTGATCTACCTTCAAGATGTAAAACTTTTTCCAAAGGAACTTGCTTTGATACCAATTATTAAGCATGAAATATACTAAGAGGGGGGGGTGAATCAATATATTATATATCTTTTACTTAATCTGATTTATTTTCTTTAACTAATTAATCTCACATTCAAGATATGCAATAAAAATAAAACAATAACATGCACCACACGAGAGAGAGAGAGAGAGAGAGAGAGAGAGAGAGAGAGAGAGAGAGAGAGAGAGAGAGATAAAATAATCTCAAAGTGGGAAAAACTATGAATAATAATCTCAAGTATATGAATAAACACCAACTCAAATTAAAAAGTTTGTAAGCACCAACTTGCAGGAGCACCAACCCCTTTGCTAAGCACCAACACAACAATTATTTGTGAGCACCAACCCACAAGAGCACCAACCCCTCTTGTGTATAAAACACAATTATCTCTCAATATTGCTTACTCAACAAATGATAGAACTCTATAATATCTCCTATTTTTCTCTCCTCTAAAACAAATACAAACCATGCACTCTCTTGCATGTTACAAATAGATTCTAAAGCCTTTATTTATATCTTTACAAATGACCTTTGGAATTCACCCTTTGTGACCCTTCAATATTCATGGAAAATGGTGCCAAACTTGCATGACTCTTCATATCCTTACATTTGAAAAGTCACATGGTGACTCTTCATAAGCAAATGCATCTTTTCCTCTTTTATCTTTATCTTGGTGACTTTTCATATTACTCAAAGTGTCCCTTCATAGAAAAAAGCACCATACCCTCTTTTATCTTCACATGGTGACTCTTGGAATTCCTCAAGATGACTCTTCATGAGAAAATGCATCCTATTCCTCTTTTTTCTTTACCCCATGACTCTTTGACTTCTCCATGGGCCCTCTTTTGACTTATATGCAACCAAAAATATATTAATTAATATTAAATAAATATTAACACACATTAGCCAAGATATGAATATTAAAAACATCATTAAATACAATGGGGCCTTTATCACCAATGCTACACCTTTGACATCAATGACAATATTTCCAATAACACATAGTTCCTATGGAAAACCCTCATGGGGAATAAAACCCACTTTCAAGATTACAACATAATGGACTACTTGTCCTATAAGAAATTATAAATAATATACTGATCAATTCCTTTAGACCAACAAGCCTAGATCATATCCTCCTAATCAAAGGCCTTTAATGAAACACCTATTTCACAAGGATCAACTACCCTGAAGGAAGATCAAGTCCTTTAGACCCTCCTTTGAACACCTCAAAATTAGAACTGTTGTCTTCAAAACTTGATGATGGATATTTGTTTACTAATCCCTAGACAAACTCTCTCCTTATCTCATATAGGACTCTCACATAGGCATGCCACACTCTCTCTCCTTCACTCAAAATATCCTCATATGCACACTTGGACCTCTTCACATATCCTCAAACTATATGAGTGCTATTTAGACATCATAAATATGACCTATAGGTCATGCACATAGTCCTTAATCTGTTCTACTTATCAACTCATCCAATTGGACACTCTACCTATCCTTCGCTCCATAAATCTCACATTCACCTTACACAAGTCTCTCTTGTAAGTCTTCTACAAGCCTAGAAACCATCACATTTAGTTTCACTATATATATATATCATGAATTATCAAGTTCACAATATTTTATTTTTTAGATACAATACATGCCTTCACCCTTAATTCATCTTACATGGGTTACACTTAAGCACAACACACTTTCAAATAGGCCTAAGTCACTTTTAGGTCTTATGGAGACCCATTTAGCTCTTTGATAATTCTTTGAGTAAATTAAAAACACAAGACCACTTTCAAATACATGGGTCCACTCTTTATGTTCCCTTAGACATCCTCAAATGATCACAATCAATTTTTCTCACTTCTATGTATGCTAAAATAATTCAAACACTGACTTAGTGCACAAGAACATCATGAACAAATACTCAGTCAACTTCTCAAGCATTGTTCATACTAGATACGATTAGTTAATCCTTCATAATTCACATAGATCATCCTTATGTAGTATAAAACACTCCCAAATATCCAATTAATTAAGATATATTTAAACAACATCATATTGAGTTCAATTACCCTTCTCGGGTTACTTGTATAACATAGTTGGACACACAGTCACCTTTGGAGCTCAATATCTTTGTATGTACACATTTATAGATCTTCAAATCTATATTTATAGATGTGCCTTGGAGTCCTATATACATTTTATTCTTATTATATGGTAAAATATTAAATATATCAAAAGATATAGCCAAAATATAGATCACTGGTTTTTCCTTTGAAAATTCAAATATTCTAAAGCAAATGGTCATAGTTAAACCTTAGTCAATATGCTTGCATCTCATTCCCTCATAGCTCATATTTAACATGCACCATCAATATTATTGAATGAATGTAAAAATTTAACTCATAGTCTACCAATGCCAAATGTTAAACCTTGAACATGTTGACCTCATCTTGTGCACTTTAGCAACTTTGACCTCATGCACACCATCAATCTCTACGGATTGGTCAGGGATTTATCAAGCAACACTCACCCTTTGATATTGCTTAGAACCCCCATGATCATGAAACTTCGCACCATCTTACTAATTATTGGCATCTTGGATAAACATGCTCCATTGATGATGTTTAAACTTTACCTTGTGCAAAATTGATTATGTATGGGAACCCTTGCAATCTATTTGAGAAGACAACTTTGAACCTCAATAACTTTTACCTCTCTCACTTGAATGATATAAAATTTAGACCATATGATTTCCTCACATAAGAGAATCTAACCACATGATAAATTTATCTTAGAACCCTCACATGTGTGAGAAATAATGACATTAAAATGCTCACTCAGATTTTTTTGCCATAGAGCCAACTGTGTTAAAAACATGTTTGGAAGGCTAACTTTGAACATGCATATCTTTTGACGTGATTTAGAACATGATATAAAATTTAGCATAAATAAACTAGGATAAAAAATAAACAAACCCATATGATCATATTATTATGAAACCTCAACTTGTGTGAGATATGCCATCACCAAACTACTTACTTGACTCTTTCTTGCCTCATGCAAATTTGGCTAAGTATGGGAAAATAATGTCAAATTGCCTGGGAGCCCAACTTTACACTTAGATATATTTTATCTCATTTAAGATCATGACTTAAGATTTAATGTATAATAACTAGGCATAATAATAAACAAACCCATGTGACTATTTCCTCTTGAAACCTCCATGTGTGTGAATGTTGACATCATCAACATGCTTACTCAGATTTATTGGAACATAGAAAACACTATCAAAAATCCTAAGAGACCAAATTTTCACCCACATACCTTTGAATACGCTTAGGATCATGACCTAGGACTTATTTCATATAAGATAGGGACTAATTTGATCACAACCATATGACCAACTCCCCTTGACTCATCTATAGGTGGTAATGGTGACACAAGTAAACTGCCTACTCAGATTTTCTGTCATTAGATTCAAAATGTTTAAATGAGAACAATGATGAACTGGGTGAATTCCAATCATGTAAAAAATATCTTAAATCATTCTTGACCACTAATAGGACCCTTTGCACATGTTTAATACTGTAGACTCATCCCTAAACAAATATAACCATGCCAAAACTGAAGATCAACCAAGCCAACTTCAAGCACACTAAGACAAACACATTGCACACTTTTTAATTTTCACTTAGGATATCAAAAAAAATCATCCACTCACTAGGACACCTCTATGACATCATTAAAAAATTTCAAACAATCTCCCCCTTTGTCATTGATGTCAACAAACATAATTTAGCTCACCTTTTCTATCTTCAAGCACTCTCACAATAGGAACTTTCTCCCCTTTTAACACAATGACAAAGTGGGAACCAAATGATCTTGAGGACATAAAAGTATAATCAATAAGGAAGGACCAACTTATAAATATGATACAAACTCCCCCTTACCTTGATCCTACCTCTTCTTGCCTTGACACCTTCTTCTTGCTCCATGCCAACACTCTCTTTCAACTAAGCACTACAACCAATTAAGACAAACCACACAAAAAATACTAAATTCTAATGGAACACACTAAGAAAAACTTAATAGGGACTCCCCTAATATTTTTGAGCCATTGAATCACTTGAGCATCTTTAGATCTCCATACACCATGAGGAACCACCATATAGGCTTACTAGCCTTCTCTCTCAAACTACCTCAAAGGACCACCAACAAAAATTCAAGCCACTCACCAAATAAGAAACATGTGATTATCCAACCTAATAACTCTCCTTTAAATACTCATACATTTACCTTTTATAAACACTAAGCAAAAACATCAAAACTTCATATTAGGCCTTTCTAGTCTCCTTATAACCCTATCTGGAACTTGTAGAACACACACTTTCAGCAGACACATCTTTAGGACTTGAAACTTCATATCTGGATCACTCTCATATGTCCCTTCAAGAACATCAATTTTCATCACCTATCTCATCCTCTTTAACATACTTAACAAACCAACTACCCAATTAGGTCTCCAACTTGACAAAAACTTGAATGACTTGAGAACCACAAACATTCAAATCTCTATGAATATTGATTTGAAAACCCATTTGACCCATTCAACTTATGAATAATCTTTAGACTTCAAATCATAAGGCAAACCATTTTTCTAGCAGAGCCCAAACCCTAGAATTTCAAAATAAATAAGGTCAACACAACACCTTCCAGTCAATGTCCACCTCTAAATTTTTTTGTAAACCTGGAGACAACCATTACACACTTATAGATCAATATTTGAGCTTCCACATATTTAGGAACCCATACATCCTATAACCCATTTTAGGACTTGCAAGAGCAAACAAAAAATTTCTAATTTGACTTCAACATACCTTCAAACCACAATACCAACTAGAACATGCTAGAATAAGGTCAACAAACCTTTTTATGCAAAAAGATCATCTTGAAAGCTCACAAATCCTCCTTTACCATTTGGGAACCTTCAATTTGACCCTATAGACTGCTTCATATATATTTATCAACATCATAATATCACCTCAACATATCTTCCACCTAGACATACCTGCTCCAATTGAAAACACTCATCACTAGCCTTATAGGACCTTCTGAAGAACACCACAACAACACTTGATTCTCCATATAAAGGAGTCTTTTAAGAAGCATAAATAGAGACATATTTGTACCATAATTATCTAAAACAAAGTGAATCCAGGAGTAGACCGCATCTCCTTAGTAACCACTAGATTCCTCTTATAGCTATAAGACTTCTTGCTCTTTAGTCTAAACTATGACAACTGATTCCTTCTTTATATCATTCTCCTTATCTTCTAATATAGGATTGATAATACATGGAGACAACATAGATTCATGTCATACCTTTTCATCTATATAATCTTTCTTGTAGCTTGAAACCTCATCACCAAGTACTGGTAATTGATGTTCTTTGTATGAAGCTTGCTCAACAATAGCAAGATGTTCACTTGGATCCATACTCACTTCATAACTAGCCTCAACCTGCACCTTGATCTTCTCCTTCAGCTTGGTATCTTTATTCTTAACATGAGTAGACCATGAGAGTCCTTGGCACTCTTTACCTTATATGGTATTCCCCACCATATAAAATAGATTACTTGAACCTGCAATCTCATTATGATTCATACTTTCCACCTTTAGATTTTATGAGTTGACTTACATTCTTCCTTGCACTCTAAGAGCCTGATTAAACCTATTCTAACTTATAGTCATTTTCTTGTATAATATATCAATGTGACCTCTCTTTTGACAGTTGAAGCACATCATAACTTTTGAAAGAAGCTCATTCTATCTTACCAGATTTGGATAAAATATTGCAATGTGTCCTAGTTCATAACAACTGTAGCACTCAATATCTCTTAAAGGAAACTCAACTTGCCTTACCTTAACTGGATAATGTTTTACAAGGTGTCCCACATCATGATAGTTGAAACACTCAACCTTGCTCACACCTTTTGACTGATGACCCCCATCATAGTTCTATGCAAATTCATTTTTAACAGGGCTTCTACATTCTCTAGCTCTATGCCCAAAATGATTACAAGTATAACAATAGCCACTAAAATGTTCATATCTCATGGTATTTGGTTGTCCTATTTGTTTTTTATTCATTTTTCCATCACCTTCATTCCTTATCTGATGATTTATCTTTAAAGGTTGATCCACCTTTCTCTCCTTGACATTTATGTCAACTTGAGAAGTAACTTTGAGCTCTTCATTGAAACCCAATCTAGATATATCACTACCTAACTTTTAACTCTTTAGGAGATCATCCAGATCATTAAATTTTTTATCAAACTTGAAAAATGATTTCACCTTGCTTGCATATTTATCTAACTCAAATTTCAAAGACATAATCTCAGAAGCATACCTTAAACATTCATCTTCTTTATCTTTCAAGCTTGTAGACAAGATTTCTAATTGACAACTGAGATGATTGACCATATATTCATGCTCCTTGAAATATTCATTCATTCTTTCCCAAAATATACTAAATTACTCCTCATAGTCTTTGAATTGAGACTTTATCTTCTTGTTAATCTTCTTCTCAATCTTCACTTCTTCAAGAGCATTTATCAATGTAGTCTAATAGTCCACCTCATCTTCATCATCATCTGAATCACTAAAAGTAGACTCCTTTTAATGTGAGAAACTGACTTCCTTAGCCATGAATAGGGATTCATCTTCAGTAGGACCATCATCTTCATGATCATACTTAGAGTCACTGACTTCACTCTCATCTAATGAGCTACAATCTTCTTTGGTGTATAGAATCTTATTGTCCTTAAAGTACTTCTTGTTCTCAAACCTTCTAAATCCCTTTTTGATTTTATCAGACCTAAATCATTTCTTTCCATCATTATGACCTTGATCATGCTCTTCATCATCATCCTTCTTACACTTATGAGGGCACTTATTACAAAATGCCCTATCTCACCAAAATTGAAGCATTTACGAGGTAGTTTACCTTTATACTTATCTAAACTTGTTTTTGATTTCCTTGAAATCAAAGTAATTAGTTCATCCTCATCTATATCATGAATTTCATCCTCTTTGGTTTTCTTACCTTGGAACTTCTTCTTTGACTTCATCTTTGTCTTGAATGTTACTTCCTTCTTTGGTGGTATATCATAATTCTTCTTCATCTCATAGGCAGTAAGGGTGCCATGTAATTAATCCATCTTCAATTGAGTAAGATCATGACTTTCTTCTATAAAATATACTTTTAGATCAAACTATGGGATAGAGACCTTAACACCTTTTGAATAGTATTAGCCTCTTTAAGGTTCTCTCCAAGACCTCTGATGATGTTCATAATCTCATCAACTCTCTACAGAAAGGATGCCACAGAATCTTCTTCATTCATCTTGAGACTTTCAAATTACCTTATGTGAATTTATAACTTAGCAAGTTTGACCTTTGCATCTCCTTCATAAATGATCTAAACTATGTCCCATATCTCTTTAGTAAGTTTACAATGGATTACAATGGTAAACTCAATTTCTATAAGACCACATGTGACGACATTCACTACATTAGAATTATTCTCAAATGGCTTCTTGTCTACAACACTAAATGGAGGAGTAGTAGGAACATCATAACCATCCACAATAGATTGCCATAAATCAAACCCTATGGACATAATGTATGTCTTCATCCTTATACTTCAAAAAGAATAATTGGATCCATTGAACATCAGTGCTTTCTTAGTAGAGAAACCTCCTTGATGACTACCCATATTTTACCATGGATCACCTTCAAGTTGTCAAGCCTTTACCAAAAGACCTACTTTGGTATCAATTATTAGAGGTACCATCACTGAGAGGGGGGTGAATTAGTGAGCCCAAATATTTCAATCTCAATTCTAATCCTTTAAAACTATTAGATAATCAACATATATCAACTTGATCAAGCACCATTAACAAGAGAGCTCATTCATTCAATGCATACACAATATCAAACACATAACACATAGTTCCCATGGGAAACCATCATGGGGAATAAAACCCACTCTCAAGCCTAAAACATAATGGAATACTTTTCCTATAATAAATTACAAACAAGATACTGATCAACTCCTTTAGACCGTCAAGCCTAGATCATATCCTCCTGACCAAAGGCCTTTAGTGAAACACCTATTTCACAAGGAACAACTACCCCTAAAGAAGATCAAGTATTTTATACCCTCCTTTGAATACTTACACATTATAAATGATGTCTTTAACACTTGATGATGGATATATATTTTCTAATCCTTACACAAAATCTCACTCTGTATCATACATGCCTCTCACATAGGCATGCCACACTCTCTCCTTTACTCAAAATTTCCTCATATGCACAGTTAGACCTTTTCACATATCCTAAAACTTCAAGAACACTATTTGTAAATTATAAATATTACTTATAGGTCATACAAATAGTCCTCAATCTATTCTTCTTATCAACTTAACCAACTAGGCACTCTACCTTTCCTTCGCTCCATAACTCTCACATCCAATTTGTACAAGTATCTCTCGCAAGTCTTTTACAAGCCTAGAAACCATCACATTTGGTTTCACTATATATAGATCATTCATGAATTATCAAGTTCACAATATTTTATTTATCAACCGCAATACATGCCTTCACCCTTAAATCATCTTACATGGGTCAAACTTAAGCACAACACACTTTCAAATAGGCCTAAGTCACTTTTAGGTCCTATGGAGACCCATTTAGCTATTTGATACTTCTTCAAGCAAATTAAAAACATAGTACCAATTTCAAATACATGGGCCCACTCCTTATGTCCCCTTAGACATCCTCAAATGATCATAATCAAATTTTCTCACTTTTGTGTATGTTCAAACAACTCAAACACTAACTTGGTGCAGAGGAACATCATGAACAAATAATCAATCAACTTCTCAAGCATTGTTCATAATAGATATGATTATTAAATTCTTAATAATTCACATAAAACATATTCACGGAGTCTAGAACACTCCCAAATAGATAATTCATCAAGATATATCAAAACAACATTAGAACAAGCTCAATTACCCTTCTTAAGTTACTTGTAGAACACAATCAAACACATAGTCACCTTTAGAGCTCAATTTATTTATTTGTACACACTTCCAAATCTTCAAATCTATATTTAAAAGTGTACCTTAGATTCTTATAAAATTTTTATTTTTTACTTCATGTTCAAATACTACATAGATCGAAAGATACACCCAAAATACAGAGCAATGGTTTTTCCTTTAGAAATTTAAATACTTAAAAGCAAATGGTCGCAATTAAACCTCAGTCACTATGCTTGCATCTCATGCTCTCATAGCTTAGATTAAAAATGAACCATTGATTTTATTGTATAAATCTCAACCTTTAACACATATTGTGCCAATACCAAATGTTAAACTTTGAACATGTTGACCTCATCTCATTCACTCTGGCAACTTTGACCTCATTTGCACCATCAATCTTTTTGGATCAGTCAGGTCTTTATCAAACATTGCTCACCATTCTATCTTGCTCAAAACCCCCATGATCATGAAACTTGGAACCATATAATGTCTTCTTATGATCTTGGATCAACATGATCTATCAATGATGTTTGAACTTTACCTTGTGCAAAATTGACTAAGTATGGGAACCATTGCAATCTATTTGAGAAGCCAATTTTAAACTTCGATAACTTTACCTTTCTCACTTGCATGATCTCAAATTTGGACCGTATGATCTCCTTACATAGGATAATATAATCATGTGATAAACTAATCTTGAAAACCTCACACATGTGAGAAATAATGACATTAAAATGCTCACTTATATTTCTCTGCCACAAAGCTAACTATGCCAAAAACTTGTCTAGAAGGTCAACTTTGAACATGCATATCTTTTGATGTGCTTTAACACATGATCTAAAATTTATAAAAAATTAACTAAGCTCAAAAATAAACAAACCCATATGATCATATTGTTATGAAACATCCACACATGTGAGATATGCCATCACCAAACTACTTACTTCACTCTTTCTTGCCTCATGAAAATTTGGCTAGGTATGGGAAAAGAATGTCAAAATACCTAGGAGCCCAAATTTACACTTGATTATATTTTATCTCATTTAGGAGCATGACCTAATATTTATCATATAATAACTAGGCATAGTAATAAAAAAATCCATGTGAACATTTCCTCTTGAAACCTCCATGCGTGTGAATTCTGACATCATCAACATGCTTACTTGACTCTATTTGAACATAGAAAACATTGTCAAAAATCCTAAAAGCCCAACTTTGTACCTGCATATCTTTGATTGTGCTTAGGTGTATGACCTAAGACTTAGCACATAGTAACTAGGGATTAACATGATCATAACCATATGACTAACTCCCCCTGACTCATCCACATGTGGAAATGGTGACATTAACAAACTACCTACTCAAATTTTCTACCATTGGACCCAAAATGTCTATATGAGAACAATGATGAACTAGGTGAATTCCAATCATGCACACAAGCTCTCTAATCATAATTTACCATTGATAGGACCCATTTTACATGCTCACTACTTTGTAATCATCCCTAAATAACTCTAACTATGCCAAAACTAAAGATCAACCAAGCCAACTTCAAACACACTAGGACAAGAACATTGCACACTTTGTCATTGTCACTTAGGATATTAAAGCACTTCATCCACTCACCAGGACACCTCCATGACATCATTTACAATTCTCCAACATGTCTATCTTGATTTAAACATTTGTGATACTGTTATAGCTAATGTACATATTTTTTGGTGTGTTACTTGATCATTATTTCATACCAACTATATACACATACTTTCACTTCCATTTGGGATTACATAATTACACAATCTTACTTATACATATTTCA